>ML677341.1:58728284-59174832 GCA_007922305.1 Dermatemys mawii
AAAGCTTATGCTCTAAAAAAAATTTTAGTTAGTCTTTAAGGTGCCACAGGACTCTTTGTCACTTCTGCAAAGTCTTGACCATTACTTTAGTTCAGGCCTCAAGTTTAATACCAGGCCTTTGATACAAGAGTTTATATTTCAGGGCCTCATCTTACCACAAATGTTTACAGGAGACTTGTATGTTCAGAAAGGCTGCAGCACTCTGATTTCATTGCCTATGGAAACTGCAATATTGCCAACCACAGGTGGTCAAAATCAGAGTCAAGCCCCCCAAAATCACGAGAGTGACTAAATAATCATGTGATTGTAATGATAACAAAGATTATAGTTGCCTATTGTGTTTTGAGTCATTAGAATTCACATTTTCAAGCTTTTTTCTGCAAGCATGAAGACTGGAAACGTAGTCTCCCTCGGCTCCCCTGGAAAGCTGAGATTCAGAAGTCACCCCTCATGCTGGTTGAAACTCCGAATTTCTGTTCTTTGGGAAATTCTGATATTTCAAAGAAGTTTTCGTTCCAATCGAGAATGAGAACTTAAAATGCTGACATTTTTCATTGCAAAGAAATTCTGAATGTTTTTGTTTAAGCAAAATTGAATTGTTTCAGTCTGATTTTTTTCAAAATGAAACAGAGCAGCTGGCTGCCCTGCCTCCCAGGAACCCCGCTCTGTCCTGACAGCCAATGACTTCCTGGGCTGCCCCTATTCCAGGAGAGTCCCCCAGAGTTGAGATCAGCCCAAGGAGTCCCTCACCATGGAGCAAGGAGCCTGGAAACCCCAACTCCAGCCATGCAGCAGGGATCCTGGAAGCCCTAAGAGCACAGGCTCAAGTCTACACTTCCAAGGCTTTCAGACTTCCTGCCTCCAGGCGAGGATCCTGGAAACCCTAGGGTTCCTGACCCTTGGCAGTTTGTGTTATGCGGCTGGGAATCTGGAAACAGGCTCCCATGCAGCCCATCAGGTGAGCTGGCAGGAAACCATGAAGATTTTTGGTGGAAGTTTGGAAGTTTATCAAACCCATTATGTCTATGGGAAACATTTCATACTTGGCAAATCAAGGTTTTCAGATGAAACCGTTTTGTCAGAAAACTTCCAAACCTCTCTAGTCACCACATGACTTTGTGAACCTGGGCTTTAAGAAACACTGTGAGACTCGAGAAAATTGTAAAAGTTTGCTATGTTGACTCTGACACCAACAGAGTGCAAGAAACACCTCAGTGAGCCACATGTACCTGTAAGTTGAATACCAGAGAGTTAGATGCCCTGACATGCCTCTACATGGCATCTGACAGGTAGCAGGAAAGGAGGAATACTATGGATGGAGAGTGGGTATGTCAAAACCCTTACCATACCCCTAAGCTGACTGTTATGCAAATGTCTGAGAATCCAGTATACTATCCTGGGAAATAAAAGTTAAAAGGTGAATAATAATAACATATTTGATTAGTGGAAATATAACATGGTTAACCCCATGCATCTGGGAAAGTTACTGTCTCTTTAAATGGTGGTGAAGCTTGGAAGCTTAGGCTTGAAGGCAGGAAAAGGAAGTGGAGGACAGAAATGCAAGTATTGCAAAATGGGAGGAGAGTAACCACATGCCCTAGAAGGGGCAGCTCAAAAGAAGGCAAGAGGTGCAGGATACATGGGTGAGGGAGCTGGGAAGGAGTTTGCTAACTGAAGATCCTCATGCTAAGCACGAAGAAGGAGAGAAACTGTGAGTAAACAACCCCAGAGACAGCTGTACCCTCCCACAGTCTGAAATGCACATTTTTCACAGTGGAAAAAAATGTCTCATTTGTTTATCACCACGGTAAAATTCAAAAGTGGCTGAACTTCAGAACATGAAACTTAATATGACTATGTCTCCTAAGGAGCAGTGCTTACTTTACAAACAACCTGGCTCTCAAATATACTTACAAATGTGTGAAAATGTGCTGTAATATGTGATCCAAAAAGAGAATGACCAAGGATTCCCTGGAGCTGTGGTCTTACCAGCATATTCCAATTAGCCATGGAAAAGAGACCTTTTCCCAAATATTAATTGTATTTAGTCAGTCTATCCATGACTTTTCTGTAGCACCTGTCACCGTAGCATGTGGGAGGCACTGGGGGTGTGTATGCATTGTTTTTATGTTAGATTTAGTAGGTTTCCTTTCAAACATTTAGTAAACTACAGCTACTACCAAATGAGAGAAAACATCCCCCCCCCCCCCCAAAAGTATATTCACCTAGCTCCAGGCATGGAATAGGAAACCAGAGATCTAGTTCTAGCAATTGGTGGAAAAAAGCATCCTATAAAGGGGGAGGGTTTATCAAACCCACTTACCCAACTCTCCTATAGCAGATATTCAAATGCCACACGTGGGACATGGACTTGGACTGGGATTTATGACAAGAGTAGGATTTATTTCAAGGTTTAGCAGTGCTATACCTTGTCTTGTAAGTAAGGGACTTCTTTAAACTTCTCAGGCCAAATCCTGAAATCCTTTATCTGGCAATACCCTAAGTTCTGTAAAAATATTTTTGTGTGTTATTACAAACTATACGAGGAGCTTTTCTAAAGCGCTAGAAATCTCTCATATATAGAACTCATGCCCTACTTAAATGAGCCGTACTCTGGAGTTTAGCCACTGAAAATTGCACATGTTCCATTTACTATGAAAGTTGAAGACACTGAAAATGAGTTTATATAATTTTATGCCTCCCCTTGCTTGAATATGTTATGCAACTAGTGATACCTTACTCCATCATATGACTTTTGTGAAAGAAAGCTCTATTTTTAACTACTGCTCTTTATTCTGTGAAATTAATCTGTGTGTAAACATGGGTTTTCTATTTTTGCAATGGAAAACTGAATAGTTTTGCTTCGTGCATATGTATGAGTATATGTATAATACCTACATTTTGAGCTGCAGATGGAGTTTAATATATCTTTTCCTCTACATCAGCTGTTTTCTTTTTTAAAATAAAACATAGTGGTACTTAGGCCAAATTTATACCAGGGATAAATATGGCCCCGTATACCTCACTCTGTTGAATTTAGTGCAGTTGTAAGTGGGTAAATTCAGCTGGCAATGTCTAGAGTACAGTTACAGTATATTGATTTTCTCATGCTACACAAATGGACTATATATGTGCTAAGCAGTAAGATTATATTTATGATGATTGAAGGCTGACCTAAAATAAAATATTAATAGCCCCAATACTTGTGGTATCTGGAACTGTTCCCTCGTTTTAGAAGGGGGAGGCATTATCATTGTCACAAATATGAGTGGATGTCTGTTCCCCTAACTCCACAGAGCCCCAGGATACTGATGGATACCAAGGGCCAAGTCCATGGATCTTAGAACTACAACCCAGAGGGCTTGCACCCTAAGGAGCCATTTGGCCTCTGAATCTTCCTACTGTAGCAGGAGCTATGGATTGGACTTTTTTTTTCTGCTCAGAAAGCCAAGGTTGGCTCCAGGCACCAGTGTAGCAAGCAGATGCCTGGGGCGGCGGGGGGCGGCATCCTGGGCCATGTCAGGGCGGCGCACTCAGTGGCAGCTCCACTGAAGAGGGAAGATTGTTGAACTGCCGCAGGCATGCCACCGAAGAGGGAAGAGCTGCTTTCGGCGATACACCTGCGGCAGCTCAACCATCTTCCCTCTTGAGCTGCTTGGGGCTGCATAGAGGTTAGAGCTGGCCCTGCCCTTGGGGACCAGCTGCTCCATCCCCCCAAAGCTGTGGAGCTCTGAATGTACAGACTAGGCACAGAGGGAAGAGTGGAGGGTTGGAGAAGACACTCCACCCTCCAGTGGACTTAGGATACTTTATGTCTTAATTCCTACTTCTCTGCTACCTTCCTGCCCATGTAATGAAGGGGAACAGAATTTTCTGATTGTGAAGATTTAGAATCCTCTTCTCATCTTTCTAGTTTGGGGACCAGATCCTCAACTTGGCAAAATTCTCACTGACTAAAATGTTCAAAAATGCAGCTAAACCTGCAGCCACAGGGAGACTCCAGGTCAAGAGGGCCAGGAGTAAAGAAGACAGAAAACTGCTGGACTCCAAAGGGGTTCCTTGGGCTAATCCAGTCTTATGCTACCTCCCCTCCACATCTCACAGCACCTGGTGTCGGGTAGCATTTTGCTGGAGCACTTTGTGCTCGGGGTTGCAGAATAACCCACAATGTCTGGGGGAAGCCAGCAGAAATTAGAGCAGCCCCAGGTGATGGGAGCTGAGAAGGGCTCCAGCCAAGCCCAAAGTTCAGAAGAAGCAATGGTGCTTTGCAGTCATATTTACCACCGCCATCTCCCATCCCCACTTTCCTAAGCTGTGCATTCTGAATCAAAGCACAGCTCAGAATCAAAGTGAAGGAGTACAGCTTGAATGGCTAGGCAGAGGGCCTCAGATGTAACTACACAAGCCATTGACAAGGATAGTTTGAAGACCATCAAACAGTGTGACCAACGGGGAAATATCTGTATTGATTTTTTAATGATTATGATACAGGCCCGTGTATGTTTATGGTGGTTCCTTGCTATAGGGTTAGATCAAAAGGATTGTTAGGGAAACCAAGCAGGAAAGGGGTAAAACAATGACACAGAAAAGAGGCCCAATCCTGACTGTGGCCTTTCAGAGCAGCTGGAATATAAATACAGAATAATAATGATGATGCTTTTTTGCCTGTGATCCAATCATGATAATCCTTGTTTTTCTAGAGTCAAGAGTCATTGAACAGAATTCAGCACTAACACCTGCCTACTGCTCAGAATTCAGAGCACTCCACCCCACCCCACCCCCTCCTTGTGAGGTGTAAATCCACATAAACTTTTGTTCTCAAACTTTTTTGGAGAGTAAAAAAGCATCGGAGATTGGACACGTTTTATGTTTACTAAAAACACTTCTAATGTGTTTTATATTTTAATGAAATTTGCTAGTGTTTTGGTGGCTAAAGGAGTAACTTATTCCATAATTCATTTATATTTGAAAATGTAAGGGTTGTTTCTGGTGTTTTTTTTTGTTTTTTAAATTTGCTCCAACTTCAAAGGAAGAATTTTTAGTCTAGGAGACAGTTCTCATCAGGCTTTTGCTGTTCTGGCTCAGCAATCAGATGGGTGCTTGGATACAATGAGAGCCATAGAAATGGGTACAACCTGCTTCTGGATACAAGCTGAATTCTGTTCCTCAATCTGATGTTCTGTAGAGGCAAGTGTGAATCTGAACATCTCCACCTCAGCTCATCCTTCTTTAAAAATCAATTTCCTTTATGTAAACGTATATAAAAAGCACAATATAATGGAAGGGGAGGGAAAGAGACTCTTCCATGAACTTAATTCAGACTAGATTAGTAGAAATCAATTGAAATTCCAGCTGGTTCCATTTGGCAAAGTTTTGGAACAGAGCAACTGGGGTACAGCTTCCCTGGCAGATATCAAAAGAGGCCAGTTGAAAGATTCTAAGAGAGGGAATTAGAATTTCTATTAGGGTACGTCATGAATCATGTGCCTTATCCAAAGCCCATGTTGGTCAGTAGGCATCTTTCCACCTAGATGTAGAAATCATCTCTGTGTTTTATTGGGTGGCCAAGATTTTATTTTGCCAAAGAGAACAGAAAGGTAATTTTGACTTGGTATTCCATGGATGTAGTGTGTGTGTGTGAGAGAGAGAGAGAACGAGAGATCAATAGCAGTGCACAGGCTCTACCTTTCAGGAACAGAGCTGTTTAAAGTTACAAGCTGTGTAATTCGTTATATCTAGAACATTAATTCTACAATCACAATTGTGCTTAGCATTTTTCGTTAAAACAGTTCCCACCCCAAATGATACACTGTTCTAAATAATCCAGTCACAGTGTTACTAAATAATCTGTAGAGAAAAAGTAAAATTAAGAGGCTCCTAAATAAGTGATCTGATTTTGCTCAGCACCTAATAACTTCTGTTGCTTTCCATGGTGGATACTGGGAGCAAGGCACTCTGGAAGATCATTTATTTAGAGTCTAACGTGAGGCTCCTAGTTTTGAAAATCTTGGCCTTCATCTTTATAGTAAACATCAATATTCAATAAAACCCGGGTGAAGCATTTGATAATGACATTTGTTTTTCTTGCTTACTTTTTAAAAGAAAATGTGAGGAAATAGGTGGATGAGGGTCTTTAAGTACCTGTAGGATTATGACCTAAGACTTAAACATATGCTTAACTTTATGCACATGAGTATTCTCTTTGGAGCCAAAGAAACTATTCATGTGTGTAAAGTTAAGCATGTGCATACTGGCATGTAGGATCAGGGCCTTAGTCAATAAGGAGGATGAGATCTCTGCTTACAACTGAAGTGATCTGTGAGGAGGATAGAAAGCACTGTATAAGTGGTAAGTATTATGCGTTTGTTTATTTAAGCTGATGGTCTGGAAATCTATCTTCCTATGTGTGACCTACTCTTCTGCCCCAGATTCATTTTTCATTATAAATTAATCCTGGAATGTTGGAAGCAAATGTCATTAGTGTCTCTACGAAAACTTTCCACAGAAGCAGCATTGATCATGTTGCTGCAGACGTTTGTTTCTGCAAAGGCTCCAGAGCCTCACTGCAAAAGTTAGAGGGGTTGTCTGTGACAGACTGTATTAAAAATGGGTGAAATTCTGCTTGGCTTACTCACATGAGTAGTCCTGTCATCATCTGACCTTGAAGGTGACCCCAACAAAAACCATTGGGGCACGCTTACATACAGCTTTTACTGTATAGTAAAATCACATGATTATTAAATATTTAGCTATAATTTTTTGTGCAGTGAGTGTTTCTTGCTCCTGTTTTAGCTTGTTTTCAAACAAAAAACACTGATTTGGAACCCATTGCTGAATTTGGTCCTCAAGATTTCCTACATTTGATAAATGTCAGAACTACGCAGTTGAGCTGCTTTAAATGTAACAATCTTGATGGCTTGGCCAACTTACTGAGAGGGCCGGCATTAGAGGGTAGCAGCAGGGCAATTGCCTGGGGTCCCGCAAAGCCAAGTTACATCATAGCTACAGAGTCACTGCGGGTCAATGTAGTGTGAGCATTACAGTCATTTAATCTGTACAAGTGGAAATAAATCACTCTAAAGCAGAGGTTTTCAAACTATGGGATGTGCTTCTTAGGGTGACATGGAGGAATATTTTTGGCGAGGAAGTGGCAACGCCAGCAGGCTCAGGCTTTGAGCCTGGGAAGAGGGATGGGAGCCCATTCCTTGTTCACCCCGGGTCTCAGTGAGTTTGTTGGCCCTTGTGTCTGATGATATTGCAATTTGGAAGCTGTCAAGCTTCGAGATTAAAACTACGTCATACCTCAAATTATTTGAATTACCTATGTACTTCTGTCTGTAAATGTGTACTTTGCAATAACGTAGCTCTTTTGAACAACTGTGAACACTATGATAGTACCTTTGAAAACACTAGGTCCTGATCATCCCTGTAATTTCCAATAAATTACCGCTCTTTGGTCAGTCAGATCCAGAAGGGTTAATCCCACTCAAGGGGATTAAGTCCACTAGGATGCTCTGCCTGGGTAGCCTGATGGTTAGGGGCTTTGTAAATAGCTAGGTGGATAGACTTCAAGATTTATTTTCCAAATAAAAGAATTTTTCAGATGCTGGTCCTGAAATAATTTCAGTGTAGTTCTGTGAGTAGGAGAACTGCAGGACTGGACCCTAATTTAGATCAAGGAGTGAGGGAAGCATCAGTGGATTTGTTTTGACATTGTTGTTCTCACATTCTGTTAAACAAACTGAAGCAATTGTTGGTGAAGAAAAGAAAATCACATCTGGACTGAAAATGTAAACCACAGGCCCCAGCCAATGTGACTCAGACTTTGTAGCCTAAAAATGGTGTTTATATGGGTATTATCACTAGCCCAACTGAAAACATACAGAAGCTATGCATAAAAGAACAGGCCTAATTCAATGAACTCTGATCAGGAGCGCTCTTTAGTTCGTTTTAGCTTCAGTGGACGTTAGATGCCTGCCCTCAGAAGATCTACTTTTGGAGGGACTGTTTCTGAAGGGCCCTGAGCCCGGTCTCCTGTGGAAGTCAATGTGCATTGCAGAGGCTGTCCCTCTCTCAGGTTGATGATCTCAGTAGGAAAAGCGTGGAACTCTTTATCAGTAGCATTTTTCATATTATAAAACTGTGTGTGTGTGTGTCAGAAAAGCAATTATTTTAACATTACTTCCATTAATGTGTCACTATCATAGGCATCTGTCTTCTGGAGGTGATTGCTCTCTGCTTGTGGGCCTGGTCATGCATTGCACACCATGGCAAGAATCCCATTGAGTTCACTGGGAGATGAGCCAAAGTAGCGAGGGGAGGATCCGGCCAATTTTTTAAAACTACCTCAAGGATCAAGGGCCAGATTTTCAAAGATAGTTAGGTACCGAAAGATGAAGCTAGGTGCCTAGTGTGATTTTTTTTAGAAGTCCTTAGGTGCCTAAATCCTTCTGAAACCAAATGGATTATTTAAGACTTTGAAATCAATAGGAGTTATGGGTCTATATTTTTTTGAAAATCCCTTTCTGCATTTTTAGACACCTAAATACCTTTAAAAATCTGCCCCAAGGTCCCAGTTTAGCAAAGTATTCAGCACATTCCTGGCCTTAAGAATGTCAATAGTCCCAACAGAAGTCAAAGGCATGTACCATAAATCTAGCAACATGATTATATTTTGAGGCCTACGGACCCATATTTTCGCTCAGTGTTGGTACAGCGCCTGGCTGGAGCTCCTAGGCGCTACCTCAACACAACTAATTAATAATAGCATGTTAGAAAGTTACTTTTGTTGTTGTGAAGTGACATGTGGTTAGGCAGATGATATATTTAACAAGGAAGAGTATGGCACATTTGTAAGGCACTTTAAAAGCTCTCGTGTGGGATCTTGGCAACCATTTGCTGCTGTACGTAGCTTTTTTGATTGGTAATTATTCTGCAGAATTGCTTATGACACTACAGCCATTTCTTGCTGTCTATGAGGCATGCCCCTGCAATTATTTTTTTATTCTCTGTGGACATAGACATTTTCTGTGTGCAGTTTAATTAGGGGACTATGTTCACCTTATTAAAGTGGAGTTGGAACAATGAAACCAAAAATAATTTTATTTAGGGTTCAAATTTGCCCTCTCAGAGGACTTCAGGATTTGGTTGTCCATTAGAGCACTGAGTCCCAGCTTAGTGTGCTATTGGGTCCTCAGACAGATAACTCTGAAGTCATCTTGGCTTTTGCTTTGCTCAGCAGCATCACAAACTATAGACCTTAAAAAAGAAGAAAAACAAAAAAAAGGTGGCTGTACTTCAGTTTATACAGTCCTGTGGAGAACAGCTGGTGAGCCACAGCCTCTGGGTAACTCCTGACTATGACTGTGTGTGAGAGAGGCAGAGATCTTTAACTGGGCTGGCAGCAAGATTGTATGTGCAATGAGTAACAGGTTGGGGGGTGGGTCTTTAAAAATAATAGTTTTAATATTTTATTGTTTAAACAGATTATCTTTTGATGTATGTAAGCCTCTGCAAGGTGACACCTTCTGGTGGAATTTGGCACCACATAAAGGTTACTTTAAGACTACCATGTGCTAAATGCAATGAGAGGTGCTGACTGACGTGTGACACTGATTTGTTACCAGTTTCAGCAACATAGATTGTTAATGATGTTATGGTCCAGATTTATATTTTGGATCATCCGGCTCTTTGTTTCTTTCCCTTACTTTGTCTCAAACAATTCCTAAAATTCGCCTGATCCATAGTTAAAATTAATATTCTATGCATATCATTAATCTTTGCTTCCTATTGCAGGGAGACTAATGGACTAACTTGTTAGACCCTTTTGGTGATATGCATCTTTTATTTTTTTGTAAATAGCTAGAATAAGCTCTGCTTACACTCACTTGTTTTGCAAATAGTAAACAAAGCAAACTTGCCATGCATTTGCTTACTGAATGGCCCCTGTAACCAATATGGAATTTTTTATTCCATGTTACATATTTTTGCCTTTGTTTAAAAAGCTTTTATCCATTAATATATGGCTAGATGGAAGAGGAATTAAGGCACAATCAGAGGGACTCCCTGATGAGAACAGCACTGCAATGATATGTTGAGAAGAAGAAGCAGGATCGCAATAAGGAAGTCACTTTTGGTATAAAGTTACTGTGAGATTAGTAGGAATAAGGAACGAATAAGGAGCAATTGTTCTTAGGTTAAGGAAGAGCTGTGAGAGCACCTTGCTGGATATAGGATTCAAGAGGAAAGCAGGAGGTAGCAAAATAAATTAGGATGTAGACACCGGGTCAGGAACTGGACTGAGATCAACCATTCCTTTCAAATAGGACAATTAGATGGTACCCACTTCTGCTATTCTCAGCCCACTTTACATTTGAGCCACAGCTCTAGATATGAAAGGCTTTGTCCGATCGAACCTCTAATGTGTTCAGTCATGTGGCTAAACTGGATGCTTTTTAAATGGTGAAATGCTTTTTGAAAGCAGTGCTCCACTATCATTTGTCAGTCCCCAGTTTAAGTGATATCAGGGTCTGTGCTATGTAACTACGAACTGGAAAATATTACAGGGATAGCTGTTGGATTAGTGGTTAAAGCTGGAGATCTTGCAGCAGGAGACCTGCATTCTCTTCCCATCTTTGCCTCGCTCTGTGACTTTGCACTAGTCTCTTTGTGAGTGCTTTGAAATCTATGGCTGAAAATTTGCTTTGTGAGTGCTAAGTATTCTATTACAAGTTGCGCACAACTTTTTGTTTCAGAACGTGGAGGAAGTAACTATGGGACAACAATTTTAGAGTTCTTTCATACGGCAAAAGGTGATTAGCAATGTTCAAATAACCAAATCCAGTGGCTAACTTTGGGGGTAGATTGATGTAAATCTGAGATGCCGCTAGAAAATGATCAATGTAATCTCTTCAAACAGTGAAGGCAGGTTTGTTTGACAAGAATGATAGTTCATAAAATATGCTGATTGGCATTAATTATATCTCCATTCTTTATCAGTTGAATAACCTATTAACTTCACTTTTATTTTGATCAGAATTGATATTTGGCTGACCAGCCTATATTTACCCAGTTCATACTGCTTGTCCTTTTTGAATATTGGCAAAACATTACCATTCTCCCAATCTTTTGAAATTTCCTGAGTATTCCAAGATTTATTTAAAACTTTAACATCGGTGGGCCAGAGATCTCATCAGCCAGTGCTTCATGGTCTCTTGGGTGTAAGTTATCCAGGTCCATTGATTTAAAAATATTTATCCTTGGTAGATTTTAACTACTTCCTTGATTACTAATGGACTGGAAAGTATTTCATCATCATTATCATCATCACATGATATGAGAACATCACCCTGCTTTTTCCCAATTACAAAACAAAAATATTTATTGAACATTCCTGCTTTTTCTGGATCATTATTAACAATTTTAACATATTCATCTAGAAATGGGCCTATATCATTTCTAGGATTTATTTTGTTCCTAAAATACTTTAAAAACTCCTTATTGTCTTTAGCCCTTCCAGCCATGGATTTTTCCTTGGATATCTTTAAAATTAAATGAATTTAATTTTTTTTAACACCGCTACTGCTAGAGTTTCTTCTTTTTTGTAGCAAAAAGTAATGCCCTGATCCTGCAAAAACATAAGCAAGTATGTAACTTTTCTCAGTGAATAGCCCACATGTGAATAGTGACTTCAGTGGGACTACTTGGTCTTATAGGTAAGTAAATACATACGTGTTTGCTGTAAATAATATTTTTATTAAAAACTTCCTATTGGCACAAAATTGCAAACATCTATTATCAGAGCTGGCTAGAAAATGAAAATCTCTTCCTGTGGAAAAACTTTGCATTTTTGACTTTGTCCCCATTTGGGATGAAGTTTTTTTCCCTCAAAAACATAATTTTTTTGAAGGAAAGGATTTCAAGTTCATTTCCACTTTGGGAGAGCCAAAACAGAATTTTTTGTCTTCCCAGCTGTTGGCCTGGAAGGCTCTTAGCAATTTCACTTCTATCATCCAGAAAATGAAGCTGACAAGAGCATTTGCTCCAGTGCCAAAGAGGCGGAGAACATGGCCTCTCAGCCTCCCAATCTCTGGCCCCACCCCTTTTTGGTTGAGGCCACGCCCCCCCGCTCAGGACTCCGGAAAACTGGTAAGTCATTTAAGTTACTTTCACCTCTGGCTGCTAGAGGCCAGGCAAAGGAAGTAGAGATTGGAGCAGGCTATGCCTGGGGAAGGGATGCTATAGAGGAGTGGCACTAACTCCTGTGGTGAGTCCATAGAACAGGGGTGGGCAAACTTTTTGGCCTGAGGGCCACATTGAGGTTCAAAATTGTGTGGAGGGCCAGGTAGGGAAGGCTGTGCCTCCCCAAACAGCCTGGCCCCACCTCTTATCTGACCCCCACCTACTTTTTGCCCCCGATTTGCCCCCCTCAGAACCCCAACTGATCCAAACCCCTCCCCCGCTGCTCCTTGTCCCTTGATCGCCTCCTCCTGAGATCCACCCACTCTAACTGCCCCCCCAGGAACCCACTCCCCATCTAAGCCCCCCTGTTCTGTGTTCCCTGACTGCCCCCTCCCAAGACCCCCACTCTAACCACCCCCTTCCCCAGAACCCCAACACCTAAGCCCACCTTACTTACTGTATTCAGCTGGGCGCTCCAGCCTGAGCCTCACAGGGCCCACTGCGCTCCACCCACCCAGTGCCTCAGCTGGGTGCGCGGGGCCTCCTGGCTGTGCTCTGCCCGCTGGGTGCCCTGGCCAGGAATGCTGGCTCCCGCGGCTGCGCTCACCCGGCCCGCTGGTCCTGGAGTGCGGGGCCCCGCGGCTCCCTGCACTGCGGCTTGGCCCGCCCAGGAGTGTGGGGCCTGCGGCGCCCAGTGCTCGGCTGGGAGTGCGGTGCCACTGGCACCACACCCTCGGCTGAGCTCAGCGGGCTGGATAAAAATGGTTGGCGGGCCACATGTGGCCCACAGGCCGCAGTTTGCCCACCTCTGCCATAGAACAATGGACCAGGTGCTCCAGGGAGGTAGGAGAGCTGGCTTGAGCTGAGAAGCTGCCAGGAGCAGAAGTGCAGAGACCCCTGACGGGACGTAGGTAGGATGTGAGGCCCTGAGGCTGGAGTGGCAGAGTTGGGGCCCCAGAGTTGAGGAGGGTGAGCACCCAGGCTCTTGACAAAAGCCTTCTAATGGACAGGTGGAGAGCTATCATTTGAATTTCTGTTGGGGAAAAATGGATTTTTTTTGGCCAAATTTAAATTTTTCCCATTTTCTATCAGAAACGCATCCCTGAAATTAGACTCCAAACCCCACATTTAGGCATCCTATGATGGGATTTTCAAAAGCACCTGAGTGAGGCATATCAGTCACATTGATTTCAAAGTGAAAATCCTGATGACCGGCTGAAGTATTTAACATTTCTCGACTTGGAGAAGTTCAGTCTATTGGAAGGGGGAATTGGCTGCCAATATAGAACCGAGTATTGGTTAATCAGTTACATATTTGTGTTATTTTCACAGTAAGAAAGTAAATGAGACTTTGGTTCTTGTCTTCTTTAGCATAGATCAACATGAAACTTCCTAGATTAATATATCTCAGTAAAATCTGAAATTCTACTAACAGGAAAGTAATTGAAGAAATATGTACAAAACATCCCCTCTACCAATGTAAGAGTACAACATGAGAAAAAATGTAAAGAACTAGTAACCTATAAATACAAATTATTGACATTTAAAAAACTGTATTAATTTTTTAAAATAGTTTTCATTTATTCTGGTTTCTTTCCTATTTTGATAAACACTAATAAGTTTGCATCCATAGCTTATTAGATTTGGTATCCTTTTTGGTTAACTGCTGCAGAGCTCCTCACAATTTTTAGGAATGATATTTATAACAGCTGTTGGTGGCAAAAAGGCCCTTTTGGCCATATGTCAGTCTGCATACAGATGTACTTCTTTGCTTCATGTGTTGCACAGTCTCTCTCCAGTTAGTCTGCTTCTCTCCTGTGCACTTACAATTTGTAGTTGTTGCCTCCTTGATTAATGCTCTTCTGTTGTATTGTCATTTAGTGACTGGTTGACAGCACCAGTCTCAGTGATGGGAAGCTCAAGGTTTCTGATTAACATGAGTGGAAGTGTCAGAGGACAGATTATTAAACAATCATGTTTATATCAGAGGTATATAGTAAAATTTAATACTGTCTACTCAAGAGATGGAAGTATTGTGTTTTCCTCAGTTTTTATTATTGTAATTCCCTTTTTATTTGTCTGATTTCCCAGCTGTCATGGGGTAACTGGTTCCCATGAACAGACTGGGCCCAGCTTCCCTGTCATAGCAGGTGAGCCCAGCCCAGCCAAATAAAAGGGGCTTGACTATCCCGAGCCTATAAAGGGCTGCTAGCAGAGGTGAAAGTAAGCCGGTATGCCCCGGTACTGTGTACCGACAAGAGCCTGTGCGCCGACAAGAGCCTGTGCGCCAGACTGGACCAGCTTCCCCAGGTGATAATTTAAAGGGCCTGGAGCTCCCTGCAGTGGCTGGTACCCTGGGCCCTTTCAATTGCTGCCAGAACCCTGCTGCCAGAAAAAGGCCGCACCCCTTTCAGTTGAGGCTACACCCCCTGCTCAGGACTCTGGGATACTGGTAAGTCCTTTAAGTTACTTTCACCCCTGGCTGCTAGAGGCCAGGCAAAGGAAGGAGAGAGTGGGGTAGGCTGTGCCTGGGGGAGGGAAGCTACAGAGGAGTGGAGCTAACTCCTGTGGTGAGTCCATGCAACAAGGGGCCAGGTGCTCCAGGGAGGTAGGAGAGCTTGAACTGGGCAGCTGCCAGGAGCAGCAGTGCAGAGACCCCCAACGGGGGATAGGGCGGAGTGTGAGGCCCTGAAGTCTGAGGAAAAAAAGAGTGAGTTAAGTTTTTCCATTTGTTTACTCACCCGTGTTAAGAGAATAAACCTGCTTGAAAGACTGGCTGTGGCATCAAATACCTTTACTTGGCCATAGCTTGGAGGAGAAGCTGCCATGGGGTGTCACCAACAAATAGGTTTCAAAAATCCCACTGCTCATCTTTTTACTGAGACATAAACCAACATTACTGCTGAGTTGCAGAATTTACTACTAAGATGAATGTATCTCATTGTAGGTTACTATGGCTGAGATGTGCTGGCTGTTATGGAGAGAGCAACTCAAGGTCCATTAATTAAACATGAGCCTACTGAAAACTACTCAGGCCTGATCTACACTGTGTGTGGGGGAGAGGCAGCAGCGAGCTAAGTCGGTCTCAGTTACACAACTTGAGCAATGAAAATAGCATAGCTGAAGTCAATGTACTTAGAGCTATTTACTGTGGTGTCTTCACTGCAGTAGGTGGACTGCTGACACGCCCCCATCCACTCCGCCTATGCTTCTCACTCTGGTGGAGTGCTGGAGTCGACAGGAGAGAGCTCAGCAGCTGATTCATTGCATCTTCTCTAGACACAATAAATCAATCCCTGCTGGATTGATCGCTCTGGAGGTAAATGTAGACATGCCCTCAGTAGCTCATGAAAAACACATCTCAGCATTAGAGCCAGCTGCTCAGCCATTTCACCCCAGTGTGTATGCGCCTTTCAGACTCAAGATAAACATTATAGACTTGGCCTTTACTGAGGGGAAACGCCCATAGACCTGAATGGGAGATTTGATTAAGGACTTCAGGAGTGGGCATCTTATGAGTAACTGACACTTTTGACCACCTGAGTCATCTTGTTGGCTTCATTTACTCATTACTTGGTTAAATACTGGCAAGCCAAAAATGGTGTGGCACACCTGGCTACATCCCCTAATGACAAAGATGGTAGCCCTTGTCAGAGGAAGGGGGGTTCTAATGGAATGAGGATCCTTGTGGCTGTAGCACTCCTGTTAGGGAGTGAACACCTTTCCTAGAGCATGGGCAGGCATGACCTTTGCTTCCCTAATATCTCCATTTCTCCTCACTGCTCTTCAGCCAAATCTGCTCCCCCTATTTTTCACAGGAGCATGGTGTAAGAGTCAAGGGGGCATCTGTGCTCTGACTCTACCCTTCTCCCTCTCTGATAATGGCTGCCTTCTCTGTCTAAGTCCCTCAGTCTGGGACGCATGTTTCTTATCACAAACAGACAGCAGTGCCAGATTATGGTTGGGGGGAGGCTTTGGGGGGGTTGGTCAGGGGACAAGGAGCAGGGGGGCTTAGATAGGGGGTAGGGTTTTGGGGGGGTGGTTAGGAGCAGGGAGTCTCTGGAAGGGGCAGTCAGGGGACAAGGAGTCGGGGGTGATGGTTGGACGGGTTGGGGATTCTGAAGAGGGCAGTCGGGGGCAGGAAGTGGGTGGGGGTTGGATAAGGGGTGGGGCCAGGCTGTTTGGGGAGGCACAGCCTTCCCTACCCAGACCTCCGTACAATTTTGAAACCTGATGTGGCCCTCGGACCAAAAAGTTTGCCCACCCCTCTGCTATTGGGATATTCAGTGCACTGGATGTGGTACACCACATGTGATAGGCATGTGTAGGACCTATAGATCTTGAAAGGTGTGTTTGGGGGGGTGTTGCTCATTGTAGCAGTGGAGATATGTCGCTTTGAGTTGGGAAATTGCTTCTGGTAAGCTTGGAGAGACTGGGGGGTTGTTTGAAGGCAAGAAGAGGGGATTTGAGAAAGATTTCTTCCAGGATGAAGTTCCCATTGAGTATGGGTTTTAGTTGTTTGGTACCCCATATAGGTTCCAGCGTGGGGTGGTAGGTGACAATTAGGGGTTTTATTTCTGTAATGAAACAGGTTTTGTCAGGGTATTAGGGTGGCCCATTCAATGGTCCAATCTACTTCTCTGGTGGAAGTTTGGTGAAGGTGGCTTTGAGTGCATTAAGAGTAGGCACTTTAAGAGAATTAATCTGTCTTGCATAACTTTATATTTTCCCACATGAAATACATTTTGCCTAAATGCTGCAGTTCCGCCTTTTTCCCATCAGAGGCTGCTGTGGTGCCAGAAGAGCCAGCTGCATTCATGCCGGCTGTTTTAGCACCACAGCAGCCTCTGGTGGGAAAAAGGCAGAACTGCAGCACTTTCCTGAGCAAAATGTACTTTATGCCGGAAAATTACAAAATTCTATGCCCAGTGGAGCCAGATTAGGACAGAGTGGGGCACACAGGGCTGCTGAGGGGTCACAGACTGGGGTTCAGGATGGCTAGTGTGGGGGAAGACTGAAGCATGGGCTGAGGAACTAGTGGGATGAGGGGTATGGGGACAGGGGCAGGTGAGCCTGACTGAATGGGAGAGGCTTGGGGTCAGCCAGGGTCTGCATGGGGGAAGCTTCCAAACACCCTAACAATCCCTGCCCCCCCCCCCCAAAAAAGAAAACTTCCCACCCACACTCAACACCCTCCAGGTTTACTCCTAGGCTCCTTCTCTTTCCCTCAGCTCTTCTGTTACCTCCCCACCCCCAAGCCTTTGCACTGCTTCTGACAGGCGCAGGAATTACAGTTCTGTATTGTAATTTAAATGAATTGCACAAAGTTCTGTATTAATGTGCCTTGTAAGGAATCTATTTGTAAAAAAAAAAAAAAATTACCAGAATCTTTATTTTGTTCGTCTGTGTTGTTATAGATGTACTTGTTGACAGATATTTTTAAATAAATTACCAGAATTGTAATTGGCATGATTATATTGTGTTACTTTGACAAATAAAATATGCAGAATTTTCAAATATTGTGTGCAGAATTTTAAATTTTTGGTACAGAATTCTCACAGGAGTACATAATATAGTGGACCAATATGCATTGCAATACTTTTTTTCAATGGGAGACTGCAGTACTGTATGTCATTTCTTTTATTCACGTGAAAAGTATGTGAACTCACTAGCTTTTCATCTTTACACTTACCACTGTGTAAGCTGCAGCTGAAAAGCCAACATGACACATACTTTTCACTGTATTAAGACGCATTCCATGAAATTCTCTCACCTGTTCCCCAAGCTTCCTTTCTGCAGAATCCTCTCAGTGTGGTATTTTGAAACATTTACCAAAAATGATCAGTTTTTTTCTCTGTCATGGACAGAAAAATGACACTGACTGGATTCTCATAATACATTTATGGGCTTTATGCAGGGAGTGTCAAAATCTAGTATTCATAGACAGATTTGGATCTTGTCTTTGGATCTTTGGCCTGGTGGAAAGATAGTGAAACTCAAAGCCAGACAGCTCCCTCTCGATGATCATGTTGTAGAAGGATTAGGCCTATTTGATAGCACTCTCCTCTTGTTGGACTAAACTGTGTCCTGCTAGGTCAGTTCACACACTCTGAGGTTAATTTGACTGAACTTCCTCAAGGAATCCAGGGAAGCTATTGCTCAGCTGAGGTAGTTTTCTTTAAGCCTTCTTCATAAAACATAAACTCGCAGATTCTTACTTCCAAGTCTGTGTGGGCATAGCAATCCTTTCCCCCAAACTAGCCTCTTGCACCAGTAATTCCATTAACCAGATTTCCTGGCTCTTACCTCAGAGCTTCAGTAATACAGATCTCCCACCAATCTCCCTTTTTGACCATTTGGCCTTTCTGAAGCAGTTCCTCTCAGCAGTAACTCCAGTACTGAGTCATCAGGGCACCACTTCTGGCCTCTCAACTTCTTCCAGGATGTTGCAGTTCCTCTCCACCCTCTGTCCTTTCTTGATGGCCTCTTTACATGAGGGTCAGCTAATTAAATTCTAATTCTTTCTTAGGTGCAACAGGTTGGGCTAATCAGACAGCCAGACCAGCTCTAGGTCACTGACCCAAAGAATGGTATCCTCTATTCCTTTACACGTATCAAGTTAGAGACAGAAAAGATTTAGTGAATCTTGTACGTCAAGAGTTTTCAACCTTTTTTCATTTGCGGACCCCTAAAACATTTCAAATAGAGGTGTGGACCCCTTTGGAAATCTTTGAGATGATCTGCAGTGGACCACAGATTGAAAACCACTGTTCTAGTTCAACTCACTGTCAATACAAGGAAACGTATCTGACGGGCTCAAGTTATTCCTGCCAAAATCAATGAGATCTTAAACTTACTAAAGTGACTGCAGATAAACCAGTTTCATATGGTAACAGCAAGAAATAAAAAGGCAAACAATTAGCTGTAAGAGTGGGAATGCATGAATGAGAGAAAGAGAGAGCCGCGTGCGCACTTTTTGGCTCTAGTTAAGTACAGGAGCATGTGCTTAAGTGCTATGCTGAATCAAAGCTGTAGATTTATGTGAAAAATGCAGAGAACATCCATAACTGAAGGTTCAGCTTTAGAGGATAACAGATTATTGGCAGTGTGTAGAGTCTGCTGTCAGCTGTTCCAGTGATTAACTTGCTACGTCTTTACAGATCCTCAGTGCAGTTATGATCATTGAAACTGACTGCATAAACAGAGCATTAGAAGGGACCGCAAGGGTCATCTAGTCTAACCCCAATGATTTTTTGCCCCTTCTGTTCCCCCTTAGAATACCTGATCTATTGGTAGTTGTAATGTACCTGTATTATACTCTCTTCTTATTTTTAAATGTTGGCGGAGACTGAGATGTTTATATTAATATGTATAAATAATTTATTGAACAATTACATATGCAAATGAATTAGATATGCTTCTCTATATAAAGACATTAATGATACACACACACACACACACACACACTATATATATTAATTTGCAATTTACTATACTAACCGTCCATTCCATTAAAATCTAGATATTGTGATGAGGGGCAGGGCACAGTTCAGAAAGGATGCAATACAGTGGTCTCGCTAATTGTACTGTTTAATATATGGTTTCTGAGCAGTAGTCAATGTAACTCAAATCATTATCGTGATATAATACAGTCATACGAAGTAATAGTTCATATGCTATTAATACTAATTTTTTAAAAAAAAATTAGCTTGAAAATAGATATTTCAAACGGGTACATCACAATCTTATTAAGTTAAAAAATGAAACAAAAAAGCTCAAACAAAATCCTTGCACAACATAATAAAATAACCTCCCATCTTTACCTTTTAGTAGCATACTCAAGCTACATCGTTTAATTCATGTTGTCACCAGGACCACCGAATGGAATTATTTCTAGGTATTATATTGTTCATCTGGTGTTTTAATATAATTTGGTTTTAAAAGCATGATTACTTTCAGCAGTTAATTATAGTAAAGGAACACTGTCAAAGCTGGTGGCCAGTAGATATTCTTTTTTTAAACTATTGTAGTATATCAGTTTCCCCCTGCTGTGGTTGTCTGCTCTGTATTTGATTAGATCTTATACTGCAGTGAAGGGAATCGGTGATGTGAGTATTTTCAAAGAAAAGATGTAACATGTTTTGGCTTTTTTGTTAAAAGGCTGCAACCATAGCATTGTTTCAGAATAATTCTGAGTTCCTTGTGCCCCCAAACTCCAAGTGAAATCACCTGGAGTTTTCAGTGTACAAGAATTGCAGGACTTCCTTCTGCTTTGACACTGCTTTGCCTTCTTTTTCTCTATATAGGAGATATTTTTAAATGACAATAAATTGGTCAGGATTTGAGGATTATGGTTTTTTTCACTTCTAAGGTAGATGGTATTTTTCATCTTCCAGCTTTGGCTGTGACTGTTCATTAGTCTTTGGAAAAGTAAATGTAAACTTTAAAAGGTTCTTTTATATTTTCCTTTTACATTCCAATTTGATCTGATAAAATTCTAAACTTTAAGATCAAACTGACTTAATATGGCAGGAATAAATTACACTTCTCCTAAATATATTAGCAATGAAATACAAAATAAATTTAAAAATACAGAAAAACTAAGATAGCTGGGTTATATTTTTCACATGAATATGTGCCAAACAAAGCTTGGTCTTTTGCTAACATTATCTTACTACATTTGTAATACATGGTAGGCAAAGATCCTATTTCTGTAACAAGTACATTCTGACAATATATATATTTTATGGAATAAATATACAGTATATTAAGTTATAGATTTCATAATAATAGCTATAATGGATACAAGCAATACCTATATTTAAAAATACGTTCTAGGATTCTCTAGCCTTACTACTAATAAAATTAAAGTAGATCTAAAACTGCCTCACTCTATTGATGCATAATAAAATATATGGAAACATCAAGAGTAAAAAGCCAATTGCTTCTACAACTGAATACTTTATAAATATAATAACTTGTTATTTTCAGGAAAAAAATTGAAAATTATTATAAACTGGAAGTCAGATTAAAACAACTCTACAATATATAGTAAAAAGAGGTTATGGAGTGTGATGTGGGAGTTTGCTTTACGTTTGTGGCAGAATTTTGAACAGATGCAGTTTGGTTGATGGACTACAAGTTATTCATTTCTGGAAATAACTGCAGAGAAAGACTTCACCCTCGCTAGCAGCCAATCTTAGCCAGAGTTTTGTTAGAATAAGGAGTGCAAGACTGGACCTTACAAAGATTTATTCAGAAGCCCCAAACTTCTCTATATTTCGTAGTGTTTACTTACCGTACTGCTCATTAAGAGTAAAGTCATAGAAATCTTGTATCTGAGACTGCACTGTACTGAAAAGCCTTATATAGAAGGTACACATGCGTTGTGGTTCTTACTAAATTATTCTTACACCACTTATTCAGAACTTCTTGACAAGTTCAGTTATTGTGTTCCCTCTGTTTCCTTGTAACTGTAGGTTGGAATACTGAAGCACAGCTCCGATTGCTTGGTTACTGAATTCTTGATCTAGATTTTATTCTTGAGAATAACCTAGAATTAAACAAACAAACAACACTTCTCAGAGCTAACAAAAAGAATTGAGGGATTGGGTCACTCATATTTTCCTTCCTTCTTTTCTCCCCAACTAAGAATAACTTTAATGAGCATTATAGTACAATTCAAGATTTAGTTGGGGTGAGATTGTCTAAACTTTATTTAAAAACCTTTGTGAGATTGTGTTTTAATGTTTAATGATTCCTGCAACAATCCAGTTTAAGGTAGAAAAACACAATTTATTACACAAAACTTACCCGTTTGTATCTGTAACATTAAGAGCTGAAAATAGGAATTTTGACTAAGACTCACAGAATAAGGATCTATCAAGCAAAATTCTGATCTCACATGCAAAACCTCAGCAAAAGACTCTTATCTAGGGGACCAAAGCAGGATACTGGCCTACAACTTGGAAGAGCAAGTCCCTGCTTCACCAGAGACTTCTGGATGACATTGGACAAATCACTCAGCCTCTCAGTTCTCCATCAGGAAAAGGGGAGTGATAGAGAAGGGCTATCACACAGGGGTGTTGTGAGGATACAGTAAAGATTGTAAGGCACTCAGATACTACAGCAATTTTGGCCATATAAGTACCGTGGTGAATGGAATATTTCCTACCACAGTTGAGTTAGGATGTGCAGCTACGCACTTTTCCACCACATTATGCAATAGACCCACAGTGGCTCTGGTGCATTTTGGGCTTTTTGTAGCTGTGAAGGGGCTGGGAAAACTTACTCGTGTATGTGTAGATGCCATGCAGCGTAGTTGTAAAGGATTGTTATATTAAGAATTTTTTGCTGCCAGTTTTAGGCTTAATTTTGATAAGAACTCTATTTGTTCGCTGATGGCAGTAAAATACAGTACGAGAGGGCGTCGAGAAAGAATACTAACTGGCTGCTCAGACTCTTCCTTGTATTCCATGCCAGACTTGTATGCCAGGTATTGATTTCTAGATTCAGACTTGGAAAAATAGCTCCACATTTTGATGTGGCAAATCCCCTATTTGCAAAGTGCATTTTTTGTGGGGTAGGACACACTGAAGTCCACCAGGCAATAAGCGCACTCTGCTGCCGTTGGGTCAGGGCTCAGCAGCTAGTAAGAGATGCTCAACCCTTCACAGGTTCGAGCCCAAAGCATGACCAATGAATAGTCTCACCTACGACATATGATTTTGCTGTGTATTTTGCTGCTGTTGCTGCTGCTGAATTAGCAGTTGCTGCTGTTGCCGGCGCCGTGCTGTCCTCAGTTTTTCAAAACGAGCCTCCATCTCTTCCAGCACTTTGGGAGTGTAGCGCACGACCAGCTTGACGCTATCTTTAGCAGCCTTCAGGAGCTCCACTGCTTTTTCATGGTGCTCTCCTTCCACACTCTGCAAGCAAGGAGAAGAGAGAGAGAGTTCTAAAGATCTGGAGTCCTCTTCTCATACTTGCTGTCACAGAAAGGATGCCAGTGGTTTAAACTGTTTCCGTATATTTAGACTTGAAGTGATCATTGGGGGGCGGGGAATGTAAATGTACATAAAATTTATGCAGGGTTGATGGATTCCCTTTTTGCATTTTAAGTATGATGCCTGAATCATTTTTTGGTTGCACCCAAAATGTGAAAATGAGCATAATTTCTGATTCATACAGAAGAGGGGCGGGAAGGGGTTGGGAGAGTTTTGCAAGTGTACAAGCCAAAATAAGGCAAAACCAACTGAATCTAAGAAAAGGCTTGTCAAACCTTTCCTGTGGCTACCAGATAAGAAAGTGGAATACAGTGTGTGTGAAAGCTTAACAGGGGTGAGAAGCGAGCAGGCTGGGAATTTGGGAATGGCTAACTAGCTTTTCATTCCTAAGGCACTGATACTGCATGGAGCTCACTGCAATATGGAAGCACCCGCTTAACGTCAAATATGCGAGCAAGCCCACTAACTGCAGAGACTACTTGTGTATAGAAGTTCATGGGAATGCTCACATGCGTAATCACATGCTTTACTGAACGGGAGTTAGTACCACAAGTGAAGACCCCTTCCAGTAGTGACTCTTTGGTAGCCTATGCAAAATGAGATGGTGCTCTCCATCCATATATTAGCAATGAAATACAAAATAAATTTAAAAATACAGAAAAACTAAGATAGCTGGGTTATATTTATCACATGAATACGTGCCAAACAAAGCTTGGTCTTTTGCTAACATTATCTTACTACATTTGTAATACATGGTAGGCAAAGATCCTATTTCTGTAAAAAAGTACATTCTGACAATATATATATTTTATGGAATAAATATACAGTATATTAAGTTATAGATTTCATAATAATAGCTATAGTGGATACAAGTAGCAGACAGGCATATGTGTTACAATGGGCACTTTACTGTATCTGTAGGAGTAAACCAGGAGGCCAAGGGGTGAGTAATGGATCAGGACCTTTGTTTCCATAATCTAACATAGAGGTGGGCAAACTACAGCCCGTAGGCCGCATCCAGCCCACCAGCTGTTTTAAGCCGGACCTCGAGCTCCTGCTGGGAAGTGGGGTCTAGGGTTTGCTGGGCTCCAGCCAGGGAGCAGGGTCGGGGGCTGCTCCACATGGCTCCCGGAAGCAGAGGCGTGGCCCCTCTCCAGCTCCTACACACTCCGATGGTCCCTTCCATCCAGCACTCAATGAGAACTGCAGGGGTGGTGCCTGTAAATAGGCCAGTGAGCAGAACCGCCTGTCTGCCTCAGCGTAGGAGCTGGACGAGGGACATGTTGCTGCTTCTGGGAGCAGCTTGAGGTAAGCGTCACCTGGAGCCTGCACCCCTGTGCCTCTCCCCATACCCCAACACCCTACCTCAGCCCTGATCCCCTTCCCACACTCCAAACCCCTCAAACCCAGCCCAGAGTACCCTCCTGTACCCCAAACTTCTCATCCCCCAGTCCCATCCCAGAGCCCGCACTCTCAGATGGAGCCTGCATCCCTTCCTGCACCCCAGTCCCCAGCCAGGAGCCCCCTCCCACACCCTGAACTCATTTCTTGCCCCGCCCTGGAGCTCACATCCCCAACCAGAGCCCTCATCCCAGCCCCAATTTTGTGAGCATCTGTGGCCCACCACACAATGTCTATTCCCAGATGTGGCCCTTTGGCCAAAAAGTTTGCCCATCCCTGATCTAAAACATGAGCAGGTACGTAATCATCCTCATGCAAGTAGTCACCTTGAAATTTTTAAGTCTTGCTCATGTGACTACAGAGTGATGCATACATTTAAGTGTTTGCAAGATCATAAACTCGCATATCACTGCCAAGAGGTCACATCCTCCCCCGTCACAGGGTTTCAGAGCCCAGGCTCCAGCCCTACCCTGAATATCTGCACTGTGATTTTATAGCCATGAAACTCTAGACCCACAAGCCCAAGTCAGCTGACCTGGGCTCTGACACTGGATGTTTCAGGTTTTTTTTGTAATCAGTGTAGATATACCCTTGTGCTAAGCCATATTTATTCTGGACTTAACTGGGTCTGAAAACAGAATCTGAATTTGGTTTTAAAAATACTACTGCACTTCTAGCTAAACTCTGCAGTACCAGACTGGCTTTGAGTGTGGTGGTATACGTTCGATATTTTGATATATAAAAAAAAATGGTGTGTGTGAGGAGGAAGGTGGCACACGTGTAGGTGAGACAAGTTCATGGTTTGTGAAATCCAAACATTTAAAATATGGCAAGCACATGAAAGAGAAATGGCTTTCTGACTTTTTATGATGTACGAAGGTGACTTTTTTTGCTACTATTATGTTGGGATTTTGACCATGGTTTCCTGGAAGACCGTAAGGGTAGGTGGAGAACTCTATGAATTTAAACCTGACTGAGAGAAGTGGGGGACTGCTTTTTTGTGTGTGTTTGTGTGTGTAATTCAGACTATTTAAAATTGTTTCTTTTGTTAACACCCATTTAACTCAAATACAAAACAAACAATTCAATCTTTAGCGAAAGAGCTTTCCTCTGAAGACCTTCCATTAAGAGCCAAGAAACCACATCTTTGGATTCTTCAGAAAAAAACAGGGGAGAGAGACATAACTCATATTTCTAAGCTTAAAAAAATAAGTAGAAATGTTGTTGAAGCTTTTTCTATATACAATTACACAGAAAAGGAGACTAACCCAATATCCATTCTCTGCCCCACCTGTTACCCAAAACTGGGCCAGCTAGTAAGCTTAGGGAGGACTAATGACCCACCAGAGTTTGGCAAAAAGCAGCACATTTATTATACTGATAGCTAAGCTTGAAAGAAGCGGGGGAAGGATCACACTCTCACTCTCATACTCACACTCCCAGGACAGGCACAGCACGAGATGTCAGGATCCTTCAAGGTAAGTGTCCCGCAGCGCAGCAATGGATGGTGTGATGAAGGTGAGTCTTCCCGAGGCAGATGGAATGCAACTTGGTGAACCCCTGACCAGGTGGTCTGGGTGAAGGGCCTTCATGGGAGGTACAGGCTTGTGAGTGCCTGAGCACATGGCCACTTCCCCTTTTAAGGACCTGCTCCTCATGGCCTGCAACTAGAGGTAACTTGGCCACGTCTGGTTGGTCACACTCCACCTCGGGCAGTGTCCATGTAGTGTCCATGCATTGGGTGTGTGATTGCTGCCTAATTAGAGTCCCAGATAACTTGTCTACCTGGGAGCTCTTCTGATCTTCCAGCTGTTTAAGCAGCCCATTCATCCCACAAACATTCTAGGAGGGAGGGGGAGGGGGAAAGCCATTTCACAGGTAGTCAAAGAGGGAGCAGAGACACAACTGGGGGGGCGGGAGGGGAAGGGTGGGAGTGTAACAGACCTTTTGGACATACAGGTTATAAATAGCATACAGGTCACTGCTGCGCCTACACCACCACCTACCACTGAAGTCAACTTTAAAAAGCAACTTCCAGTGTCTCATTTCCCACAAGTTTCCTTGGAATGCAGGCTTGAGCACAGTAAATCCTCTTTACTGCCTGCTTCTCAATACAGTTATCTACTCCTTTTCAGTTTCCTATAATTCCCTATCCCTCTTTTCCCCAAATGCCCCCTTCCTTCTCTTTCTTTCAGTTCTGAATTCTAGATTTCCAATCCTCACAAGAAGTGATAGTCAGTCCTCGGAACAAGTGACTGATAATGCCTATTTGTAAGACAAAGCAAGGTCTTCTGGTTTGACGTAGTCCCTCAAAAGTGGTACTTTCTCTTACTTTATTTGTGGTAGAGTACAGAGGAAAAGACTTATAGACTTCAAGGTCAGAAGGGACCATTATGATAATCTAGTCTGACCTCCTGCACAATGCAGGCCACAGAATTTCATTCACCCACTCCCGTAATAAACCCCTAACCTATGTCTGAGCTATTGAAGTCCTCAGGAATGAGGGAGAAAACATACTGACAACCGAAAGATCTCAGGGTTCTGATTAAGGGCAAAATTTTCTTGTCAGATCAATACATACACTTAACGCAAGTCATTTTTGAGAGAAAGGGTATCTGCTGTGAAATGAAACATACTCCCAAATGTGCTTAATTTCTGATTTGTATGGCTATATTGCTTTTACATAGTAGGTCTTCAAAAGCAGAGGTGGTTTCTCTGAAAGAGGTTTTTCATTTTCCCCCCCACTAAATTGCTTGACTGGAGTGCTTCTCAGGAATACAAATTGTTCCACACATTAGATGGAATGATGGAATTCTATAATGATAGATGATTGTAATATATGTTCCAACAAACAAAAGGGTCTCAGTGCAAAAACCCTAAAAGCAAGATCTTCATGTGGATTGTAGACAATTTTTAAATGAATGTTTTTTTCATACAAGAAATCAAAGCTGTGCCACATAGTATATTGAAGCAATTGTGTATCATGCTGTTTAAAAGGAAACTGTGCCCATACGCCACAAATCTCCAAAGAGAAGAAGCAGCATTAATTAAAAGTGCAATATTGCAAGAATACGTTGGCGTCATTTTAGGAACATCCGAAATTAGAAAAAAAAATTGCTTATTTTTGTCACTTCTAATAGATTGTGAATACTGTGTGTAACAGGACAGAACCAATATGAATTCCTTCTGCTGTGGTACAACATTCTGAGATAGAATTATCAAGGCAGAAGATGCTAAAAAGAGGCACATGACATGACTTGACATCAATGAAATGTGTAACACAATCAACACTGTTTGTACTCTAACCCAGCGGTCTTCAAACTGGGATGCGCGCACCCCCAGGGGTGCACGAGACCACTCCCAGGGGCGTGCAGCCCTGGCAGCTGGAGGAGTCGGGCGGCTTCTCTGCAAGCTCCGCGGCAGCCCCGGCGCAGGAGGAGCAAGACAGCTCCTCCTGCTGCCGGGGGCTGCCGCGGCATTTGCAGAGGAGGTGCCGGGGCAGCCCGGCTCCTCCTGACTTATTGGAAACCCAGGAGGTTTCCAATAAGACAAGAGGAGCCGGGCTGCCCCGGCAGCTGCTCTGCAAGAGCTGCAGCAGCCCTGGCCAGAGGAGCCGCGTGCCGTGGCTGCAGGCCCGGGAGTTGCACGCCTTGGCTCAGACCCGGCCCCGGGAGCCGGGCGCTGCAGCTGAGGCCCGGCCCCAGGAGCCGAGCACCGCGGCAGAGATGGGCCCTAGGAGCTGGGCGCCGCAGTGGGGACCGGCCCCACGGGGGCAATTGAGGGACAAGGAGCGGGGACAAGGAGGGTTTAGAGGGGGGAAGTGGGAGGGAGTGGATGGATGGGGTTGGGGCTAGGGCGGGGCTTCCCCTGTGGGGTTGCCTGCTCAAAAAAAAATTTCTACTAGGGAGTGCACGGTCAAAAAAGTTTGGCGACCCCTGCTCTAACCTCTTGCTGGCAGCAAACACAGGAGATATTTTCCAAATATGCTGTGGATGTACTGTCCCAAGCAAGGAATAAACTTTGTAGATTAACTGATGGGACATAAGTATTTCAGCTTCAGAAACCATTATATTTATATTCAGAGTTGGGGTGTGTGATAATTATCATTTCAGGTGCTAAAATGATGACCTCTGTAGGCCATTCTGTATTTCGTAGCCAGAGTGAGAAGGAACCTTCAACTAACTAACTAACTAAACCCCTTCTGTGTAGCTTCAGCTGCATGATCATATGGCTTCTGAAGTACAGATTTTCTAAATCTCTTCCATAACCCTCCCACTGCAAGATCTTAAAATAGTATTAAAGTTATGTGACGGAGTACACTTTTTGTTTAGTTGTTGTGATTATGATAATTCAAATCTGCTGAACATCCAGAGCTAAATGAAAGTAATTTTCAGAAAATAGAATTTCACTATAAATACGTGAAAAATTATTAGGTGAGAATATGTCTAAAATGATCAGAGCTCAAATGGAAAACAATATATGAATAGGGTATTTTAAAATTTATTTGAAAGATAATTTGCATGTATTAACTAAAAAAATTGCTTAGGTGTTTTGTGGTTTGATTTTTCAAAATCAATCTATTTATTTTAATAAACCCAAAGGGTGTACTGAATTCCATCAGAGGAGAACGTACTCAGTGCTTATGTGTGACATGGTCACATTTATCACTTTAAAGTGACTTCTGTTCTTGAAACTAACGACATGCAGCTCTGCATCCTTCTGCATGTCACTTTCTTCCTAACAAATTAGGATCAATCTGAATCGGCATCAGCGTTGGGCACCCATAGCAATTAACACTGTCTATGTTACTGAGCAGCATATTTTTACTTCACTGCTGTTATTTATAGTAGGCAGTAAAGCACATGGCAAATAGCATATCTGAACTTGCATGCAATTATTTAAGTATAAAACATAAAGGGGATGGATGGTTATGGACAGTGCAGTAAGCCATTGTGGTTATGCCTGTGTAACGGACTCAACAAGATTGTGTACATCCACTTACTTACAGAATTTGATTGCAATTCATAGCTGCTCCTTTTTGGGACTTCACCCCTGTCCCCTCCCCATTTCTATAAAGTCCTCCAGCTTAACACCATTTTTTTCTAGTTAGTAATGAAGGGCTTGACCCTGCTCCCATTCAAGTCCATGGATAAACTCCCATTGACTTGAATGGTGCAGGATAAAGACTTCAGCTCTCAAACCAAACAAGGAAGGTGAAACTGCAAAAGACAAACTAAACGATTATGCTACTGAGTATGGAACTTGCTCCCGTCACAGACCTGAGTTCAGGCATTATCAACCAAAGCTAAGTTAACGGTGAGTTCAGCTGCATGCATCCAACACCATTACTGCGGTTGGTTTTAATGCATCTGTGTCCACTTTCACTCTTAAATTCATAAGAGTTTGGCCAGAAGGGGCCATTAGATCATCTAAGTCTGACCTCCTGTGAACCTCAGGCAATTAAATATCACTCAGTGACCCCTGTGACAAGCCTAATAACCTGTGTTTAACTAAAGAATAACGTGTTTGTATACCCAGTGTTATTTGGGGGACTGCTCACCAATACAGCCTCTAATAAAGAACACCATATGCCAATGCTGCTTGCCGAGTAAAAGGTTGTGATACTATTTAACACCCAACTTGGCTTCCTCCCTCTTTGTTTAACAACCTAAGAACAGCAAAGAGGAGAATATTCAGAATACAAATTCTTTTTTTTTTTTTTTTTTTATCTTGCAGCATTGGCAGGTGCTATCAAGCAGAATAAAAGTAAAAGGCCTACTGTAGAGATAACAATAGGTAAAGGAATTGCAGATATTATACAGAAAAGCACTGTCATTACTATACCCAGGCGCATATAATTATAGTCAAAAATACCCTACTCAATTGCAGACAAGGAAAAGGAATCTGATTACTGGACAAGCAGGCAAAGTGAGAGTAATATCCCTATTTGAGGTCTGTAAGTACAGACGTTGGATGAGAATTAGTTCTTAGGCTGTATCCCCTGCAATATCTGACTAACAGTTGCTATGTGATAAAAGCATAAGCAGTGCCGGATATGGACAGCTACCTCTGTGTCCTGGCTGAGCCATCTGCAGGGCTCACTGCGTATAATGTCCTTTACTTGGGAAAAAAATACATTACTCTCCTGCACACATTTCTTTTAAACTTCTAGTGAGACAATTTAAGCAACACCAATCAATCATGCTAGGATAAGTAATACAGGTTTTGAACACTCAGCCCTAGTTTTATGTGATAATTATAAAGTTGGATAACCACCAACATATGAGCATAAGCAAGGTGCTGATATTCCATTTTTATCTCATGTACCACTGCTGAGCCATCTGTTATACTGTACCTGCTGTATATTATTTGTTTTATCTCAGATGCAGGTGACCTGTTCATAGTGAATAATAGCTTAGCAAAACTTAGCTCTTTTTACTTCTGTTCTCAAGTTGTCTGGGAAAAGATCACAACTTCCATATTTTTTTATTGTTTTGAAATTATTCTAGAAATGTTTTGTGTGGGTATAATCAGCCTCTGGATGACTTGTGAATTGTTAGCAACGGGCACTGGTTCAAGTTTTCAACATTTATAATTCAAAATAGAGGGGTTTTTTCATTAGACATGGATCACAGATATGTTTTGTCTCACCTCTCCAGATGAGCATAATTCTTAGATTCAGGTTTCTTGTGTGCATACTCGAAATGGTGAATTTGAAATTTGTGTTCTGCAATATTAGCTTAATATTTGTCCCAGTGCACATTTCTGCAGGCAAACTTCTGTAGGCTGTTCACAAAGGTGAGAATATAGTCAAAGCAAATGTATTTTAAAATTTGACGGTTCACCTATTTTTACAGTATTTGTCCACCTGTAATTGAAAGAAAAAAATCTTTCCAATTAAGTCTATTGATGAATTAGAATACTTCATTTCCTTTTTACCTGTATTTTTCCCTTCATCGGTTGGCAGTGATGCTAAATATCAACGAGATTATTTGATTTACCTCTAACCTGTGAAGTTCAAGTAACTTATTTGGTTAAGTATTCAACCAGAACTTGTGAATTTGATTGAGCTCTGTAGTACATATTCTTCACAGCTCAGAGATAGATGAGGTTTCATTTTTAGAAGGTACACACTATACATTTTAAAAGTGATTTATTTTGAGAACTTTTCAGATTCATTTTACAGCTATCTCAGAAAATGAATAATTGTTTGGTTATTTCATTTACAAAGGTAATTGAAGCAGATATTTATAAAGTCATTGGGAGGTAAACTATCTCTAATTCAACAGTTTAATCACTAATATTTCGAGGATTTTCTTGCCATGCTGTATTAGGAGGAGAACATTACCAGACTGACATTTAAATTGTTTTATTTAACTAAAACAACGTTATATATTCTGGATTTATTTCCTTCAGCAGCAAATATCTAATATTTTAATGAAACAAGCATATGAATTTTTGAATTTAGTTAAACATTCACATTTTTTAAAATTGGGTTTGTTTTTGTTAAAATTGTTTTTAACTGAAATAGTTAAATGAAATATTAAACAAAACAAAATTAAATTGACTATATCAGCCAGGTCAACATGAGAAACTTAAAATATTGGCTTCTGCAGGTAACTCAGTTGTCTTCACCTTCATTTTCCTCTTTGTTCATAATCTGGAAAAGAAAAACATGTTTTCCTGCTTTTTCAGGTCCCAAACGACTTCTCACTTTGGAATGGTTTAGTCCAAAGGAAAAAAAAAATTCTTTCTACACCAGCAGAAGAAGCTACTGCTGTTTTTAAAGTGAGATGATCAGTTTAGCAGTTTGAGTTCAAATGCTTAAGTGACTTCCACCAGTTCACTGGTGTGACTTTCTTTAAAACATTATCAACAAACATTTCTCTTAAGCCCAATGTTGAGAAATTTTGCTGTGACAGAGCCATCTATTTTTTTCACAATTTTGTTAACAAACTGTCATCAGATTAGACCAGTTCTTGATATAGTGCTCATAAACAGTTCACTACTGAGTTCAATCACATCCATCGTCTTGTGGGAGAGTTAGTTTTGTTCCTTCCACTTTTTTCAGAGTAGCTGCTGCAAAGTGGTTGTTACGGAAGTATTTTGCAATTTCAACAACATTAGCCTTTACTTCTGGAACACTGAAGTCTTTGGCTAGGAGGTGCATCAAATGAGCACTGCAACCTTATGTTGTTAGCTTGGGTCTCTCTTCACTGTCTAAATTTCTTCTCATCTTGGATAAATTTGCAGCACTGTCAGTGACCAAACTGCATACTAGACATTTGATTTTTTTTTCATAGTTTGTTATAGCTTTTACTGGTACTTCTTGTAAGTATTCTGCTATGTGTGCATTTCCTGATGTATCAGTTGTTTTGGTTAGGAAGACATTCCCTTCTTCTGTTGTCACACAAGTACATACAACAGGATCATGGTGGACATTGCTCCACCCATCAAGTCTCAGGTTAACAATTTTACCCTCCAGACTTTTTGCACACTGCTCAATTTCTCTTTCATACACTTAATCCAGCAATTTACCTGCGACATCTGCTCCACTGGGTGAACTGTATCCTGGTCTTAATGACTGAACCATGTAAATGAAGTGTGAGTTCTCAATCATATGGAAAGGAGAGTTTGTTGCATTAATAAACCAGGCCATTTTTTTCATCTATTACTACTTTTTGTAGTCTGCTAGTTCTCATCACAAACTTATTTATGGTTGCTTCTGGATGATGAAGATTTTTTTCTTTTTTGCTAGAGTTGATATACTGTGACCATGTGACATACATGATTGAAACACTCTCACTGGCAGATAACTCTGAAACTATAGAAAATGATGGTCATCTTGAAGGTGGATAGTCTTCAGAATTCTGTATGTTGAGGATGGATTCTCCTAAACAAAATAAGTCAATGCAGTTATTTCATTATTATTATTATTATTATTATTATTACCATACTGCTCATTTAGTGTCACTCATTGCATTCACTTCACTCAGTAATACTTTAAAGGTGAAACTGTAAAAGGAAGATCTGCCTATTTCAGCTATTTATTTTGTATCACAACTGCATCTAAAATGATAGTTCCATAGAGCAACAACTATATTTTTTGGCTCAAACATGAGAATTCAAGAATAGTCCAGAAGGAAAACAGTTAGTCCTTGAAAAAGAAGGATGAAATAAAAAAGTTTACCAACCTGAAGATCCTGCATGTTCAGACATGTTCCTTTCATTATCATCATCTTCAACGCAGCATCCTCCTGAGAAGGAACACCTCTTATGATGTTGTTTTAGTCGAGCAACGAGCCCTTGCATTTCTTTGTTGTTGCACTGTTTGCATTTTGCATACATACCTGTCTTACACACAGGTAGAGGAACTTCATTAAAATATTCCCAAACTTAATCTCTTTTATGGCCTGCTGCCATTATAGTTTTTCCATTCTAGTGAGCGAATGGTATGATAGATCTCCAGTCAATGAAGGTTTCACTCAGAATGACCTCAAGACTTCTGGAAAACATTGCTCAAACAGTTTCACTTTTGTTTCTACTGCTTGTCCTGCTCTTCTCAGATTTATCTCCAGACTTCTTCTCCTTGTCCAGATCTATTCTGCCCCCAACAGTCTTCTATTCATTGAACTTTTTGAAATTTTGCACTTTTAGAGAGAGGTAAGGAATTGACTTCTGTATGCAAATTTGCATACATACATGGGGCTGAAGTCTGTTGTTTCTCACCTCTATAAATGATTTATTTATGTATTTAAAAACATTTTTGCTGTTAACAAGAATATTATCTCTGGAGACACAAATCCACAGTTTGAGAACTGAAAAACTAAGCATCTCTGATGGTATCTTCTAGACTGAGCACTTAGTCCCATTGGGGAAATAGAAAGATTAACCTAAATAATCTATACAGAAGCCCCTGGGACCTCATAAGATTGGGTACCTAACCCATGAACTATTGGAACTCACTCACAAAACTTTTCTTAACATTACATGAATATATTGTGTCATACTGTAGAATTACAATTTATAATCCCTATTCCATTATGAGATATGTTTGAGCTATAATGTATCTTAATTAAAACTATCTTTAGATTTTTTCTTCAAAAAGCATTTTTCCAAAAAATACGATTTTAAATAAAAGAAATCTAATAATTATTTAAACAAAAAATAAAAAATGATTTCTATCCACCCTGGTATTTACTGATATCAGCTGATTTTAGTGACAAAAATAACAATACAGAACAACACAAGTAAAAGAGAATGAGCTGGATTTTATTCTTCACTGTGAATCATCAACAAAATTGTTTACTTAGTTCCTTTTTAATTACAGTTGTACAAAGCCACTGAAGGCTTCATGACTGCACAAATGTCACAGAGGGCCTAATTTGGTCTGCAGGACAGTTACTGGCTATGAAGTACAAGAAGAAAAAAGCCCAGTTTGACTCTCCATTTGCAACACTGGCAATGACAGAAGATATTTTTTAGCTTGTAAATTGCATGCATTTTATGCAGAAATCAAGACAATAAACAATGGAAATCCATAAGGACATTTTTAGAGTCACTTTTCAGAGCTGAGCCACAGTGGAAGATGAAGCTCTAACAACCAATATTGTAACCAAGATGTGGTGGCACAAAGTTGTTTAGTTCACTGCATATGTACCATCTCGGGTCTCTTACTGCAGAGCTAATTTTTTTTTGTGATGTGCCAACATTTTAAAGCTTCATTTGGAAAAATAAACACTTACATGAAAAAAGAAACCATGCTAAACTTTTCACATACCACTCCATTAACAGAAAGCAGCTGGTCTCCTCGCTTGAGTCCTCCATGTCTTTCTGCCACCCCTCCAGGAATGATACGAGAAATATATATAGGAGAGTTTTGTTCCTTTCCTCCCATAACATTAAAGCCAAGACCTTCATCAGTCTTTGGCAGCTCCACCACTCGAGGGTGTGAATGGCCTTCACTTGCTGCAAAAGCAGCAACTGTTGCCTGGAAGAAAAGACAGTTATTTGGCCATGTAATGAGATCACTGTTAAGCCCTGTTTGTTTTGCAGAAAAAAATTTGTTCACATGAAAATAATATTTTGAAATTCTATCAAAGATTTGAAAGCACCTTACAAACTTTAAGTCTCAAATCACTCCTTTGAAATACTTGGGGAAACAGGCACTGAGAGAAGTCAAGTGACTTGACCAATGTCCCCCAGAAACAGATCCTAAAAGGCCAGATTGCTAGTCATGTGTTCTAACTCTGTAACACATTACTTTTCTTTTTAATGCTGCTTTGTCACTCACTTTTTTCCTTACTGCTGTGCAAGACACCAATAAAACCTTCTGCTGTACTTCTAATTTATGTAACTTGGATAAAGTTAATTGTTCCCCTTGCGGTACATATGGGACTTATTATTTGGTTTATTCTTTGCCCCCAAAAAATCCTGAAGAAGGATATTTTCATTTATTTTATTAAATAGCCTTTATAAAATCTTCCGCTTGAGAAAAGCACGGATAGATTAATAACTTTTACAACAAGGGCGTGAGCTTTTATACTGTAACTGCACTTTATATAAATAGGTCTTGAAAAGTAATGCTACTTAATCTTCAGATTATGAAAATACAAAATGAATTTAAAAACTAAATGACTAGTCTCACAATTGAAAAATTACAAATATGTAAGGTATTATAAACCTTGTATGAAGAAAAGAAAAACATTCTTTGTTCAATCTTTCACTAGCAATTGTCTCTTTTTAATTGTAGACCCTGGTAAAGCATTAAGTAAACATTAAAAAATAATTATTCTTAATTTTCAACATATCCTCAGATTTAAAATTACTGCAATAATTCTACATTATGTTAATACTTGTTCAGTATTCTAATAATGTATATGCTTAATGGAAGCTAGTAGATGATGTGAAGATAATGGATCACTCTCAGTTATATGTACTTGCTCATGCAAACCTGGTCATCATGCATACATTTAAATGTCAGACATAAATGCACTAGGAAAATGCAATGCAGACAGCCCAGAAATAACCAGGAAGTATTGCGATATTCAAACATTGCTCTGTAACCCTGCTGTTCTATATGAATAAGAAATGAGAATGGCAAACACTATTCAGAATTTTTCACCCTTTATTATACCACGTAGCAATCATTTTTGTGTTTGCGTACAGTGTAAACAAACCATAATCTAACATAATTTTCTATATTCAGTAGTAGAACCTTTACAAATCTACATTGTTCATTTGAAGTTTCAATTAGAAAAAGGTTAACTCTTAAGAAAAAAGCTTAACTCAGTATAACAAAAATGAAATAAAAAATCAAATGTAGGAAAATATTTTGGGTACTGTACAGTAGGCTAATTATTTTAAATGTACAGGTTACCATAAGAACATTTCTCTGAAATAATATGGGTATCTTTGGTACGTATTTCTGATCTTTGTCTGTTTTTACTGTCGTCTTAGGGGTTTTTTTTAATTTGCTTCTTTTCCCCTAGTGTAGATTTACAAAGGTGTAATCACATTAAAGCTAATGGGATTTTGCCATTGACTTCCTTGGTGGAAGGATTTGGTTTTAATGAATTATTTGCCTGAAAAACTACCATGGACTTTCCTAGACTAAGCTTACTGCACAATATCTACATAACCCGCTTACCAAGTGGCGGGTAATCTTCCTTTACCATTTCGTGCACAGGGAGCTAATTCCACGATGAAGCCCTATTGGAAGCAATTATTTTTTTTCACGCACTGAAAACACAAAGCATATTACATATTGGGTAGAATAGGGATTCTTCTATTGATACAGGGGAATTCACACATTACCACTCACTTTTATCAGATTTATATACGTGGGCCCTGTTTTTCAGAAGTGATGGGCACCCACAGTTCCCACTGACTTCAATTGGAGTCTTCTGTGCTCAGTACCTCTGAAAATTCTACATGCATTGATTGGAGGCTAGACCACCTGCTACTTGGGATGAGTCCTAGGAGAATTTGTCATAAAAATATTGATATTCCAGGTTTAATTCTACAGAATGAACCAGTAGATTTGCTTTTGCAAACTGATTGTTCAATAAACCACCAAATCCCATGATATCATTCTCTTTTCTTAAGCTAAAGAAGCAGCACAAAGGTTAAATTTGCTATTAGGATTGTTACCTGGGAAGTAGCACTGGTTCTAGACTCTGGGCTGCCACTGATGTCTAAATTTTCTTACAGAGCACACACGAATACCTGAAACATACACGCGCACAGTCAATTACTAGGTCACTTTGATAACATGTACTTCAATAGTTGCACAGGTCTTACCTTTGCAGTGGCCCTGGCACGGAACTCTGGGCAGCCATTAACAGTTATGGTTTCATGCATATATTGATATACCTAAAATGTTCATGGAAACAAAGAGGAATTAATTATAGGAACAAAACCTTAATTTATTTTTCCATCATAAGATGGTTTCATTAATGTTTTATTAGTACAATTAGGGAATCCTACGTTTGTTGCCCTAGCTGTACATTTAGTTCCCTTGAAGACATTCTTTGCAATCCTCCCTCTAAGCCTCCCAAAACTGATCTCTCCCCATCTACGGGCCCACAGTTTTATAGAGCCAATCTCTACTCCACCAGAGGCCACCTTCTGGCCATGTCTGCCTCGGACAGTGTCTATTGGCTCTAACAGGAACTTGTTGAGTTTCTGTGACCTCTGAACCCCTCATGAACTGGGAAGTCAGGAGATGGAAGTAAAAAAAAAAATATTTTTCCTGGTAGGGTCTGCAGAGGGAAGTCCAAATTAAATCTCAGGGAATGTAATTGTACAATGTGGGCATCGTCACTCAGTGCGACAGACCTTTGCTCTCTAAGCTTGGTGATGGTGTTGATTTTGATATTTGCTGTAACCTATTGGCATTAGTCTGTCATTGACAAATGGTGGGGAATAAGGAATGGCAATCTGGATGGTAGTTTAGGAATGGTTAACATTGGGGACAGCTCTTTATGGATTGGGACTCCATAGCCACACAAGTTGTACAAGATGAAGAATCCCAATAGCTGTAATTTTCTGCACAATGATCTCTTCCTTGCTCCCCTTTCTCTTGCCCCTAATCCTCCCATTTCATCCTTCTCACTTAGATCTTCTCTCTTAAAGAATAGGGAGGTGGCATCTTCTCTTACGATGTTATCCTGGGTCCGTAGGAATGGGTGCAGAAAGGAGGTGATGGAGTTCTGATACCCCACCCTAGTGATGAACAAGCTTTTATTTTTATTTTGTTTTCTCAAAACTAGATAGTTGGTGAGTGGTTTTTGGGAGCTGTAGATAAGCAGGGGCAGTAAACACAAGAAAGAGAGCCTGGTTTGCACTACCCCCTTCTGTCGTCCTCCCGGTAGCCCAAACCAATGCACAACTGATTGGTGTGGGGTTAGAGAGGATAGTCTGTTCTGTCTAGGTAGCTGACATTTTTAATCAACGGATGTTGGGATTCACAGGGTGGGTAACCAAATAGCAAGTGTGAAAAATTGGGATGGGGGTGGGGGGTAATAAAGGCCTAAATAAGAGAGAGCCCCAAATATTGGGACTCTCTCTATAAAATTGGGATATCTGTTACCCTACAGGCATCCTGTCAGGACAGGAAAAAAGTTGAATTGTGGAACATCCCACATAAGGCTTGACATCTGAAAGGTATGGTTAGAATCCCTGATAACCTTCTGTGTAATGTCTACATTAAAATATTTATTAGCCACAGGTAACTCCTCTGTTAGCAATTCTCTTACAAAGCCAGAGGTTTTGCTAGTTCTTGTAATTTGTCTTGAGCAAGAGTAATAAAATTCAAAAGGAGAGTCTTATTTCTGTGGAAAGTTGGACAGACAATTAGTATCTCTTGTGGCTTGCCTGTTCTGAAAAAATCAGTTTGTCCCTAAGTATTTCCAGCTGTACAGGGAAAGATCTACAGAATGCCGTTTCTGTATCTGATATAAAATTCAGTATTTTTCTATAGCATTGTTTATACAGCTTCACATTGCACAGATTAATCTGTATGTAAAAATGAGAAGTAAATTTTACATTTGCACTTACACTGTCCCACACAGGTAGCACGTGCAGATGTGATGGGAGAGAGAGGAAGAAGGATGCAATGGCTAAGTTTAGGGATGGTTGGAGGAGGTTTTTTGTTTTTTAGGTTTTTTTATATGAGAGGTGCAACTGCCCAATGAAGAAGGGAGAATGAAAGGTGCAGGCAGGTGGAAATCAAGGGAATAGCAAAACTGAAATTTTTTATAGCATCCAAATGTGGTAGGCATTTTCCTACAGAGTGGAGATCTCTTTGATTATCACCTGCACAGAAATCATACTAGGGCTGAATTCTGAACAATAATGTCTAGAGGGGATAAACCAGATTAAGGGAACAGGATGAAACCTTTTGCCCATCTCTTGTTAGGGTGAAATCCTGACCCTGTTGAAACAAATGGCAAAATTACATTGACTTCAGTAGGGGATCAAGATATCACCCTGAAACTTAAAAATTAACAAATAACCAGGTACTGAGATCACTGAGTCAGTAATCATTTTGAAACTTCCTTTTTTGTTTACTTTGGGTATAAGGAGATAAAACTACATAATTAGCATTGCTTTAGGTGGCTCAGTTTAGTGCTTCTAAATATTAAGCTGTAGGAATACAGTAGAACATTAGAGTTACGAACACCTCAGAAATGGGGACTGTTCACAACTCTGAACAAAACATTATGCTTGTTCTTTCAAAAGTTTATAATGGAACATTGACTTAATATAGCTTTGAAACTTAACTATGCAAAAGAAAAATGCTGCTTCCCCCCTTTTTTAAGTAGTTTACATTTAACACAGTACTGTATTTGCTTTTTTGTCTCTGCTGCTGCCTGATTGCATACTTTGAGTTCCAAATGAGATATGTGGTTGACTGGTCAGTTCATAACTCTGAAATTTTATTGTATAGGATTTACCATATCAGATCTGATTACTACCCCACTTCAGGCATCCAGCGTCCAGTGTACTGTTGCTTCAAAACCAATAATGCACTGAGCCAATTACACAATGCTGTATATTCTTCATACTCTCATATCTGTTTTATCTAGAAGCATGAGATGTGATTATCCTTACTATCGTTTGCACAACTACAAATGTTGTTGCAGGCCACAAATTAACAATATATGGTTGACTTAAAGATCTATGATTACAGTGAATTGTATTGAGAATTAACCACAGCATTCTATCAAGCTAAATCCTGAGAAGTTATTTGAGACATTGACTATGTAGCTTGGAGAAGCCAAGGGGTAGTGGGTATTCATATAGTCAGTAATTATCAAGTAGAACTGATATGACTCAACAGTGTCTATATATTATCAATATGTATATGGAAGGTTAAGGCAGAGGTTACATAGGAAACTAAACTGCATACTGATGAGAGAACAAGGCTTTTAGAATGAATTGAGCCAAATAAAGAATCTTTCTTTCTGCAGCCAATCTTTCTGCAATCAGTCATGCAAAAGCAAGAACTTCAAATCTTTCCATTCAATAAGAATTTTTTTAAATTAGCAAATTTAAGATGGTGTTCTCTAAAGAATTGTTAGTATCACCATGGTGACCATAACATCTGTAATATAGTTCTGTTTGGACAGGAATTTCTCTTGTAATTTAAAACCCTTTCACTACAAGCAATTGATGCTATTACCCTTGAATATCAGCTTGATGCAACAGCAAATCCAGTTACCCTACCTGAGGATCACATAATGCTTAATATAATTTGAGATTGAGAGATAAAATATACATCTAAATGACTTTCAAATTATTAAGTTAAACAAAACAATAAAAGGATTAACTATACCTGTTCCCAACAAGCCCTTGAGGCTTTGAGTATGTTATAGATTACTTGTTGTAACATAATATACAAAGCATATAGGGCTCCATAAATAACTACCATATGTCTGCAACAATAATGTCTTTTATCTAAATGATCTCAATATGACTTCAGACATTTAGATTGTACTGTTCACAAAGACATGGACATAAGCAATCCATTCTGTTGCCTATCCTATACGTACAGATACACAAAAATGTTGTTTTCAAGGTAAAAAGTATCATTTTTATTCTCAGAAGGGAATGTAGCTGTTTTTTTCAACACACAGTATATGTTTAGGACCAAAAATAGTTTTTAAAATCTTATTACCAATTCCAACATCAGCAATTCATCCAGTGAAAGATTTCTTAACATATTGCAATTTTCATAAATACAACAGAATTTTTTAGAAGACTCACCAAAGATTTACTCAGACAAAACATCACTCATGATTAATCAAAGATGATGATAAAGGTACAGTATTATAATTACAAGTATCTGATTTAGTCTTTAGGGATATTTATGAAAGAGGTCTCTGAAAATGACATCCTATGGTGCCCATGAAACACCAATCATTTTGAAAGACCATGTGGGACCAAGTTTAATGTGCCATGTCTTGTTTTGTCATTTCAGTGAAAAAGCAAAGAGACTATAATTACTTTCATTTTAATTTTTTTTCTCCAATAGAAATAATATGAATATACAAATAAAGCAAGAAAAAGTCAAAGGTTCAATTTAATTTAAAGATGTTTTCCAATCTAATTATCTGGATAAAAAAGAAAAAATCCCTACATTTTCCAAATAATATTGCAGAGTTATAGCCAAGAGGTTTTCCTTGCCACCAGAGTGAACTGTAAACTATAATGAAGTATCCTCAATAAGCTGAGGCACTGAGACATGAGGAAGTAGCATGAACATTTCCTGCAGGACCCCCTGCGAAAGGAAGGCAGTCTCCACATGGTAAGTCCTAGAACCTGCAGCTGTCTAGTAAGCCCCAGCTGACAGTCTCCATTTTCCTTTTATGAGTTTGTGGATATTTGGACAATAAATGGAGCCCAAAGCCAAGGTCTAAAGACTAATTTAGTATGGCTGATAATTTCCCAGTGATGAAGTGATGTATCTTGTAGCTGGTTTTTAAAAGATTAAAGTGCCTAAAATTCTAGATAGATACTGGTAAACAAATAAATACAGAAGACCAGGATATGTAAGAGCTTCACTGACTGGTATTGACCACTTTAGTATAAGCACTACATGGAAGCCTTCATTTTAACGTGAAGGAAAGTAAAAATGGTTACTCTTTAACATCCATTGTGCTGTCTGTTTCAAGAAAAGCTTCTAAAGCCAGGTATTTTTTATGCAATATTTAGTTCTTACTCTAAAATACTGAAAATGAATGTCACTGAAGCTGCAAAGTCTGGTTTGGAGGCACAGGTTGGAAGGTCGGTTAGAAGGGCACTAGAGAATACAACTGTAGTAACAACTGAGAGGATGGGGAAAGACCACAGAAGAAACTGGGGAAGCCATCCCCACAAGAAATTAATTAAGATGGAGCTGCAGGTGAAATTGCATTATTTCCAAACAAAGAGCTGCAATTGTAGGTTAAATGGTGACATTCACCTTTTCTTTGGGGAAAAAAAAGAGATTTCTAGGAAGAATGTCAACTCCCGCATGTGAACGTTCATGAAGCAAAAATGTATGTAGATATTTTTTATTCATGCAGCTCTAATTTGTGGTATGGAGCCAGAAATACTCAGCTTTGTGTTCCACTTCCATATGCCACACACAATACAACACTGTTATTAAGAAGCACTCCAAATAGTGTGAATATAGTATTCAGCCACCATTTATGTAGCTTGTACAGTTAGGAACCTTGGATATAATAAACTAGGTAGGTGCTTTAGCTATAATAAGCTAACGCTGCTCCCTCACAGTACTTGGCAGAAACTCTGAGGTAGGGCAGTCAGAGCAATGCACGGCACTCTGTGCGGTGAATCCCCATTGTGGCACTGGAGCTTTAGCTGGCACAGGGAGGTGTACATTATAATACGTACCTAGCTCTTACATAGTGCTCTGGATAAGTAGATCACAGAGCATTTTACAAAGGAGGTCAGGATCGTTATCTCCAGTTTACAGACAGGGAAACCAAGGCACAGTCAGTAGATGTGACTTTCCCAAGGTCCTCAGGCCAATGGCAGAGGCAAGAATAGGACACAGGTGGCCCCAGTCTCAGTCCAGTAGGCCTCACAGCCTCCTGTTACATAACATTCCTTATCCCACTAAAGGATAGCCTGGTGACCTAAGCTACTGCACAAGGGCCCAAAACAGTGTAATGTGGACTGAGAATGCAGACTGGCCTACTGAAGTCCTAGTGAAACTGTGGGAAGACACTTAGGAATTGTAATGCAGTCAGCGCTCTGTTGCACGAGGGACACTACCAGAACTATTCTGTAATAGCCTGTGTGTGGCAGTGTGGTTACTGCCTAAGTCCTAGAAGTTACAGTTTAAATAGAGACTTTGCTCTGTTAATCCCTTTAAAAGGCTGGTGTCTCTTCCAGTGATGAAATATTATGGATGTGGGTTCTACCCTATTCACAGCAATAACAGCACATTAAGAAGACTTTAGATTGCTTCAGTCTGAAAAATGAAGGCCAAAAAAAAAGGCAAGAAATGGAAACAAAATTTTGGAGGCGAGAAAAAGAGATGTATTTATAGAATTGGAGAATGAAACTAGGACAAATTATAAAGAAATTGAGAGTAGTAAGGTACAGGCCCAGATGAACTTCTTAAGTATTCTAAAGAAAGCAGCAAGCTATTTAAAATACTTCTGTAAATATAAGAGTACTTGCAGACTACTAATGGATGGTCACTTGTGTCTATACTATCCAAATCATGTTAGGTGCTTTTTAAACAGAAACACAACATCCTTGCTCCATGGAGATCAGAGACTAAACATAAACATAGAAATGCAGGATGAGGGATAGAATGCAACAATAGCAAAGTGACTGAGCGGTCAGGTTTAGCACCTGTTTCATTGTTGCCAGGACTTGGTTTAGGTTTTAGTAGATTTTGACTTTTAATGCTTCAGGGAGAGGAAGTCCAAGGAGCTTTAGAACTTTTGAAAAGTGTGTTTTCATGAGAGCAGGATAGGGACATTCTGGACAGTGCTGGGGAAGAGTTTCAGACACAGAGAGCGCCAGGAGTTGAATAGGAGGAGGACAGAAATGATGCAGTTAGTTGTGGAGTTTTCAAACATTCCTTCATGCCACAAAAACAGATGATGGCAGACCAGTTGGCAGGAGCTGAGCTGTACAGCAGTATTTCTGTAGACTTTTCTCTCTAGCATCCATATATTCTCTAGATACACTTGGAGTTGATTCCACAGATTAAACTCTTTGATAGTGTCTTTTAATAAATTAGGCAGTTCTCAAGACCAACCATATTTGTGTAATACACAATTCAGTTTTTCCTTTCTGGATTGCGGTGAATCAAAAACATATCTCCAAGACATGGAACAAATAGGCCTTCAACATTAATATGATGTATATACATCACTGCTCATATCCTGTGAAAATAACTTTTTCTACAGAGCTACATCAAAACAAACATTACAACACACAACAGCAAAATAGAGTATATATTTTACAACACTAATGGGTGATCTAAGAAAAAACGTGATCTTGTTTGCCCTATTGAAATATTGGACCCAGTAAAATTGAATTGATTAGAACAGAATTCATAATATGCACCTTCCCACTTGTTTGCAATTAAATAGCATTCCTGTGGCAACTACAGCAATTGCTTGAATGGAAGAAAAGTATTCATGTATTTTTACTTGACTAGTATAAATGTTTGTTTATTTTCCTTTTGGGGGGGGAAAAAAGTTAATGGCAACACCTCCTCTTCTTGCTCATCATTTTATCTCCTTGTGTGCTCTCTCTACCTGCTCCCTTTCCACCATAGTCTTTTCTACCATCTGTTCTTTAACCTCTCCACTTTCATATGCTTCCCTGCTGCTTAGTTCCTTATTTCTTTTGATCCTATATATGTGCTATCTGATATATGATCCTCTGTCCCCTGGACATAATTACCCTGCAGACTCCAGTCTCTGGATTGACTCTTGCTCCTTTCCTCCAGCTACTACGGAGCACCAGGTTCTTATGAAGGCAGCTAAGCTGCTTTCCCTCTCGTTCCCTCATTACTGTTTTTTAGGCCTCTAGTCACCTCTTCATTATGAAGAGCCATGCACATCTTTAGGGGCAATAGGAAACCAAGACAGTAAGTGCCATGTGACCAGATAGCTCTCTGTGGAAAGCCAACAAAAGCTCCAAGGACTGTCATCGGTGGACCACAGACCAGTTTGCGTGCTGCTGAGTTGAGACTGTACATTGTATCTTTTATTTAGTCTTACAAGTTTCCTGCTTGGGCACATGTTTTATGTTACAGGTTGACTGACTGTCCTTCTGCCAGGCTCCTCTTCCCCAGGAATGTTTAGCCTCTGAACACTATCTTTTAATTTCTACTTTCAAGTAACAAAAACAGGAATAGGTTACTGATTACAATTATTTCTGCACTTACACAAGAGTTCCAATAAATGAGAATATGCAAAAGTAACAGCATTAGTTAAATGATTCAAGACAACAAAAAAGACCAACTCAACGAGCATAAAAGGTCTGCCAATTATAAATATTTATGTAGCTATTTTAGATCATATGGAAAAATTAAGGACTCCATGCCAAAACCAAAGCAGAGACTAATCTATAAAGTCAGCAAGTTACAGATAAGAAGTTCTTTTTATTTAAAGAAAAAGGAAGGTAGAAAACTTATATGATGCCAAACACAACGGTGGGTGTATATATGTGGAATGAGGCAAGGGTGGATCCAGAGTTCTGTAGCTTTCTCCATACCCACTCAAGTGATGTTTCCCTCCTCACTGTTCCTTCATCCAACCCTCAGATTACTCTAGCCTGGCACTTCCACCCTGCTAGTTAGGAAAAGCTGTACTAGGTCAATGCAAATAAACAGACTTGCCACAGATTGGGCTACCTGTTGTGTCTCCCACTCCCACCACATGCAATGTCACATATTTCTGTTTTTCTTGTGTGCTAATTTTAGATGATCTCATGAGGTAAACAGGCTCAGGAGGGCTAAGTACTGGATAACAGAAGTTATAATTAAGATACTGTAACACATCAGTTGAACACCTATGGTCCATAAACAGTAGTCTGGAGAGTTGTAGGTCACGGGTTCTGGCTCTTCCTCTTTTTCCTTTACAGCTGCCAAATAGCATTAAAATACAGCTATACAGGTGTTATTTTCCAAATTGCTTTCCCATTGTTATAGGTACCACAGGAATGTTTTGCAGTCGAGAACTGGGATGGGGGATATTTTGCATGACTCAGAATAGGAGAGGGAGTATTTCGTGGGGCAGCCTCTCTAAATGGTGGTTCCCATGGTGGAAGACTTTAAGAACCTCTGCTGCTAACAAATCTATGGCCATCTAAAAACATCATGGTTGCTGCTATGTTGCATATCCTATTGTCTTGGAACTTCATGGTGTCAGTGGACTTAGAAATTTGATGCTTCTTTTCCACAAGCACAGTTCCCTGTCACATGAGTAAATGGAGGACTGGTGTTAGGATTGCATGGCATGCAATGCATGGTCAAATAGAACCAGAATGAGACACTGAGATTTTGTGTGTGTCTGTTTGTATATACAGTATACATGCATAAATGTACATACATTGTATAAGATCAAAACTATTTTCAGTTTTGCAGTCTGAAGCATACTGACAAAAGATCTCTTTTTTTAAATGGGACAAAACACACACCTGTGCGTACAGTAAAGTGAAAACAGCTGGAAAATGAAATCCCTGCAGGGAGACATTTGTGACATATTATGAGTTTACAAGAAATAAAAAAAAATCTATATTACAGAAGTTGTTTCCTGTAGCTACTGAACTTTGACAATTTACAGAAAAGCTGTATTTTTTATTAGCTGGCATTCTAAGAATCAGCTATTTGTATGTGATCAAATAAATAAAAGGTGGTCATGTAGGCTACATGCATTTTCAACATTTTGGTATGCTAATCTTTCATTAGTCTGTAAGTAGTTTTGTGTTTGCATCAAGAAATCTGTTAGCAGCTACCCTCAGAGACAAACATCTGCATCATTATCACAGCTGTCAGAACAATCCCCTACAGTGCAGCCACACTGTGTCATTTTGCCTTATGCAGCACAGAGGATAACTCATTAAAAAGCCCAAACCTGCAAATGAACTAAATCTCATTTAACTTCCTGAGGTGATATGACAGTTTTAATTACAGAACATATGAAAGAAATATATGAAAATGTAAAAGCTAACATTTGTAATATGAACATATTTTATTAAAACATTTCTTTCAGGGGGAAAAAAGAAACTAGGTCACTTTTACCAAAGTGAAAAATGCTCTGAATCTTGATACCTTAATAAACTATCCTTAGGCATAGTGAAAAAAAATCTACTTTGGGGTTGAAATATCCTCCAAAATAATTGAAGTTTAATGAATGTAAGGGAAAGAGTTTTAATTTAAGATGCCACACTTTCTATAGGATTCAGTTAAAGCCTAAAAATTTGTTTTGATCCAAAAGATCTTTTTATCTTGTTGTTTTCTGTTGCTTTTTAGAAAATACTTGATAGATACTTGGATACCACACTGACGGAGTCATATAAATACTTAGCTTAGTCTTTGAGTTACCAGATGACCTCTCTCATTAATTTTTATCAATACGATCGGTTGCTACATATCAGCTTTCATTTCAATCACCCTTTAGCTGCTAGTGTCCTTTTCCATTTGCCTTCACATCTCTTACTGTAATTACATATGCTTTGTAAAACTGGCAGCTGTAATGAACAGAATTGGTTGGATTAGCATCTTGCTCTAATTTTCGGACTAGGTTTTGTATACACTGGTATGCGTGGGAAGGAAGGGGACAAGGAGAGTCTTACCCCCTCTTTCTGGTCTTTTGTGCAAGGGCTGGATGCAGTCTTGGTCCTTGAATTCCTGCCATGTGAGGACTGTGACTGTCCTGTGCTGAAAGTTACAGTAAATAACCCCCCCTGCGTAGGATGAAGTGGGGCCATGGGCTGGCCACGAGAGCATAACAGATGCACGTAGCATGCATGCTGTCATGTATTCCACAGTGTGTGCTCTGACATGTATTGGATGAGTCAGACAGAATGGTCCTGGTACTGCTACTAGGGCATGGTATCTCTGCAAGCCCTCCCTTCCCTCCTGCAATGTGATTTCTTTCTGAAAAAGCCAGATTAGTCAACTGAACTTAATTTACATTCTAATAAGATTAGTAGAAATTAGATACTGAAAATATCTCTTAGGTCATTTGGTGTATTTCCCTGTTCCTGAGACAGACTTCCAGAAGCACTGAGCACTCCCCATTCCATTTGAAATATATGGGAGCTGTTGCTGTTGAGCACCTCTGTAGAAAAGGCTCAGGGTGTCTCAGGTTTGGGCATCCAAAATCAGTGGCCTTCTTTGAAAATACTGGCCTCGGTATATCTTTAGCCGCTTTTATGGCAATTTACAGCAGCTGGACATGAGGAAGGGAGCAACCAGCTCCCAGCAGACCACTTATAATCCACAGACCCTAATTTAGTAACTCCATTTCTCAACTCCTGGCCTATTCTGGTTTGGAGAAGTATCCGAACCTTCAATAATACATGCTCTCTTCACTGTATCAGTGAGTCTGTATGGGCTGCAGACCATAGCAGCTCTCCACCAAACATAAAACAGCTTTGTCAGTGCCTCGACAGAAATCAGCAGCTGGCTAAAGCTGAACACATCATCCTATAATTTTGAGTGCATTCCAAGCGTTTCTTCTACCTGGATGGATGGAAGTGAGAGAGAGCGAGTCTGTTTGTTTCTATTTTTAGACATTTGGGAGGCAAACAGATAACAGGGGGTTCATAGACTACACTTAGAACTAGACAAGCTTTTTCCCCCTCTGAGGGAGTAACCCAGAAGTATAGATTGAAAGACACTTTTCAAGTATTTCCTAAAAGACTTTGGTGGTGGGAGTAGGGAACCACTGGGGGCTGTAATAAGGCACGAATGCAAGTCTGCAGTAAAACTGCACTGGTCCACTCCATTGGACTGTCAGAATAAATATTTTTCTCATCAGTTCACCTGGCTGCAAATTTGTCTGATAATGAAGAAGCAGGCTTGAGAGGAACTGCAGTAAAGGCTATTGTTGTCCTCTAGAGTTTTATATAATCAAATATGATACTGCAACACTTAACAAAAATGATAATGTAGGGAAAGCAAATAGGTTGCTGATTTGCTTATCCAGTGTTGTATTAGAACAGTCTTCCATGAAATAAGTAACTGCAGCAAGCTCTGTACAGAATTAGCTAAATCAAATTAGAACAGTTTATTAGAATTCTAACAATTATGCAGCAGCAACCTAGCCAAACAATGACATGAGAGAAATACAGCATTATTTTACTACTGGGTGTTTATAGGCTTTTTTAGAATATTGATTTTTTTTTTTCTGAGGCACAGCTAAACAAGCCAAGTACAAATGCAAGTAGTTATATAGCCTCAGCCATCCTCAACAATTGATCTTTAATCAGTATTTCTCATTGGTTTCAATGAAAACTCTCCACTGAAGCCAATGGGGAGTACTCGGTAAAGATCAATGGTATAGTTGGCCCCAGATTCTGGAGTATTACATCTATGATATTAGTGTATGTAGCTCTAAGCCGCTTTTAAAAAGGTGACAATGGCAGCTGTTTTAAATCTCCTCTAGTGAAGTCATGGGGATCTTGTAATTGCACAGAGGCTTAATAATGTCTCCTCTCAGATAGTGCTTGGTTTGCCTGGTATATTCATATATAATTGCCATTAATGAGGGCCATCTGCCTAATGACAAGGTAATCATTCCAAAAATTCATTCAGGCAATCCAGTGCTTTCAGGAAACAAAGTAAGGATACATCACTTATGTTAGTAAGATGGTGACGTGAAAGTATTCTTTCCTTCCCAGCAGTACATTATTTGTCATTTGGTGTAATTTCCGGTTAAAGTTCCTGGTAACTACAGGAAATGGAATGCATCTAACAAGGTGACCTTATACAAGAAACATGATATCTGCTTATTTAAACCCCAAGTTATTCCAGTTTCTGAACTTGCTAAATACCTTATACACTACGGTGGGAATGGGGAAAGAGACAGGTGGCTTAGTGAGATTTGACCAGTCATTCCCTGTCCTAATTTCTAAACATGCTCCTGACAAATACTCAAAATACCTCATCACAGACGTAACCCTTTTAAACAAGGGAGGGAGGATAAAACTCACAGTAGAGCCTTGTAACACTAATCCTTAATCATTCAGAAGTCACCGCTGAACAAAATTAAATAATGCTCTTTCCCTGGAGGGACAAATATGATGTCTTGGTAGAATTATTATCACTTATTTAGTAAAGCATTTTATTGGAAATCTTAACACCAAAGATCTCATGTCTACAAAGTATTATGCCCCCCACAGAACTACATACATAAATAAGGTCAGACAGCTCTGAGTTTTCACTCTTTATAGCTCTTTTCATTATGAAAGACAACCATAAAAAGCTAGAGAGTTTGAAAGCAGCAAAATTCTGCTCTCGCTGAAGGCCTAATTCTGAACCCACTGAAGTCCAGAGGGTTGTTGTCATGGACTCCAATGGGAACAGGATCATACCTTTTTAAATTGGTGCAACTTCACAGAAATCAGGAGAATTTTACAAGTTTAACTGAGAATATGGCCAGGATTTGACTCAATATTTCAAAACCAAAAGTTAAAATTGCGGTTTTAACATCCAATAAAAGCAGTTTTAACACAAAGGTGCAAATGTAGCTCTAGTGTAAGCATGACAAAAAAATCTCACTGAACTTGGCCCAAAGTCAAACTTTAAACTATTTCCAAGATCTGCTAGTTTGGAATGAAAACTACATTACCAGTTTTAAACTATCACATTTGCCCATCCTTTACCTGTTAAATATATGAACTGAAATTACAATATGAACGGCCAAGAACACAACTTCACAAACAATTTTGCAACCAAAGAGACTTCTTTAAGAGACTTAAAAACCTTGTTTATACAAAATTTAAAAGTCAGATATGTTCTGGGGGACAAGGTGGATGAGTTAATGTCTTTTATTGGACTAATTTATGCTGGCAAGAGAGACAAGTTTCTGCACTTTCACAGAGCTCTTCTTTAGTAAGAGCACTGTGTAAGCTTGAAAGCTTGTCGCTCTCACCAGCAAAACTTGATCCTATAATAGATATTACCTCACCCCATCTTGTCTCTCTAATATCCTGGGATCAACATGGCTACAACAATGCCACATATGATTATGTTCTGCACAGCTGCATACTACATCTGGGATGACTCCATATTCAGTGCTGTAAGACTGTTTCTGCTAAGTTAACAAGAATGTGTTCTGAGACTATTTTTAATATTTAGTTTTACTTGGTATATTTTATATAACCTGTCATTTAAATGATAAATCTTGTTTGCCTTATTCAGATGAGTATCCTCCTTGGCCACCAGTTGATTTACTAAAAGTCCAATTTGTCCACTTTTACTCATGTTGAGTAGTGTTGTACCTTAATTTCAAAGGGCAAAAAGAGCACAACTGAGCCTTTAAATTTGGGGTTTCATATTGAAGTTAAAGGACAGTACTATCCTGAAAATTCATCCATGGGTCTTCTCCCTGTGTGTATTCAAAGCAATATTGTAGTAGCTTTATTTGAGCACATTTATACACATGTTGGCTCTGTAGGGTTACATAGAGAGAACAGGATTCTATTTCTGCTCATCCACCAGCTACAAATTTAACTAAAATTCTGCCTTCGGTGACTGGTGGACAAAAAAGCAGTTACACTCGTGTGGTATGTTAATGGAGAGTAGAATCTGAACACGGGGATTGTTCAGCTGTTAGACCAGCGAGGGGGGCAACTATGGCCTGTGGGCCCGTCCTGACCAGCCCCCGAGCTCCCGGCTGGGGAGGCTTCCGATGGCCCCTCCCACACTGTCCCCTCTCCCCCGCAGCCTCAGCGCACCGTGTGGGCAGCACTCTGGCCCATAACTCCTGCTGGTGGATTCAAGCGGCGCTACGCACTCCGTGCTCCTGCGGGGCAGCGTGTCTAGCTCTTGTGCACCATGCCAAGCCAGACACACTGCACAGTATGGTAAGGGGGCCAGGGCCAGGGGCTTGGATAAGGGGCAGGGGAACCAGGGGGCGGTCAGCAGGGACATGGAGCAGCGGGGGCAGTTGGATGGAATGGAGGTTCTCGGGGGGCGGGCAGGGGGAGGGCAGGGGATGGGGAATGGGTGGGCATTGTATAGGGCATAGGAGTCCCGGGGGTCTCTCAGGGGGCCAGAGGTGGATAGGAGTCGGGGCTGTTAGGGGACAGGGAGCAGGAGGAACAGGTAGGGGATGGGGTGCTTGAGGGGGCAGTTAGGGCGGGGGGTCTTGGGAGGAGGCAGTGAGGGGACAAGGTGGGGGTTGGGGATTCTGAGGGGGGAAGTTGGGGAGGGTAGTGGGTGGGGGTCAGATAGGGGGCGAGGCCATACGGTTTGGGGAGGCACAGACTTCCCTACCCAGCCCTCAGTATAATTTTGGAACCCCAATGTGGCCCTCAGGCCAAAAAGTTTGCTCACCCCTGTGTTAGACTGTAGGATTTGGCCTGCAGAATCCTTTTTTAAAAAAAAAAAAAAAAACATAGGTGGAGTGAGAGATTCAGCAGGCAGAAAGTGTGCAACTTAACTTTAAGAATCTAGGGCTGGCAGTGAGGGAGAAATAATATTGTACTTATAAACTGAGCAAAAGTTGATCTTGGAACCCTTGAAACACAGAAGAACCTGGGACAGTCTGATGACTTCTGGAACAACACTTTACATTTCTAAATAAAGAACTTTCTTATAAGAAAGTTAATGTGGAGGGAGTGTGAGCTGAGTCTAACAAACACCCCCAAAACATTGCATTGTGTATAGCTTGTTAAAAAGAAATCCCAAATGTTAGAATGACAAACCCTGAATGCTAGAACTAAGGTGAATAGCTGAACAAATCTCTAGCCAGATTCCTGCTGTCAGGCAAAATTCTTTTTTGCTCAGGATAACTGTACCCAACTTATACTACCCACCCAAACTGCGTGTTTCTCCCTAATGTTTGTGAAAACATATTGTTGCAGGGTACTCGGTGTCCCGTAGGAACGAAGCACACACACAGCTGTTGAATAGAAGTAGTGAGTTTATTGAAGGCAAAAGTGGCACACCCGCAACGGGGGCTTCCTTCGTTGCTGCCACTGAGACGGGGAAAGCCCAACGCATTGGAGCAGTGCTCGGGGTGAAGCCCACTGCGCGTGGGCACACAGGCAGAGAAATAACAGGAACATTTGCATCTTATGCATACCTCATAAATAACTAATACCTTGTTTTTGTCTTATTAATATTACATAATACAAGCAAGTGTTTTATTAGTTTTGCACAAGGCAAGCAGGCAGTGAGAACCAATTAACTCCGGCATGTGAAATATGCGATAACAGGGCAGGGACTGATAACAATGGCCGAAAGTACCCTTTCCTTCCCAGGAGTGGGGGGGGAAATAAGCACCCTTTCCCTCCCAGGAGTGTGTGTAGGGGAATGAGCATCCCCCCACAGGAGTGGAGGGGGAAATGAGCACCCCCTCCTTCCCTGGAGTCGAGGGTGAGAGCGCCCCTAGCACTCTACCGTAACAATGTTTTGCGCACCCTTCCACATATGAAGTATGAAAAAAACATTTTATTAAGGCACTATAAGCCAGCTAGAGAAAACGACCATAGAATAATATATTTGCATGTAGCAATAGTGGTATTATAGTGCTTAAAATCACACAGGCATGGAAATTATCATCCATTATTCATGAAGCAAAATCACTCACATGTACTGTATATAGGAATAGTGACAGAATATGGGCTTGTAAAAAACCTTTTAAAGGTGGGGATAAACTCTCTCACTGAATTCTAACCTAAGGTCCTAGTAATGAACCCAAGTTTGATATAACATAACCAAAAAATATCTCAAAAGCACCAGGGGCAAAATCCTGGCCCCATTAAAGTCAATGGAAGTTTTGCCACTGACTTCAATGTAGCTAGGATCTCACTTTACTAGTTTTAAGTTTTCTCCAGAAAGTACTCTAATCCGCAGACAAAAAGCATATTTTAAATCAATAAAGTCTTTATACTGACCCATAAAACAAATAGTTTCCACCAGATAATCCCATACAAAGTATTCAGCAGCTATAGAGTGACTTTTCTTGAAGGATGTCTGCTTCTCCCTTTAAAAACTGTTGACAGTCTTGCAAAAATAGCATCAGATGATGACCAAATATTTGGGTAGAAATTTTAAATAATAAAGCAATAAGACAATGCATATTTTAGCTTCACTGGTTTATAAAGTAGACAGACTTTACTTAGCCTTCCCAATCCAATTGTACATGAGATTAATTTATGTAATAAATTCATCCATTTCACTGATATAGGACATTATGAATCAAATTTTATTTTAAATAACATTCACAGGGAAAACTGGTCCCAGTGGTGCTGAATTTTATTATCCTATATTTAGTTTTTTGGTGTGGTGGTAGTGAGGCACTAATAGCTTAAATATAGTTGTTAAACTTACAGGTGAACAAAAATCGTCATTTCCAGAATCTTTTAATATGCAACTTCTTAAAAGGCAACCACATACTCTAGGAGAAATAAGAGTCTGTTGATATGTATTACCTTCCATCACTGATTACCAAAAGGCAATAGCAATGTATGTGAATTTTATTTATTAAGTTGTGCCACACCTTTTGCTGCTGATCTGTTATTCTTTTGGTTCAGCAAAATATTCTAACACTCTCTGTATATAGCTGTCTAAGACTTATTGCTAATAAAGTTCTGCAAATGGCTGATTTTTTTGGTTCACTAGCCATTCCAAAAAATCCCCCTGCCCATCCCCCAAAAATAGTTTCAGTGAGGACATTTCAGTTTCTGGTCAACTGAAGTCGGAAGAAAAAAAATTCACATGAAACTAAGTATTTTATCTCACCTAAAACAAAACACTTCATTTTGTTTCCGAGCTTTCTTAAAGATTTTATTTTTTCATTAAATTGAAATAAATTTCAAAAGAAAATATTATTTTGAATCAAAATTGAAATGTTATATTTAAAAATGTCAAAACAAAACTGATTTTTTTTTTTTACTGAAACAATATAGCAAATTTAACACACATTCACAAAATGTTTCAGTTGACCCAAACCCACATTTTCATACGGGAAAGAAATGTCAACTGAAATATTTTGCCTTGCTCTAATAGCCATGCTAGGAGTTAATTTCATTTACAATTCTACATAATTCCATTTTTTTTGCCTTACCCCAATTATAATCAAGCCACAAATTTACACTGTCTTATATTTTCATATCTGAGTTCATCTTTTCAGCAGCAGAACTATGTCATTAGCCTTGCAGTCTAAAACTTCACCTATACTTGTTCCTCAGTAACCAGGAGAATAGACCATTTTGGTTTAAAGTAATAATAGGAAAGGTGCATGCCCTAAGAATTGGATCGTTGTATGATGGGCAGGACTGGAGAAGAACTTAGCTTTTTCCAGGCAACAAGGTAGTAATCCTATACCTTTCCCTGTATCCAGAGAACTTGAACTGTGTTAACCAAATAAATCTTACACAGGACTTTTAATATGATTAGGCCAAAATGGGTTTGTCTGGCCGTTATAAAAAAAATATGGTCTAGACTTCATGGTAGGCCTAAAGGAGCTCAGCTGTGGAAATCATATATCATGTCAACAGACTGAAAATTGGCGTTTCCATTTTCAAAAGGAATTATAACATAATTATATATTTCAAATAGCCATTCATTATTTCCAGAGCCAATAAAAATATCTTGCCAATTTGAGACAAATACCTCCAAGTGGTACTAATATTCAGCCCAGTGAGCATGCCAGTTAATTATTTTCTGTTAGCTCTTTTTACATTAATTACTAATTAATGTAATACATGGCTTCTTACAACCTTACAACCATCTTATAAAACACTGTGATTTAAATCAAATTCATAATTATTAACTACAATCAGGGTCACTTTAAGAAAATGATCGCCTCTAATAGAGACTAATTGTTTTTGCCAGTTTGGGGGTTCCATTTATACAATGAGTTACAGCCATTTTAACAGATTGCTACATATTGGATTTCATATTGTTATATCACCATCTAGCCTAACATTTAATGCCCTGAAGGGTAATTCTATTATACAGTAACCTGCTGCATGTAGAGTTAATTATGGACGGGATAAGTCATATTTCATCAATCATGCACTTATGAATTTTACAAATTGGATTTATCACACTTCTTTGACTACTTAACTTGCATTCTTCCCAATAATCCATTTTCCTGGCACATGTTTTAATATCCCAACCCCTGAGCCGTTTCAATAGGCCACTGTTTTTCTGCTTTCCAGAGAAATGTTTTCTTCTCCAACCTCAACCCCAAAGTGGAACTTTCTCCACTAAAAAATGCTTGTCTAAGATACATGATGCATTTTTTCTGGCTAGGGCTGCATTGGGTCTCTGTAGGTATCCTGAGCCTCCCCATGGGGGAGGGCAGACAGTGCCTGGTATATCTGTAGCCTTCTGCCTTCAGGCCCTGCAGATTCCTTTATAGTGCAGGTAGCCCGGCACAGAGTATGCTAGCATCTGCCTTCCTCCATCACCTCTGAGGGTTACGATACAAATGACAGTTCTCTTATCTCCACCTGAGAGGTCTCTCCTGAGACCTCTCTGAGTTACCAGTCTTTTATGAGAACTTCCTCAGGACCTTGACTCTAGCTTCAGCGACCAGGTCTATAGCAGTCTCCAAGGGGAAGGATCTCCTCCTGCTATATAACCCCCGTCTATGTGCACAGATGGTGGAGTTCCCCTTGGTGCACCGGAAGTTGATCCTGGCTGGCACTATCAGAATCTGAGACCTCCTGGTCTATGGTTGGAGGAACTGGTGGACCCTGCAGTGTTCAGCCAGTTCATGAGGCTGCCCACCCTGCATGACCCCATTGTGTGCTCAGTCTCCATGCCAGTTCCCTTTGTTGTTTCCCTTTGACTTCATGCCCATCCCTGTTTTTGCATTTGTTGCCTCCAATATTTACTTGAGGCTTGGGTTCAATTGCTCCTTCCCTTCAGTTGAGGGGCAGGACCTTTAGTTTTGGGCAGGCTTAGGCCCGCTGTCTCCTGGTAACCACAACAGGTACGCACCTTCCAACTTTGGGAACAAATGAGCCAGCGGGCAACAGTCTCCTTCACTACACATCCATGATTCATCCCTAGAGCAGGACTAGCCTGTGCACTGAATGAGCCAGGGTTCCTATTAAAAATGTGATTGTGTAAAGACTGTATCATGATGCATATGCAATAGGAGGCCCAAATAAGCTTGCACAGGGAACTTTAACTCTGACCATTCACAACTTCTTAATATTTGGACCTGCTGCCTCCTCCATACTGCTTTGATGCAAAGTAACAGGGGGAGCATTGAGGGCACAAAAGAGACTGATTCCCTGCTCTGTGCCTGGATCCACAGAAGTCCCCAGCAAACAGGAGGAGCAACTGCAGGAAAAGTGCTGCCTTGCTTCTGCAGTCCCAACCTCGAGCATGGAGATGGAATGATTCAGGGAATTTAGCCTGTCAAACTCTAACAAGTCTCTGCTGAGCATTGTGTGAATTGAGATTTTTTCAAGGCTTGTAAAATGGTCAATTTTGGGTGCTTTTTTTCATGGAAAGAGGAAAAGCCGCATCCCTGACAAAAAGGCAACTCCCCCTGCTAAATTTCAAGCCATTGCTCCAATGCATGAAAGATGCTAGAGTTTCTCAACAAAACAGCTGCAAGAATTTTTTAACATGAGCAAAACAACGTATTTATATCTGAATATTATTCTTAGAAATAGTGGAAACGTTTTTGCTGAAACTTTCTGAAAACCTTCAGCCTGCCAGACACCCAGAATGGAAAATTTTAGCCCAAACAGTTAATTTGGCACAGTATAACTGACTGAAACAGGGTCTTATTGTAAGATCTGTTGCATAATCTTACTTACTGAGGGAGCTACAATCTCCACCTATAAGAGATTAATAGATTTGTGTTAATTTAATATAGTTGAAAGTTTTCACTAGAAAGTCGGGACTGACATGAATAAAAAAGCTTTCTTTAATTGAATTTCTTTTTTTTCACCGTGATGTTTAAAGAAGAGAGAGAAAAAATAAATGTCATTTTATGACAGTTGGCACAACTGACCTGACAACGCATTTGGATTCAGTCAACTGTTGTGTAAATAAATAATTATAAATATCCTAAAGTGAATGTTATTTACTTACTAGTTTAAAACAGTAAAATAAAAATCAGTTTAGAACAGGATGGTTTTACCGAATAGCCCATAAAAGCACATTCTATGCCTTATAGATGATCCTGTCAAGTTCTACTTAGATATTTTTAGTTCACTGAACTGATAGTGCATTACAGTCTAGGCCATTTCCCAGCTTCCTATGCTCCATAACTCTTCAAAAAGCTACATGTTTGTTGCTGTTGAGAATATTTTCTGCTGATGAATATAAATGTGCTAGAATTTCATTGGTGATATTGTAAAGATAGCAAAGCTCCCCTTCATAGCTTGAGTGCCAAGCTGTGCTGTATTTAAATAAATACGTTAATAAACCTTCAGTGCTTGCTGCTGTCAGTTAAGGAAACATTTAGCTAGATAAATGAGAAGACTAGCCAGGCTATCAGCATCTTAGAATAGAGAGTGCCATTATTTACAATCTTGGAACAGTATTGCCCTAAAAAGTCTTTAAAACTGTGGGCTACTTAAGTGGAAACCTTTCTCGCAATGCAGAATATATTCAGTAAAATAACGGTTTGTTGCATGTTGCCGATAAACTAATGTTCCTTGCCTTTTCTCTTCCTTCCGGTCATTTATGAAAAAAAATGAATCACAATCAATGCACTTTTGCTGCCTCAATACCGAAGAGTGCAATTCTGCTATCATTGAAGTAAGCAGTAGAACTCCCATTGATGTCACTGAAGGAAGATTAGTGTTGGACATTAAATAGATAAGCAGAAAGGAGAACTGAGAGGTTTGCCGGTTCAAGCTGTAAACTGTTGTCTCCATAAGAATATTTCCAATCACTTCAGTCTGGCATACAAATAATGTTTAGTTTAGTTAGGGAAATAATCCTAAACATTTAGGAATCCTAATGAACCGATTGGCTTAATTTGTATCTTCTGTCCAAGAAATTGTAAAGTGAAAGATAAAGCATTATCATTTACACATATGAAATTTGGTTCACATTCCCCATCGTATGCTTACAAAAGAGGGTTCCAAAAAGGAACCAACTCTGTAAAACAAAATCATATTTCACTGCTTTAGAGGCACCCTAGCTGGGTCTGTGTGGCTATGTTGGAGGGCAAGGAAAGATGAGAGCACAGGGAGCTCCTCCCTCTGTGTTCCTGTGTGGGAAGCAGTCATAATTTATCACCCATTGCTGGAGAGTGCAAGGCCTTTTCGCACAGATGGCAGGGTAATGATCCCAGTCCTCAGCACAGGCAAATGGCTACAACTTTCTAACACATACAGCATGACCTCACTGCACTCTACAGGCCTGATCCAATGCCCATGGAGGTCCCCTGAAGGGATCCTCTTAACATCAGTGGATTTTGGATTAGCCCCACATTAGCTCTGGAGGCATCACAACTTCAAATCACATATCCTTTGCTGTGGTGGACAAGGCGCTCTTGCTCCCTCAACACTTATAGGAATAAGGCTATGCTAAGAAATGACTTTCATTTCCATACCTCTCTGATAGCTGTACAAAACTCACTCTGCAGTACTTTCTTTAGAGATTGTAGCTTGTGTACTGGTACTTCTCCAGACTCCTGTAGTTTCTCCAGTAATTCAATTGCTCTTGCAACATCTGAATGGGTGAAAATAGGAATAAAGTTTAGAAAAGCAGAGATTTGACATGTAAGAATGATTAATGTTCCAGATAAGAGGTACAGTGATTGCGCATGAAAATGCTGCTCATCATCAGCTTTATCAATGCTTAGTTTATTTGTTTTTGTGTTTATAACTCATTAACAGACAAGATAAAGTTCGTTTCTGCAGGTAAACCACTTGAAATGTGCACATTACCTGAAACTAGTAGATGTGTAGACACTGTATAAATACTGAGAATCTGTCAGTACTGATATTACATTCATATTTATCAGTTACAAGTACTTTTTTCTAAAAACACAGGTACCAGTGTAAGCAAATATATAGTATGCTTAGAACAGTTAAATACATACCCGCTTCCTTCTGCATTAAAGAGAACAGCACCAAAGAGGTATGGGGGCATGCTTTCAAAGAGTCTAATTTAAAATAAGTCCTTATATAAGACCATCTGGTAAGCGAATGGATGAGGAAAGAGTTTAATCTTTTCTTTGTAGAAACCTGGAACTATATACTAATATTTTCTTCAAGAATTGTTTTCTCTGTTGCTAGAAGAGGGCTTCTCTAGTGGTTAGAGCACTTGCCCAAGGCTCTGAAGAGAGAAGTTCAATTCCCTGCTCTGCCATGTACTTCCTAGACGAAGTCTTGGGGGAAAGTCACTCAGTCTCTCTGCCTTGGTTCCTCAACTTTAAAATGGGGATAAAAGCACTTCACTACCTCACAAGAATTCTGTGGGGATAAATATATTAGTGGTTGTGAGATGTTCAAATAAAGTGGTGATGGCGGGGGGGAGACTATAAACATGATAGGGAGTGATTTGTTCCATGTATTACTTGATGGAGACTATCCACTGGTCAAGCGAAGGACATTTCTTTTCAAGAATTAACTGGAACAAGCAGCTGAAGTGTAAGGGGTGGTTCCTAACCAGTGGTGGCAATTGTGGAAGCTGTAGCATAGGCAGGGCTCGGACATTTTTACTACCATGTCATGTAAGCTTATGTTACAACTTCTGCTGCAGCAGCTGCATTGGAGAGGAATTACAGCTACAAAATTTGCTGAAGTAGATCAAGCCTGGCAACACTGTAATGATGTCTTGATTGTGTGGTCATTCCCTTTGCCTCTAATGAAGATTTATTTTCATTTCTACCTATGACATCACTAGCCAATTATACCAGAACACTAAAAATATCATAGTGTAGTCATATAGTGACTAAGGGAATATACAATACTACATGTATGCAAAAGATCTGAGGCATTTTAAATGTGATTTAGCTGCATTTAAAAATAAAATATTTATAATGAATGGAAATTACCTTAAATAACCCTCCTTCCCCATGATAAAGACTGTAGTGTTTGTGACTGGGAGATTGCACTAATTAAAACAATTCTTAGAATCCTCATCTTGCAGTTTAGCTCTTCTGAGCAGATGTCCTATTTGGCACAGACATGGAAAGCTATTTAGAAATGGGGAAAGGATGGCTTCAGATGAGTGGTTTAATGTATATTTTTTAATAGTCATGATAATAGTTAAATGCAAAGAACAAATAGCAAAACTATCTTTCTCACAATGAAAATGGCTATTTACCAGATTCATAATTTTGACATTTCCTATTCAAACTGAGAGGGTCACAGTTAGTTAAATTTTAGGCTTCCAGTCCTTAGTCCTTGGCCCCAGCTTCAGCTGCTCTGCTCTGCTCTGCGCAGACAGTGCAAAGCAGATGAAGGGTTACATCTGAGAATTGCCCAATACTCTGCTGGCACAGTAGATCTGATTGGACCTCTGCAGTTGCTATAGTTTAACCCTGGTCTACACTGTAGGGGGAGGGTCGACCTAAGATACGCAACTTCAGCTACGAGAATAGTGTAGCTGAAGTCGACATATCTTAGGTTGATTTACCTCGCGTCCTCACAGCATGGGGTCGTTCCCCCATAAACTCCGCTTCCGCCTCTCATCTTTGTGGATTACAGAAGTCAAAGACAGAGCAATCGGGGATCAATTTATCATGTCTACACTAGACGCGATAAATCAATCCCTAATAAATAAATCACTACCCACTGATTTGGCGGGTAGTGAAGATGTAGCCTTAGAAAAGCTCTTCAGCTGCTCTAGTTTACAAAGCGTTTTGTTTTTTGGTTTGTTTGTTTTTTTACCCTGGTTAGCCCAGTTTAGAGCTTCCTTCCTAGCCCTCCTCCCAAAATATATTGTGCAGAAGCGCAGTGCAGCTGCTGGCTGATCCCCTACTATTTTATTCCCACTTAGCTGTTCTACCTACCTCTATTTCTGTGGATTCTCTACTTCTCCCCATGTTCACTATGGTCATGATCCAAAACCTATTAAATTCAATGGAAAGACTTCCACTGACATCGGTGTTCTTTTAGCACCCTGATTCGGGAAAGCAACCTTATTCTTAAAGCATATACTTAATTAACTCTAGGCATGTCATTGTCCTATTGAAATCAATGGGTTTTAAGTTTTAAGTATATTCTTAAAGATAAGTATGTGCTTAAGTGCTTTCTGGAATTGGTGCCTGGATCATTCACAGTATGATTAATTGCATTTAGAAGTAGGACATGCATTGCATTTAGTATTACGATATATTGCAAAGAAGGAACATGGTAGTACAAATAATAAATTCATGCTCTCCTGTTGATTTCACATGAGAGGTGAGTGCATGAATTCCTAGCCAGAACGGAGTGCCAACTTGTTATTTGCTGAAGTGGGCATCTCCCATTTTCTGATGAGTAGTTGCACATGAATAAACAAAAATTCAGGCAGCACCCCATGAAAATGTTAATAAAGCAAAGCTTGTGACTGTTCTTAAACTAAATAATGGAAACTACCAACAGCAGTAATTTTACCAGTTGATGATATGTTGCATATTATTTGTATTATCATAGGACCTAGGAGTCCCATTCATGGGCCAGGACTCCATTATGCATATTGTGGGAGGCATGACTTTTCACTATCTTGCTTACCATAACATGGTACTGAGTACTTTACCTTCTCCATGCTTTACTAGGTATGTAAACATACAGTATGTGTGTATAGATGGTGCTCCTTTGGGGGTTTTCAAACCATAGCCCCTCTACATGGTTTTCCTGAGTCAGACCTTCACCATGTGGGTACTTAGACTTTTGTTTGTAGTAATAAAGAATCCAGATGCAAACTAGAAAGACAGTATAAGCTTTATTAAGAAATGTAATTCAACTGCAGGAGCAGGAGAGAGAGGGCTTTATTCTCCCACTGTGAGATAGGCTAGGAATATTGCTTATAAGTTATTGACTTTGCTGGGAGTTGCACAGGCTCTGCATTGAGAGAATAGGGCCCCAGACTCTAATCTAAACTGTAGAGAACAGTGATCTTCATAGAGCCTCACTCATATAACCATCTCTATCAAAGATATTAAGTTCTAAGCAGAACAAAATTGTCCATCGCTCATCAGTGATCCTGAAGGCAGGATACTTCCTGCCTAGCAATTTCTCATAATTGTAAACTCTGCCACTGAAACCCAGAGTAAACCTTTCTTCTGATAACACATATACTTTTATTTCAATATTTTATTTATCATACTTTAAAACTCATGATGTTCACTAGTTGAGTAAATGCAGTTTTTAAATATATAAGCAGTATTGTATACTATTTGTTTTTCTAAAATGAAAGTCTAAGAAATACATATATATATATATATATATATATATATATATAGAAGCGACGAAGAGTCCTGTGGCAAAAGTATGCATCTGACTGCATGCATCCGACGAAGTGGGTACTAGTCCACGAAAGCTTATGCTTCAATACTTTTGTTAGTCTTTAAGGTGCCACAGGACTCTTTGTAGCTTCTGCAAATCCAGACTAACATGGCTACCTCTCTGATTCTTGACATATATATATATATACTTATTTCAAAATATGAAACTCAAGGTCTTAGATGCTGTCGTAAGTTACACTAAAAGTTGAAGCATGACTGTCTGGGGTTTTGGGATGCTGAAAACAGTAAATTGTTTACCCTTTGGCCCCAGGAGTTGAAAGATTTCCCAAGACTAGCAGCAAGTAAATAAATGATACCATTTAATTTATTGTTTCTGACACCAGCAAGTAATATAGCACTGGGAGTTTCTATTTGCAGGTAACATAAGAAAATCCCAGTGCTCAGAAAATATAATGAGAGACTATCAAGGTCCCTATTAAAAAGACATTTTTAATTTTTTTTATAACTTTCCATGTTCCCAGATTCTTCTAATGCTGTAAAATAGATGTAGTGATCCAAGCTGTTGCTTTGATATATTATCTCTCTATCATATTTCTTAACAATGTGCTTCCCTTCCCTTCTGACTGCTGGGCCCAGTGCTCTAACTCCATTTGGTAGTGACTTTAGGGATAATGTTCATGGCAGAAGAATATATGAAGCAATAAATAGCTTTGAAGGAGGAATGAGGAATGTGCTCGTGGCCATATCTGTTTGTTCCAAGCAGACACCTTTGTCATGAGCGTTATTCTTGTTTCACAAGACAAAACAAGATTCAACACACACTATAAAATATAGGCATGAAGGTAAAATATTACCTCACAAGGATTTGAAACATTGTACTGCTTTCCAGTGATACACTAGTTGAGGTGAGGCTTGGATTAATACCTGCTCTAAGGCTGGTTCAACAAGCATGAAATTCATTCCTGCATAAGGGCGTAAGTGGAGCATAGGCTTTGTGCTGGCCCCCTGGATAGGGAGAATGCATCCAATGTGGAATAACTGCTTGAGGGCTGAGTTAAAATATGAATAATTGTTCCAAGGAGTAGGGGAAAAGAAGTGATGTGACTGGCAGCTATGAAGATTTCAAAGTCACTTATGAGAAGTTAACATATGGGGTGAAATCTTGCCCCTGTTGAACTTTATGGGAACACTCCTTTTGCTTTTAATAGGGCCAGAATTTCCCTTTGGGGTTCTTTTCTTGACCAAAATCCTCCTTTTGCTGTGTAATTATTCTAAGGAATTAGTTCTGCTTGTTATTAAGAATGGGCAAGAAAGTGTTCTCATAATGTTTTCTCATGTATGTTGTTTCTCATGGTATTGTTTCTCATTGTTAGTTAATTAATTAAAAGCAATTGAAATTGTGAAACTATTTTTAAATCAGTTTAAAGCTACATTTATATTCTATAATAAAGGAAATTAAACTCATTCTTCTCTCTTTACTATTTCTAATTCATCCCTTTCATCAGCCAGGGAAACAGATAATTTTTTTCTAAACAAAAGCCTTCCAATAATAATCCCTTTGATCACAATTTCATTTGATTGAAACGTAAATTCATGCAGATTTGATTGAAATCTATCTTCATTCCACTCACTGATCTTCCATTTACATCAATGGGAGTTTTGTTTGAAGACTGGAGGTGAATGATTACTTGATATTTTATGTTATGTTGAATATACTATAAAAGGAACATCTGTTTATTCTTTCCCTTTTGGACCTAATGCTCATCTTACATTTTTATTTTTACCAACACCTCTTTATACTTCTCTTTTCTATCTAAGCAATGATCACTACTCTTCTCCCATTCTATTTAACATTCTGTTCACTCCTCCTCTCTTCTCATCATTGAACTCACATGCAGCACTTGAGGAAATACTGTTTCAGCATGGTGGGTCACATCATCAGTGAAACACAGATAATGGTGAGGTGGCTCTGGATGGAACACATATCAACAGTGTGCATCGAAAAGGAGCATCATTTTTAGAAAAATGATCATCTCATATAATATTTTTATATTTTTTCATTTGAATGCAGTTTCATTTGCATTACTGGGAACCATAAGAAGGCTATTCTGTTACTGTACAGAGGTAAAGAAAGAGGGAGAAATCATGGAGCTAGTATGATTTCATACTGTGATTAAAAACTGGAACATAACCATGCAGTATTAAATGGAGCAGAATTGTGCAGACATAGCCATATAGCATAATACAGTTGTAAAGACAGGTCATCTTGCTTGTTTATCACTGTCCTTTAGTCCCTATTTTTAATCTCACTTCTTGCAAATGGTATAATTATATATCATTTTCCCCACTGTCTCTTTATTCAAAACTAATGTAATTAAACACAATTTAGATAGATCTGCCTGAAATTAATCTATTGACTATTTTAAAACAAATACTATTTCCAATATTTTGCATTTCAGATAACTGTAGCCCCAAAACAACAACCAAACCCAGATGCTATGAGAAATAAGGACCTAGATACTCCAACACTGATAGACACGTCACGGTTCTATTAACAGTTTGCAAGGGAAATTCTAGCTTTCATTGGGGTATGTATAATAGCAGCAACTGATGGCAGAATTTGGCAAAGTTTGTCTTAATTCTAACTCAGCTGATCCAGGAAATACAGCAATTCGTAGAAATGCCAGGATATTTGATATTAGCATTCTGAATAATTTTGTGTTCAAGAGTGACTGACTAACTGTCAGTGTTTAGTGATACATTTCAGTAACTCTTGGAATGCAAGATACTTAGATTCACTATCTACACTGGAGGTAAGAGCTGTACTGCATTAATTAATGCATGATCTTCCACTCCTGTGCTTATCTGGAGATTATAATCTGCAGCCTCCTGAACAATTATTACCCATTGGCATAACAGACTCTTTTTGACTAGTAATGGCAGTGTTCTGTGACATTAGTTTTGGTTCAAGCACTAACTGCTTACATAGGCAATATATGGCTGTTTTTTCACCAGCTGGTCTGGAATCATCTTGTGGGATTGCTAGCAATAAGAAAATATAAAAATTTCCAGTAGACTAACAAGGTTTCGGATAGTAGACTGCCCACCTTTCTGAAACACATTTTATCTTTCTACTGCCACACTAACTTTAGATGTGAAAAAGTTCATTGAAGGTGAAACTAGTATTTATGAGAAAGAGGAAAAATATTAAAAAAAACCCCACAAAATGCCATCAGGGATGTCTCTGCAATTAATAGTAAAAATACAGTTTGTCTCTGACATTTCAAAAACATTTAGAAAGCTCATTAGGGCAGAACAGAAATACACCCTGGGCAGTGTAAATGGGAGAGTTTCAGCTAATATGTTGTTTGAAAATCTGAGGCGACTTGGGCATGTCACTCTCCCTCATTCAAATGTGTCTAAAGATTTTATCTAGGCAGAAGGTGAAGAGTTTCAATCAAATAAATCCTTGTATAACTTCACAGTTCATCTTGATCTCCTACTCTTCTAATTAAGTGTAGTTATTTCTGTAATATTCAGTTCTGGATGAATTTCGAGTATGTCTTCTGACAATCCTTGGTATTAGTAGAACCCTGCTGTCACTTGCTACTTTGTATTCCATTACACTTCCTTCTATGATGTCAAACACCAGACAGCCCACTTTGCTTTCATTCTTGTGTGTAGTTCCTTACTCACAGAACAGTGTTCTCTTCTGTTCTGGTAATTCTCTTTATTTTACTGATTAAAATGGAGAGTTTAGAAGAGTGGAGAAAGTGAGTAGTCTTTTTGTGCCATTTTTGTTTTGTTTTTAAGTTGTACAAAATTTCATGCTAGTTAGTCACCTTAGAGGCATACCTCACTATCGTTCATTGGGCATAAGAGTGTGCAGGGAGCAACAGTTTAATCAGTTAAAATCCAGTAATATTATCCAAGCTTTTATGGTACATTTTATACTGTATCTATAATATATAAATATATCTTTGAAGTTTACTCAAAATAATTATAGTTAAAAAATGTTCAGGTTCTATTATTTTGGTTTAAATAAATGATCTAGTAATCATTACAAGTCTAATGCAAGAGCACTCCTACATTCCAGCAACTGAATATTGCTACAGCTACTCAGACATAAGAAAAGAATGAACCATATAAAACTTCTGCTAGTCACATAAAAACCAAACCACTCATGCATATCTTTTTCAAGTGGTCGAGGTAAACGGCCACTAGCCCCACCATATTTGACAATACCCACATGTGACAAGAACCTCATTATTAGCAGGTAGGACATCGCTTTTAAAAATTAAAGGTATGTCTACACTGCACGCTCCTTTTGGCAGCACATAAAGTACATGCACTGCATGCCCCTCTAGTATGGGTATAAACAGCAGTGTAGACAGTGAAGCACTGCTTTGGTGATTAGAGTAAACCTGAACCCTGTGGGTATGTGTGACATTCTGGGAATCTTTCAGATCAATAAGGGGTTCTGTTGCTGCCTGTCTTGTAGCTCTGGGTGCCTTAATTCTAGGCTGCTGTGGCTCAGAGTCCTGATACCAGCCCACAAGCACAAAAGTCTCACCGTCGCTTCCACCAGCCTACTTGCTCCTTTCAGGGTGACCCAACATAAAAACATAAGACTACCCATACTGGATCAGACCAATGGTCCATCTAGCCCAGTATCCAATCTTCCAACAGGTGCCAATGCCAGATATTTCAAAGGGAATGAGCAGAGCATGGCATTATCAAGTGATCCATCCTATCATCCAGTCCCAGCATCTGGCAGTCAGAGGCTTAGGGAGACAGAGCATTGGGTTGCATCCCTGACCATTTTGACTAATGCCAATGATGGACCTATCCTTCATGAACTTATCTAATTCTTTTTTGAACCACTATAATTCTGGCTTTCAAAACATCTCCTAGCAACGAGTTTCACAGGTTGACTGTGCACTGTGTGAGGAAGTACTTTCTTTTTGGTTGTTTTAAACCTTCTGCCTATTAATTTTCACTGGTTCTTGTGTTACGAGATGGGGTAAATAACACTTCCTTATTCACTTTCTCCACACCATTCATGATTTTATAGACTTCTATTATATCCTCCTTTAGTTTAATAATTTGGTGCTCACAAAACTGAGGAAATAGTAAACTGCTGTGCTAGTTTCCCTGCAGTCCTTGTAATTCAGCTGGCTTCTGACCTGCCGTGCCATTTGCAATTGTAGTTTAGGGCCTGTCTTAAGCAGATTCTGCACTGGAAACTGAACAAAACCACACTAGAGACTAGGCTGAAGTCAATGAATGCTGTCACATTCATGTGTTAACTTAGCAAGATTTGAACCCAAATAAAAGGCTGTTGCATTAACCCACCCATAATTCTCTGCTTGCTTAATAAAACAAAAATTGCCTTATGAAATTTGAACCTATATAAAACCCATTAAAACCCATGGAGGAAGGGGGAGAAGTAACATGTCTGCACCAAAACAAGCAGTAAGAAGAAAAGCATTATTTCTAATTGTGATATGTCTTTTTTTAGCTGAATTCCTCTCCATTGCCCATCTAACCTGCTAAGTAAAGATGTAACAAGTGATATGTCCCACATCTAAATCACAAAAAAGTAGCTCATACAGTATAACTATCCATGTTGCCACACTGGTATTCAGTAGTGTGTTTTTTAGCTATTGTCAGACAGATTTTTCTTGGGGAATGGGGGAAAAGGAAGAAAATGAACCACCAACAGGTGTTTCACAATGGGAGGTGAGGTTAGCTCACAGATACTAATTGTCCTTCACAACAGGCTCTGTGTTCTCTGCTGGTGTGTCATTATTAGAGTCTCCTGCTGTCTGCTCCTTAGTTCTTATCTCTTCAGCTAATCTTGATCTTACAGCTCTTTTATTGTTCATACCAGGAAAGGGAAGAAAATATGGCGGTGGGCCAACAGTGGAGATAAACAGCTTCACTTTATTTCTAGCATTATGATTTTAATTTCTTCACTGGCTGTTCCATAAGCCTCCTCCCCATAGAGGCAGCAGAAATCAGATGACTTTATTATGTATGACAAACAATGCAATAAGTCATTATGCATGAATACATAATGACACTGTTTCTCTGTTGGAAGAAGTAATGAGAAGGTTAACCTTCTGTCTTTCTGAATTCACCTTTTTTTCATTTTAGTTGACTCCAGCGCTGAACTTTGTAGAGTAATTCCCTGTGGCAGCTGAGAAGGGAGATACAATTTCACAGAGAAACACAATCTTCAAAAAGTATATATGAGAAATGTTGTAACAGCAAGATTAATGTAATGGAAGCAACCTTCCTTGTTAACATACCCCAGTTCAACTAGATATTGCAGGCAATGCTAGTATACTACAATGATTGACATGGCCAAATATACCACTTTTTTACTTTTAATTTCCAAGCCTATGACTTTCCGAACAACAAAATTATCTGAAATTAGGGTTCTTTGTGCATTAATGTGATCACAGAATAGAGCAGGGGTCGGCAACCTTTCAGAAGTGGTATGCCAAGTCTTCATTTATTCACTCGAATTTAAGGTTTTGCGTGCCAGTAATACATTTTAACGCTTTTAGAAGGTCTCTTTCTATAATATATAACTGAACTATTGTTGTATGTAAAGTAAATAAGGTTTTAAAAATGTTTAAGAAGCTTCACTTAAAATTAAATTAAAATCCAGAGCCCCCTGGACTGGTACCAATCCACGTAGTGTTAGTGCCACTGAAAATCAGCTTGTGTGCCGCCTTCGGCACCCGTACTATAGGTTGCTTACCCCTGGAATAGAGTGATGACTTTCCAGAATTGCTGCTGCAAACTGAAAACAAACTTTGAAATGGAAAGCTCCCTTCCTGTTGTACAGAGAATACTGTATAGATAATGCCAGTATAAACTACAGCTGTGTGGTTTGCTTGATTCTGATAGATTTTGGAAGTGGATGTGTGGGGGGTACAGTTTATTTCAAATTGTAGTCTGATTTAACAGGACATCATTTATGAGATGTGAAACAAACAGAACCTGAGATATTGTGGCATGGTTTCATTGTTAGGAAGCAAGAAGTGAGGTATACATTAGTATGAGCTCTATAGCCGTTGCTATTATGATACAAAACTGGCAGCACAGCAGGAAATTGTGATGGGGCAGAGAAGCACAACTGACTCTCTTCCCAAATACTATTCTTTGTAGGATCATAGATTTTTAGAACCAGATCACCTAGTCTGACCTCCTGCAAATCACAGGCCATAGAATTTCATCCACTATACGGAATACTTCTGTATTCTTCCAAATAACTTCTTTGACTACAGCACATTTTCAATTTGTTTTGAAAGCATGAACAGATGAAGAATTTCAGAAGGTTAAGACGGCTCCCAGAGGACTAATATAGGCCCCAATCAGCTATCTAATTTGTGCATGTGGACCTCTGTGCTGGTGCTGGAGCTCATTGGTTACAGAGGACTCCATACAGGCCAATGTGCAGGACTGAGGCCTTAACATACAAATAATGTTTCTTCTTTTTTTTGGTCATGATATGGTTGAGGAAGATAATGAAAGAATAAGGATCCTGAAGGATAAATGCTTACCCTAAAGGATTTATCAAAAGGTGCTTCCACAGTAAAGGTGAAGCAACTTTGATTTAGCAGAAATAAAGAGAATGCCCATTTGAGAGATGCTGGTCCATACAGAATACTCTGTGTTTGTGTGTGACATTTGAAAAAAATCTTATTCTCTGAGCTACTCCTTCCCAACCCACATCCAGTCTGATGATGATACTGCATGCCATTTACATTGTTATGAGTAATTTTTGTGTACTGTCAACAGTTATTTTAAGTCTTTGGATTTGTTGTCTGATATGCTCATGAAAACTTAATTTTTCCACCTTTTAAATAACTGAGAACATTCCATTTGTTTTGGAGCATTCCTTCCGCAGCCTCTTCTGGTCATTCAGTTTCTGGACAACAATTCATCCCCTTTGTTTAGTATTATCACTTTAAGGGGCCCAGGGTAACACTTTATGAGAAGCAATTTCCACTTCATGGCTCCTTGGTAGCATTATTCCTGGGTAGTTGTTTTGTCTCACTGTTTGTTATGGCCTCAATTCAGGGAAAGCTTTTCATCATGTACTTAAATCCATCCCTATTTAGGACAGCACTTAAGTATGTGTTTAATTTAAAGAACATGCTTGGGATTTCAGCACATGCTTAAAGTGATTTTCTGAATAAGTATTCTTTCCTGAATTGGTTCTTATGATCTTCATGTATAATGAACTGCTAAAGAAACTGAAGTTAGACCTTCTTATCCAGAATCTGAATCTCTAGCAAACGTCTGGTTACAACTCTAGGTAAAAGAGTAAATCAGCTCAGATTAACTTTGTTTGTAAATGTTTGTGTATTTTAAAGTACATTAATATTTTAAAAGTGCAAAATATGTGTGAAGTCTCTCATGGAACACAAATTATCTGCACTTCAGAGAAGATGTATAGATTTAGGAATTGCCACTTCAATGGGATCAAAACAGTATCTGCTTTCACTTGTTTTTCTCTTGATCTTTCGTCTTACAATTAATGATCTTTCTATGAAATGACTTAAATTGGTGGCTTTACATTTTATTAATATTTCAAATCATATTGCCATTTTATCTGCCAAGAACATTATTTACATTTGACTAGCATAGTTCAACTAAGTGTGTATCTTTGTATGCTTGCGTAAGTATCATAACTGTTAAAGAGTGCTATGCATCTACGTATTTTTGTGATGGTTAATTAAAAGAACATATCTGTACAAAGCCAAGGACTTTATTATTTGTCACATTTCGTATTTCCACTGATAATTTCGTTAGAGGAGTGCCCAGCCCAATAGCACATCTAAGCTGAAAAGAGAAGACATATATATAAGCCAATAATTTACTTGATATTTCCTTAAATACCTGATCCTGCCCTCTTTACTCCGGCAAAAGATCCACTAACTTCAGTGTAAATGAGGCATGTAGGATTCTAGGATTTGGGGATAGGGATTTGTCTATAAAACACATTGGCAAAGGGAAGGAATATATAATATAGTATGCCTCATATTTCCTAAGCACTAACACACCAGTCCTGTAATTTGTTGTATGTGATGGACACCTGTACCTACTCAGAGCCCCACTGGGGATTAGGGATGAAAATGATGTTTTTAAAAAGTAAATATTTAAACTATTAAAACTTTACTGGTTAAGTGTTTAACTATTAGGCTCTACTGCCTCGCTGTGCACCCGAGGTCCTGGCTGTCAGCAATGTGGCATGACTAATTTTGTCTTCAAAAATTACACTTGACTGGGGATTTCAGATATCCCTTAGTGACTTACACCAAATTCCACCAAAACTTTGTGTGTTCGTGGAGTGTTACTTGTGTAACATGGAGTGTTACACAAGTAATGGTCTCAAGTTGCAGTGGAGGAGGTTTAGGTTGGATATTAGGAAAAACATTTTCACTAGGAGAGTGGTGAAGCACTGGAATGGGTTACCTAGGGAGGTGGTGGAATCTCCTTCCTTAGAGGTTTTTAAGATCAGGCTTGACAAAGCCCTGGCTGGGATGATTTAGTTGGGGACTGGTCCTGCTCTGAGCAGGGGGTTAGACTAGAATACTGCCTGAGGTCCCTTCCAACCCTGATATTCTATGATTCTATGATAGACACACATTTACGAAGGACATTCATATTTAAGGCCAGATTGTGCCTGGATGCTAGTCTGATGTGCAAGTATGAAGTGGAGAGACGGAGCTGTTGCTCCTTTCTGGTCACTGTACAGTGGCCAGGCCCATTTACAACCCCTGAATTATCAGGGATTGCTCTTTCCTAGAGGCCTCAGGGCAGAAACCACCTCAGCGAGGACAGGAAAGCGAGAGAAGGAAGCAGGACCATGATCCAGTGAAACTGATGGACTCCAGATTGGAACACAGACTCCTCAGGCAGACCCAGTCTCTCTCAGAGTTCCCCTGAGGAAGTAGATCTCCATACCTACCCACAACTCAGGGCTGTGCCTAACAGATGCAGCTGAGTTCCTCATGTGCATTTAACTTTTTAAAATAGTAACTTCATTTTGACATTTCTTAGAAAAATCCAAGCTCCCATTTTAAAGGTATAAATATAGTAGCTATAAGACTTTAGGGAGCATTATTAAACTATGTGCATAATTAAAGAAATTTGTTATCAGTGCTGCATGAATGCTTTAGTTGCATAAATCTGTAAAAAGCACACTCATTCATAATCCAAAATGCACTAAACCAAGCAGCTTACCCTAAATCCATCTCTTCAGAAAAACATCCAGTAAAAAAAACATCAAACACAGTGACATAAAACAAATTATTTCAGTTGATGACTACGTGTTTCTGTTCCAATACTACATAATCAAATTCAGACCAAGCCCTCTGATTTTTGTTATCTTAATGGAATGGGTGACTTTTATTTTTAATATATTATTATTTTGTATATCCTCATCATGAAGGATATCCAACTGAAAATTTGTGCCACTCGAAAAGTATTTTCATTGCTCTCAGATGCTACAATTACGGTGCTATAAAATCTCTGAGATGGACAGAGATATTTGATAGATATTAGGTGATAGTCATACCTATGCAGAGGGACAGTACAACCACTTCAATCCTATTTTGAAGGCTTAAATAGGATTTAAGTGATGCTTGCCCTTATGCTGGGTCCCTGTGGGTCAAGCTCCTACCTTATGAATTAGACTTTGCATTAATTATATTTTTTTCAGAACAAAGATAAATTACATTAATATTTACAGTCCAGAATAATGACAAGTTGCCAATTTACATGAAAATTATATCAATTATATGTTCTTACCACACACAGATGTGTATGTGTGGTGGTAAGCGGTGGGGGGAGAACAAACCCACTTAAGTAGGCTATCAAAAGAGAAAGATGAACAGAAAAATAATATAAAGAAGGATGTACACAGACCTATAAAAGAATGGTGTTCTGTCTGGCTGGAATGGAGATTTATTTTATAACTATCAACAGAGCATTGCCATAGCTGCTTATATCATTAGCTCTAATGCTAATTTCAGATCTTTTCTTATTCCTCTTTATCTCTTCTAAATAGAGTGCTGTATAGGACACCTTTTTCAATGTGTTTTGGCACATCCATTTAATTTGAAAGTTATTTGTTCGAATTAATAGAGAATAAATGTAGTTTAGTTATGCAGTTTAGCTTAAGAGTAAGAGGTCTTTCCAGTTTCCTAGCATAGATTTGAGAGCAGTAAAAATTAGGTTGTCAATAAGTTTGGGTTATTTTAAGGTTATGTTCACATATATTAATGCCTGAATGATTTTAAATTAAATCCAACTCAGATTGTTCCCCATTGACCTACTGCACAGCCAGCAGTTATGACCTTGGGTGAAGCTTCATAAACAATTGTGGTATCAGTTTTTTATGTGCAAAGAATTTCGCAGTCTTTCCTTCAATCTGCAACCATTTAAGGAAGTGTTCACCTCAAGGATGTGAATACTAACTATATGCAAATGAGAAAGTAATCAGGACGTTGGGTGGAAGGATAGATAAAGGCATATGCTAGTGGGACCCTCTCCCTGGAAATATATTTTCCATGACAATCTAGCTCTTAACCATGAGTCAGTTCAAAACAATTTAAATATTGAATTGACTAGAAATCAAGATGGTCTCTTGAAAAGTGATCTTTTGTAACTTGCCATTTGCTTGGTCCTGTGCTAAACCCACAATGAAAAAGATGAGGGAACATGTTGGTGCAGTGTTCTGGCTAAACAGTGGCCACAGCAGACTGAGTTCAGCTTCGAGTGAAGAGTACAAATAACATTTCAAATAAGTTAAGCTTTTTGAAAAATAGTATTTTAAAATGTTCAGTGAAGTATAAAGGTTCAGCTAAAATGAAAGGTAAAAATCCATCTTCTATTATTGACAGATAGAATGATGTCTGCCTATAAGCGAGGGACCCCATGTGCAGACTTATGAGAAACCTAGGAACTGAAATCTCAGACAATATAATGGCCCTGAAAAGAAATATTTCAGAGAGAGTAATAAAATGCCCACATATTTTAGCTTAAAATTAAGGTGGTTTAAATACATTTTCTCTTGATGCAATCAATAAACATTAACTTTCAAATCAATGTCTTTTTAAATCTCTTGAAAGTTTCCCTGGGATGGAAAAACGGTTTTCAGCCCACCTCTATGGTCAGTGAGGATGATTGATAGAGTGACATAAGTGGTATTGAGTCAGGGATGTAAGGTTGGTGCAGTGGGGAGAAGGGAGGTGTTTAGTCTGACGGACATATGGTTTGGGGTGGGGCATAGGCTTATTGGGTAACTGGTAGTGAACATATGGTGGGGAGAGTGACATGAGGATGCTGAGACGTCTAGGTCTTGGAAAATCCATCCTCTGACAAACAGAATTTCTCTGTGTTGGGAAGTCCTTGCATACATTCTGTGAGGATACTCTACCACAGGGAAACTCTGGCCTGTAACAGATAGGCATAGACACTCAGGCTGACCCCAGTTTGATAGTGGCAAAAAGGCAGTAGTTCTTCCTCTGTAGATTTTGGGGACCATCCATTGACTGGGGAGGGCAAAAATCCTTCTTGATATCCCCCCAAAGAAGAAGAATGGGGGTGGGGTTGGAGTTCAGTCTGGTCCTCCCCCACCAGCAGACAATTGGAGAAAAAGAGGTGAATGCCACCTTAAAGGCTCTAAAGACACATGAGGAGACCTAAATAGAGGTTTATTTGGAAGGTGTGATTGAATCATAGAATATCAGGGTTGGAAGGGACCTCAGGAGATCATCTAGTCCAACCCCCTAAAGCAGGACCAATTCCCAATTAAATCATCCAACAGATTTTTTGCCCCATATCCCTAAACGGCCCCCTCAAGGAGTAAGCTCACAAACCTGGGTTTAGCAAGCCAACGCTCAAACCACTGAGCTATCCCTCCCTTGGCTTATGGGGATCCAAGGGCATGGAGCTGGGGAGCCCATGGATTTTAGAGACAAGCCTTAGGGATCCCTCACAAAGAGTTCTTTTTTGGTGAGCTGAGTGGAAGTCTAGTGGAGGCATGGGGAGGAGACATTGGGTAGATCTGCACTGTAGCAGGAGACACAGTGCAGCAGGAAAAGAACCATAGAGGCAGCAGGTCTCTGGCAGAAGAGGTCATGGGAAAACAGGGTTCTGTTGGGAAGGCCTGGGTCTGAGATGATCATGACAGGGAGTGGGGCTATAGTGAGGAGTGGAGGCAGGTGGAGAGTAGAGCTCTGCAAATAGGGGATGTTAAGTCGTAGTGTAACAGTGCTGTACTGTGAGACACGGGGGAGTGAGTCTGCTCCCCAACCCCACATCTTAATAGCACATTCTTACAGTCCAGGCTAAAGACTGCAGAATGATTAAAATATAAAAGATGAAATTTTAACTGTTTCCCTTAGCTCTCTTTATGCCTATCTCCAAACAGTGCTACTCCCATGTTCTCTGTGTCTCTCAACCCTCAACCTCTGGGTCTCCATAAGTCACTATAGAATCGCAGGGGCTAGAAGGGACCACCAGGGTTATCTAGTCTAACCCCATGTGAATATTCATGATTTGTTGTATCTAAACCAACCGAGACAGATGGCTATCCAGTCTCTTTTGAAAACCTCCAGTGAAGGAGCTTCTACAACTTCCTTAGGCAGTTTGTTTCATTGTCCTACAGTTCTTACTGTTAGGAAGCTATTCATGAGATTTAATCGAAATCTGTGATGCTGTAACCCATTGCTTCTTGTCCTACCCTCTCTGGCAAAGGAGAACAATTTTTCTCCATCATTTTTATGGCAGGCTTTCAAGTATCTGAAAATAGTTATCACGTCTCCCCACAATTTCCTCTTTTCCAAACTAAACATATCCAGTTCCTTCAGCTTTACTCATATAGCTTTCATTCCATCCCTTTGATCATCTTTGTTGCTCACCTCTGATCCTTTCAGTTTCATTACATCCTTTCTATACAGTGCTGACCAAAACTGGACACAATACACCAGCTGAGGCCTAACCAACACCAAGTAGAGCATTATTATCACCTCTTGTGACTTGCATGCTATGCCTCTTTTAATGCAATCCAAAACTGCATTTGCTTTTTTTTGCAAAAGCATTCCATTGTTGACTCATGTTAAGGTTGTGATCCACCACAACTCCCAGATCCTTCTCTGCAGTGATGCTGCCAAGCCAGTTTTCCCCCATTCTGTTTTTGTGCATTTTGTTTTTCTTCCCTAAGTTTAGCACCTTACAATTGTCTTTGTTGAATTTCATTTTGTTATCTACAGCCCAGTTCTCCAATTTATCAAGATACCTTTGCATTTTAGTTCCATCCTCCAAAGTGTTTGCCATGTCTCATAGCTTTGTGTCATCTACAAATTTAATCAGTATGCTCTCTATTCCTACATCCTCGTTATTAATAAAGATGTTAAATAACACCGGACCCAAAACAGATCCCTCCAGACCCCACTCGAGACCTCCTTCTAATCTGACATCATTCCATTAATGTTACTCTCTGTGGCTGTTTAACCAATTATGTATCCACTTAAGGGTAGTTCTACTGAATCCACATTTCTCCAGCTTACTTATGAGAATGTCACGTGGGACTATGTCAAAAACCTTGCAAATTCCAGGTATATTATGTCCACCACATTCCAACATCCACTATGCATCACAGGCTCTTTCCTTCCCAAATCTCTTGAACACTTATAACCCGGCCCCCAACTTCAGCCTCCCCTATAGCAGTGGCTCTCAATCTTTCCAAACTACTGTTTATTTCAGGAGTCTGATTTGTCTTGTGTACCCCCAAGTTTCACCTCACTTAAAAACTACTTGCTTATAAAATCAGACATAAAAATACAAAACTGTCACCACACACTATTATTGAAAAGTTGCTTATGTGCTCTTTTTTATATAATTATAAAATAAATCAATTCGAATATAAATATTGTGCTTTCATTTCAGTGTACAGGATATACAGCAGTATAAACAAGTCATTGTCTGTATGAAATTTTAGTTTGTACTAATTTTGCTAGTGCTTGTTATGTAGCCTGTTGTAAAACTAGGCAAATATCTAGATGAGTTGATGTACCCCCTGAAAGACCTCTCAGTACCACCCTCCAGAATTACACATACCCCTGTTTGAGAACCACTGCTCTATAGAAACCCCCACAGCTGTATCTGCCCTAGTACCTGCATCACATTGCATTCCCATCTCAGCACATATGCTGTCCAAGCCCCATACAGTGCTCAGACTGAGAGATGAAACTGTGATTAAAATTTCCATTCTATTGGAAAGTTGCTCTACATATTAGAGTCCTACAGACACAGATGGTTATGCAGGTAGAAAGAGACATGCTGACAGGAATTAAGGAAGTTAATTTTTGTCCTTTAGATAGAAGTAATCTTCCAGAATTAAATCAGCTTCCAATCATGTACACAAAAATGAATCACCTTTAAATGTTATTTTAACTTATGTATTCCTCATTTGTCTGTGATGGGGTTTGAAAAACAAAACTGAACATATAAAGCTTGTTATGATGACACATTCCAGAACAGTAATGATGGTTTAATATCTGTATGTTATTCACACAGGGCTAGATTTCAGCATTAAGACCAGGGGTCAGCAACCTTTCAGAATTGGTGTGCCGAGCCTTCATTTATTCACTCTAATTTAAGGTTGTGTGTGCCAGTATTACATTTTACCATTTTTAGAAGGTCTCTTTCTATAAGCCTATAATATATAACTAAACTATTATTGTATGTAAAGTAAATAAGGTTTTTAAAATGTTTAAGAAGCTTCATTTAAAATTAAATTAAAATGCAAAGCCCCCCCCTCCCCGCAGACCAGTGGCCAGGAACTGGGCAGCGTGAGGGCCACTAAAAATGAGCTTGTCTGCTGCCTTTGGCACTTGTGCCATAGGTTGCCTATCCCTGATTTAGAAGAGGCAGTGCAGAAGCACACTGCCTCCACGGACACCACCATGATAATTCCCTCATCATGATCACTTGAACTACTATATGCCTTCAAGGAATGCACTTTACTCTCCTTGCTGCACTGACTTCTCTATGGGAGAGCACAAAGCCAGTGCAGGTCTATGGTATTTTCCAGAGTGGACTGTGTCTTGACCTTAGCAGGGCTGAGGCAGACTCAGGAGGAGCCCAGCTCCTTCGATTTTGATCAAAAGCAAAGGGAGAGCTTCTCTTTCTTGATTTGAGAAATTCTGCTGCTCCAGAGATTCCCCTCTTCCCTGGTTGGTATGGGGAGGACTCAAGTGAAAACATCTGGAAGCACTGGGCCTAGGTGAGATGTTTCTGGGGCTCTCAGCCTTCTTGACAACTTGAGCAGCAGCAGCCTCTGAAAGGTGATTGTGTCCCACGGAAGAAGTTGCCTTCTTTTGGACATGAACACTTTGGATATATTTATTTTCCTTGTTGCATGCAATCACCTTGTTCTGATGCAACTCTGCATCTCAACTACATTAACAGTGAGTCCTCCTAAGAGTCACTGGGATTGATGACTTCCTTCTCCTATTTTCATCTACTTCAGCCACTAGGTGAGAGGAGGCATTTTGGCCCTCAACTTGCGCCTCTATGGAAGTGCCGGGCACACCCTGGCCCATATCTAGTGGAATCTTAATTATGACTAATGGGGCGGGGGGAGAGAGAGAGTATTAAAAAAAGCATAGCATTCCTGTTCATTATTAAAACTATGGCATCATAATATTGAAATACTAGTAATTCTTTTTGAAAAGCCATGCATTTTAATGGATTGCCATCTGTTCAACCCTTTACCTAGGAAGAGATTTGTCCTGCTTAATGCAAACAATATTGGGATGAAACTGTACATTACACAGTAGATTTCTAAGTACTTTGGAGAAACACGTATTCTCCTTCTTACTGCATGCATGCCAGTACTTTATTTCAGTAATAACTTCATTTTGTTCTTTCTTTTGTCTGAATATCTTATGAAAACAATCCACCCTCTGCACAGTAAAGTTGTGATGGGCACTACAACAGCTGCTCTGCTCTCAATTAGGTTTCAGCAAAGTAACCCTTGTGTCCTCTAAATTAAAATCTCAAACTGAGTTCATCAGGTTTCTTTTCCATTGAATTTATAGCAGGAAGCTCTGTGCCTCGTGTTTCGAGTCCATCTTAATCTTCTAGAAAGAGTATTTTTAAAACCAACGCACTGGCCTAAATCATTCTCTACAAAGTAAAGGATTTACAAATTGCTCGGAGGCTCAGACAAACAGGATGCAGCTTAAAAAAAATGTCCTAACACTTAAGAGATCTGTCCAGGAAGCTTGTTTGATCTCTTAAAACAAGAACTCATAAAGACGAAAAAGCAAACATATAATAAATCAAGTTATTTTCCCCTCTGTAATAATCGAATATTCCTGGGGTACCTTATTAGGACTACAAATGTACTTTCAATTGTATCCATTTAGAAATTGTTTCTTATTGTTGCCTAATCAGGTTTGGTGGGGAGATCTAATTTTACAGCCTTGTGGAAGAAGTTTAAATTTAGCAGAATCTCACGTTTTTACATCCCCTCTATGTCTCTTTTGTAATGGACCGTACAAAGAGGAGGATAAAAAGGTGCTGCTGTCACAGTCTCGATGGTGGAAAAAAATGATCAGTGTTGTCATCAATGCCAGAAGCAACTTGCTGTCTTCAGGAATAGGAACAAGCTGCTCTATATAGAAGCAGTATTACTAATAGCAAATATGGCAAATTGCAACTTCCTCCCATTCTCCTTGCCCCCCACCCCTCAAAATTCAGATTTTTCACATGGCTGAGTTTCCTTTGCTAATGTCAGAGCCCCTTTTTCTTAGCTATGGGAAAACTGAAGACACCACAAAGCTAATAACTAGAAATGCATCTCACTGTCAAGCAGCAACTCTGCCACTATACTTGAGATGCCACTATCGGGGCATACTCAAAAGCAATGCACCAGAGATGCTGTACCAGAGCGCAAGTTAGCAGAGAAAAGCTGGTGAAGAAAAGATGCAGCGCGAATCCCCAAGTTACACTAGCTTCTGGTGTTGCAGTACACTAGCCAGCACTACCCTAGATTTGTAATATACTAATCCCCTTCCCCGTGGTACGGTGGTGAGCCATGCCCCGGCTGTCTCCTCAGGCTGCCAGCCCTACCCCAGCCTCCAAAACGCTTCCCCCCACCCCCGAAGAAAGTTTGGTTTCTTTGCTTTCTCCCTCCCCTTTCACCTTACAGCCACCTGCACTCCGATCTGCCATGGGAGGCAGCGTCCCCCCGATCCCCCCAACCCCCGCAGCCTGCCCACTGCCCTGTGCTCCGGCAAAGGCTCCGATCTTGAAGGTGCAGCTTCAGCAGCGAGCACAGGTACGGTCAGGGGGCGCCTGCGGCCTCGGGGGCTCCAGGCAGGGGCAGCAGGCTGTGCCGGGGATGGGTCTCCAGGAGCCACCCGCCTCTTCTCTGCAGCCGCCTGGGGCGTCCGCCCGCGCCCAGGGGCGCCCGAACCCCCTGCCCCGGAGCGGGCGAGGGGCGGCAGCAAGCGGCGCTTACCTCTGTCCAGTGTGAGCGGCTGGACCACTGTCAGCGTCGCCATGTCTGCGGCTGCAGCCGGAGTGACGCTCCGCTCCAGCCGCGGCGTGCAGGGAGACGAGGCGGAGGAGGAGACAGGGAGGGCGCTGAGGAGGTGGGTGGCGCTGGGGAGGGCCGGGGGACTCGCGGCTGGCCGGGGGGCGCCGGCTCTGTGGGCAGGAGGAGCAGCGCTAGCCCCATGGAGGCAGGCGGGGCTACCTCCGCGCTGGCCGGGCGCCAGGGACGTGCGCGGGCCGCCGCTGGCTCCCCCGGGGCGCGCTGCCCGCGGCGTCCAGATGTGCGCAGCAGCCGCGCGGCGCCGGCTGTGCCTGGGCCGCGGGCTCTGGCCGGCCTGGGGCTCCCACCGGGACCGTCCACAGCCTTGGCGTGAGGAAACTTTTTGCCCAGATTGGAGCCGGCCCGAGTCCCGCGGGGGAAACACCGACTAGCCGCAGATGGGGCAATGGCGGGGGAAGGGGAGCCTGGCTCAAGCCAGGGCTGGGGAAGAGACGCCAGATGCAGCCTCCAGGTGCTGCCCGACATGTCGCCTTCCCCTTTTGCCACCCTCTGACGTCAGCAACGAAGGGGGGGTGGGGGGGTGGCGAGTGTTGGGCAAGGACTCTGCAGCTGATTGCCCTGCCTCTGGGGGGGGAGGCCAAGGGGTAGTGTGGGGTGGGGTGCTGAAGGGAAGAGTGTGTCTGGGTGTGAACTCCCTAGTGTCAGTGTCAAGCGGTCAAGCTGCTCATCCTACCTTCTGTCCCCCAGAGAAGGAGGTAGGTCGCTACAAACGCAGGGAAGGGGCGTATTTTTTTAAGAGGTACCTGTGTGGCTCCAACATCGATCTGTAAAATGGGGAACTAAGGCACAGAGATTAAATAATATGCTGAAGGTCGCATGGAGGCTGTTCACAAAGCCAGGAAATGAAGCAAGATCTCCCCAGTCCTAGTCCAGTGCTCCACACCCAAGCCCATCCTTAGTTTGGGTGCGCAAGCATTTTCATTCTCAGTGGTCCTTTTCCAGTTCTTACCCACTGGACTGAAGTTTGCCAGGTTAAATGTCAGTCCAGGAGTACACATTTTTGTAATTCTTGAATAAATATGGTTCAGCCATTCTTGAAAACAAAGACATTTTCCAATATAAAAGAAGTTTGCAACTCTTTTTTTTTTTTTAAATCAGCTTTCATGCCTCAGTGGCTTGAGGTAGATGGGCATTTGGCAGAGACAGAGAGTGTCCCCAAGTCATAGATGTGCCTTTTGGTCATCTGAGGATGTTTGGTTGTGATTTGTGAAAGTTGGAAAGATCTGTAAAGAGGACAATGCAGGCTCATGGATATTTCTATTGTGATCTCTTAATGGCTTCCTAACAGTTCTGTGCATGCATAAACTGGGTAAACCAAAGGGAGTCCACCCATAGGTGCCAACTTCATGAGTGCTCCAGGGCTGGAGCATCCACTGGGAAAAATTAGCAGGTGCTCCATGCCCACCGGCAGCCAAGCTCCCTCCTCCACCCCCTGCATGCCATGTCCCAGCTCCTCCCTCACTCCAGCACTCCCCCCACACTGAGTAACAGCTGTTTGGTAGTGCTTAGGACTTTCCGGGAGGAAGGGGAAGGAGAAGGAATGCAGCGTTCTCAGGGGAAGGGGGCTGGGGTGGAAAAAGGTGGAGTGGGGCAGCGACTTTGGGGAAGGGATGGAATGGATGGGGCAAGGGCGAGAAGAGGTGGGCTGAGGGGTTGTCAAGCACCAACTGGGCAGAGGGGAAGTCGGCACCTATGAGTCCAGCCACCCTTCTCCTGAGGAGTGAAGGTATATATGGATGATGACAGAGAGCCAAAGGACTGCTGCAGCCTGTCCTATGAAAGATGAGGTGGTAGAGAAAGGTTTGCATGACATGAGGCAAGGGCTACATCCTCACTGATTGCTCTGCTGTGCAATATCTGCATTTTGCTGTTACTTAAATATGGTAAAACTTCTTTTCCAACATTTTCTCTTTAAAATATATAGGAAATGCTATACAAAAAGAAATTGCATTACAGCAAAGTTTTGTGAAGTTTTGTGAGCTCAAGCATGAAAAATTGAATCCACAATTGGAGCAGTAAAGGAACTGTTACTTGAATGTTTTGACCACAAATTTGGTGTGTTTTCAATTAGGTGAATGTAAGATAAATTTAAGACACATTTTCTCCTCAGAAAGATGAGTTAAAAACTAAAAGTCCTCTTCTGAGTAGTGAACATAGTAGTCAAATCAGTTTGGCTGTGTTGACAAGAAAATATTTTAATTGGCTAAAATGTTGAAATTTAAAAATCAGTTACTGCCAGGCAGTCAATTATTTTAACCTAAATTAACATAATAAAAATCCTTATGTAGATTGTATGTATTTGCATAGCAGCTGGATTGACATAAAGTGTAACAGCTTTTTTTTAAGCAGTCACATTATTGTATATGGGATTCATAGTCTTAAATTGAAGAGAATGTACACATTGGGAGCTATAACAGCCTAATGTGACAACTCTCAAACTGTTATGACACTTTTAAAAAAATCTATTATGGGAAGTATGTTTAAATAATAATAAAAGCATACTGCCAAGCTAATTAAACAATCAAGTTGTTTTTCTTGTGGATTTTCAGAATTCTTCAGACTCTTTTTTAAACTGACAAATTAAAACCAGACATTTTTTAAACAAAATACAAATGTAACATTATGTGGCTGTTAATAGATGTGTAATAGACATGCCACATGAATAAATTATCCAGCTCTTCAAAAAAAGTAGTAGTCCTCAGGTTTAAGAGCAATCATATTAGGGGAGAGGTGCTTTCTATGGAAAAAATCAGCAGGCCAACTTTGCACCTTTTTGAGTGCCCTTTTATATCTGTTGCTGGATGAACCGGTCAGATGTCCCATGCCATGCAGGGTGAAGCCTGATCAGTACCTGAATGGAGATTTCCACAGATCTTGGCTTTCCCTTAGGGAGTGTTGTTGCTGAGGCACTAGATAACATCCTCACCTTTAGATTCTGTGCCCTATTTTTGACCAAGCTTTGCTTTGGGCTGTTACGTTCTGCATTCAGTTGGCTATTGTACTCTTCATTTCATGCCACGTTCTGTAATACTACCTTGTGTTCCATCCCAGGAATTTCAACTGTGGATAAATGGATTGTTTCACAATATAACACATGTTTTAATCTCCCCATCTCCTTTTTATAAAACAAGGAAAATGTTCTATGTGTTTCCAGTGCTCTCAAACGGTGACAACTTGACAGCTCTGGAAATGGAAATCCTCTCTTTAGTCTCAGGAAAATTTACAGCATGGTCAGCTGTAGCAATGGCTTCTCTTCATTGCAGCCTGGTCATGCTAGCCCTAGGCTCTGCATGGAAGTCCCGTTCGCTTCAGTGGAAGTTCTGTGCACACAGGGGTTTGCAAGATCATTTGTGGAGTTTGTAAAATGGATCCTTTGGGATTAAAAGTGCATTATCGGCCTTTGCTTTACATTTTCTTGCTGATATTGGTTTCAGTCACAACCCACCATACTATTTAAATGGAAATTTAAGCAAAGATGCTAACACTGTTATAATGCAGGGCCTTTTAATTTATTTCTTCTTTATAACCTGGTTATTAAAATTTGCTTTGGAATGAATTCTGGCATACAGTGTGAGCAGAGGAAAGGGCCCTCTTTATTTAATCAGTCAGACCAATTCCATGGCGTTTCTATAAAGGACGTGGAATATGGATATCTAACGGTTTACAGCACAATTTGCTTGTTAGGAAGAAAATTGCATCCTTCTTGCAGCGGGATTTTTTTAGGATTCTAAAATAACAAGATGCAACTTGGTGCTTTTGGTAATAATTATACACATTACCAACATGTGCAGCACATTCTGCTCCAGGACAGCCATCCACTGTTAAGCCATATTTCAGATGGATTGGGAACTGGGGAGGTAGTGCTCAACAGCTGCCCTTGGTACTACAATAGTTACAACCTGGGGCCACTTTTATGTTCTAATATTGCAAAGCATATGACATCGTTAAAAATAACTGTTCTTCTAAAAGCTCCAAACCAGGTTCAGTTTAACAAGTGGTGCTTTTTTAATGCTAAATTCCCACTGGTTACAGTGAGAATAGGACTGAGCTCCTGTGCTCTGGGAGTTTTACTGTTGACTTAATCCATAATGTATACTGTCAGCTTTGGATATGTTTTATATCAGCTGAAATACTGACATTTTTGAAAGTAGTTATGTTGAATTAGTTCATTTTATGACTGTTTTGAGCACAAGGTGTAACAATTTGTGCACACAAGCTATAGCAGCTGACTTTTTAAAATATTAAAACTACAATTGATTCGAGTTTTAAACCTACATCTCCCACACATCAGCATAATGAGCTATCCACCCAGTTTACTTGGCCAGTCTGTGAACATATATTTTGCCTATAATAATGCTTTTCTAACAATCACCACAACAATAAACAACTTTAGCCATTTCTTGGACTATGTTTATTGATTATTCTTGGCTGTGTTTGTTGCTGGCATCCATACAGAGTTACACAAAGAAGTGGCAACAAACTGTAGTTAATAAATTTAAAGTCTTGTAATTAAAGGTTGTTAAACTAGTAGAAAATTTTATATAAATTTATTGCAAAAATCAATGGTGAACTAATATTGATGAATACAGACAGGTCTATAGTCAAGCATTTAGACTTACAGAAACCTAAAGAAATATAAGCTTTTAAAGTAAGGGCTGGAGGAAAGCCAACAGATGCAGAGAAGCACATGGCTTGGACAGATACATCCCTCAGGGGAGGTTTTATTAATGAGGATATTCTATACCTAGTAAAGTGGAGAGGATAGAAGTTAATAAAGAACAGTCAAATGAAAAAAAGATCCTATTCAATTAAAACACGTGAAGGCAGACAACTAAATACTGACAGATTTTATAAGTGCTTCTGTACCAGTGTAAGAAGTCTAAATACTAAGATAGGTGAACTTGAGTGCCTGGTATTAAGTGAAGATATTGATATAATAGGTATCACAGAAACTTGGTGGAACGATGATAATCGATGGGACATGGTAATAGCAGCATACAAAACATATAGGAATGACAAATTAGGTTGTGCTAGTGAGGGAGTGACACTATATGTGAAAGAAAGTACAGAGACAAATATAGTAAAAATCTTGAATGACTCAAAGTGTACCATAGAATCTTTATGGATAGAAATTTCATGTTTGAATAATAAGAGGATAGCAAGTAGAAATATACTACCAACTACCTGACTAGGATGGTTGATGCTGATTGTGAAATGCTCAGGGTGATTAAAGAGGCTACAAAACCAGAAAACCCTCTAATAATGGGGGGATCTCAACTATGGCCTTATTGACTGTGTATGTATAAGGACAGGATGCAGAGATAAAATTTCTAGAAACCATAAATGATTGCTGATTGGATCAGTTAGTCTTGGAACTCAGAAGGGGAGAGGCAATTCTTGATTTAGTCCTAAGTGGAACACAGGATCTGATCCAATAGGTAAATATAGCTGAACCCCTCAGTAATAGCAACTATAATGTAATTAAATTTAACTTGCTTATAGGGAAAAATACCAAAGAAACCCACCACGGTAGCATTAAACTTCAAAAAGGGGAACGATACAAAAATGAAGAAGCTAGTTAAACAGAAATTAAAAGGAATGGTGACAAGAGTGAAATACCTGCTAGTTGCTTGGAAACTATTCAAAATACCATAATAGAGGCTCAAACTAAACATATATCCCAAATGAAATAAAAACTAAGAAGAGCTAAAAAATGCTACCATGACTAAATAACACAGTAAACAAGGTTGTTTAGAGGCGAAGAAGGCATCCTTTATAAATTAGAAGTCAAAGCCTAGTGAGGAAAATAGAAAGGAGCATAAACTCTGGCAAGTCAAATGTAAAAGTATAACTAGGCAGGCCAAAAAAGAATTTGAAGAGCAACTAGCAAAAGACACAAAAACTAACAGCAATTTTTTTTTTAAGTTCATCAGAAGCCCGCCAAACAATCAATGAGGCCTCTGGACAATCAAGATGCTAAAGCAGAACTCAAGGAAGCCATTGATGTTGAATTTTTTGCATTGGTCTTCACTGCAGATGATGTGAGGGAAATTCCCACACCTGAGCCATTCTTTTTATGTGACAAATCTTTTGCACTGAGCCAGAGTGAGGTGTTAGCAGGGGAGGTTTTGGAACAAATTGATAAATTAAGGTATCAGGACCAGATAGTATTCACATAAGAGTTCTGAAGTAACTCAGATATGAAATTGCAGAACTGCTAACTATGGTATGTAATCTGTCACTTAAATCAGCCTCTGTACCAGCTGACTGGAGGATACTTAATGTAACGCTGATTTAAATAAAAAAAAAGATCCAGAGATGATCCTGGCAACTACAAGCTGATAAGTCTAACTTCACTGCTAGGTAAATTGGTTGAAACTATAATAAAGAACGGAATTATGAAACACATAGATGAATATGAAACCTAGGGGAAGAATCAATATGACTTTTGTAAAGGGAAATCATGCTTCATTAATCTATTAGAATTCTTTGAGGGTGTCAACAAGCATGTTGGTGAGGGTGATCCAGTGGATATTGTGTACTTGGACTTTCAGAAAGCCTTTGACAAGGTCTCTTACCAAAGATTCTTAAGCAAAGTAAGAAGTCATGGGATAAGAGGGAAGGTCCTCTCATGGATCAGTAACTGGTTAACAGATAGGAAACAAAGGGTAGGAATAAATGGTCAGTTTTCAGAATGGAAAGAGGTAAATAGTGGAGTCCCCAAGGATCTGTATTGGACCCAGTGATGTTCACCACAATTGTAAATGATCTGGAAAAGAAAGTTAATAAGGAGATGGAAAAGTTTGCAAATGATAAAAAATTACTCAAGATAGTTAAATCCAAAGAAGATGGTGAATAGTGACAAAATAATTTTACAAAACTGGGTGACTGGGCAACAAAATGGCAGATGAAATTCAATGTAGATAAGGGCAAAATAATTTACACTGGAAAAAAAGATCTCAACTACACATACAAATGATGCACCTAAATTATCTGTTACCACTCAAGAGAGAGATTTTTGGAGTCATTGTGGATAGTTCTCTGAAAACATCTGATTAATGTGCTGTGATAGTCAAAAAAAGCTAACAGAATGTTAGGAATCATTAATAAAAGGATAGATAATAAGACAGCAACTATCGTAATGCCACTACATAAATTCATGGCACACCTATTCCTTGAATACTGCAAGCAGCTACAGTCACCCCATCTCAACAAAGATATACTAGAATTGGAAAAGGTACAGAGAAGGGCAACAAAAATGATTAAGGGAATGGAACAGCTTCCACGTGAGGAGAGATTAAAAAGACTGATATGATTCAGTTTGGAAAAGAGATTACTATAGGGGGGATATGACAGAGTCTATAAAATCATGAATGGTGTGGAGAAAGTGAACAAGGTAGTGTTATTAACTCCTTCATATAACATAAGAACAAGGTTACACAATGAAATTAATTGTCAGCAAGTTTAAAACAAATGTAAGGAAGTACTTCTTCAAACAATGCATTATCTACCTGTAGAACTCATTGCCAGCGGATGTTGTGAAGGTCAAAATTGTAACTCGGTTCAAAAAAGAATTAGAGCAGTTCATGGAGGATAGGTCTGTTAGTGGCTATTTGCCAAGATGATCAAGGATTCAGCTGCATGCTATGGGTGACCTAAATCTCTGATCTCTAGAAATTGGGACTTGACGCCAGGATGGATCACTCAATAAATTTCCCTGGTCTGTTCATTCTCTCTGAAGTATCTAGCTCTGGCCACTGTCAGAATACCAAATATTAGGCTAGACGGACCATTGGTCTGCCCAGTATGGACAATCTTATGCTATCATTTATTAAATTGCTGTATCATAATTTCTGAGCTGCAAATGGTCCAAAAGACATTGCTCACTATTGGCCTTCTATTTACTGCATCTATATATAGATGGAGCTTGGAGGGAGAGAAGGGAAGCAGGTTATGTGGTCATTACTAACTTGCAGGGTGCCTGCCCAAATGGGTAGAAACTTGATTTCAAGAAGTTACTGTAGCTGATTGTTATTTTAGTGTATGCTATGAATTCTTTTTTCCTGATCAGTAAAAAAAGAGAATATGATCAAATTGCTATTGTAATCTTGAATGCTTTTGTAGTTTTTGATTGGGATGTGAGCAAAGGCAAGCACTTTGCAGAGCCTGATTTGATTACAAACCCAGATGTAGAAAAGTAGTCTGTCAGTATTATCTGAAATCATTAAAGCCATAATGAATTCACACAAATAACCTAGTTTCCTAGTTTGAGTTTTAAAAACAGCAACAAAGCATTGATGTGACTGAAATCAAATTTAGCAGTGTATTTGTCCTAGCTCTAATTTCTATAAATTAAGAAAAAAGATTATTTTAGTTTTCAAAAAATGGCTTATGATGGTACTGAGACTGTTCTGTGTTTTCCAGCTCACAAAGATGACAATATTTAAAGCTCTGCAGGAGATCAGAATGTCAGATCTACTAATGAGGTTTGTTCTGAGTAATACTTTGTCTTCACAGGGAAAGAGAACCAAGAGGGAATGTATTTGAGTTATCTTGCTCTGAGAAACAGTTTAATGGTCACCACTGTACTACAGGCCTACATCATTTCAGTGCTAACCTGTGTGCGTGCCCGTGTGAGCAATCAAATGACACCTGGCCACTACATCACAGATCAGGTTCCTTATTTGCCATGGTGTTCTGTTTCCTCTTGTGTCCTAATGGCAAGACTGTTCTTAAGAGTATTCCAGAAAAAGGGTGCATATGAGTTCCAGATCTGTAAGGATACTCCTGGGTGCAATCATTTGGGGGAACTCATTTGTCTGGAGGTAGAGTCTGGAGTCTTACTTTCTATGGGCCTGAGAATCTTAGACTCCGATTTTGCAAACACCTATGTGCGTACTAACTTTATTCACATGATATTCACTCCGGTCTCTGTGGAGCTACTCATGTGAGCAAAGGGCACATGCATAAGTGTTTTCAAGATTAATGTCTCAGTTCATTATCTAATTAAAATTATATAAAAAGACTAGGGCTGTCAAACAATTAAAAAAATAATCCTGATTAATCATGAGATTTAAAAAATTATGATTAATCAGTTTTAATCTCACTGTTAAATGATAAAATACCATTTATTTAAATATTTTTGGATGTTTTCTAAATTTTGAAATATATTGATTTCAATTACAATACAGAATATAAAGTGTACAGTGCTCAATTTATGTTATTATTTTTATTACTAATATTTACACTGTAAAAGATAAACAAAAATATTGTATTTTTCAATTCATTTCATACAAATACTGTAGTGCAATCTCTTCATTGTGAAAGTGGAGCTTATATTTACGGGAGAAAAAGCTGCCCCACTTCTTATTTTACAATATCATGTGAAAGTGAGAGCCACATGGAACTGTTGTAGCCCATGCTGCAAGGTATTTATGTGCCAGATATGTAAACATATGGCTCTACATGCTTTGACCATCATTCCAGAGGATTTGCTTCCATTCTGCTAAGGGATTCTGCTCAGTAATGATCCAAAGCAGTACGGACTGATGCATGTTCATTTTTATCATCTGAGTCAGATATCACCAACAGAAGGTTGATATTTTTTATTTATTTATTTATTTATTTTTGGTGGTTTGGGTTCTGTAGTTTCTGAATCAGAGTGTTGCACTTTTAAGACATCTGACAGCATGTTCCACACCTCATCCCTCTCAGATGTTGAAAGGCACTTCAGATTCTTAAACCTTGTTTGAGTGCTGTAGCTATCTTTGGAAATCACATATTGGTATCTTTTTTGCATTTTGTTAAATCTGCAATGAAAGTTTTCTTAAACCAAACAACATATGCTGGGTCAGCATCTGAGACTGCCATAACATGAAATATATGGCAGAATGTGGGTAAAACTATGGAGTAGGAGACATACAATTCTTCCCCAAGGAGTTCAGCCACAAATTTAGTTAACACTTTTTTTAAACAAGCATCATCAGCATCGCTTGTTCTCACTTTCAGGTAACATTGTAAATAAGAAGCAGGCAGCATTATCTCCCATAAATGCAAACTGTAAAAATGTTTGTCTTAGCAATTATCTAAACAAGAAGTAGGCCTGAGTGGACTTGTAGGCTCTAAGGTTTTACATTGTTTTGTTTTTGCGTGCAGTTATGTAACAACAAAATCTACATTTGTAAATTGCACTTTCACGATAAAGAGATTGCACTAGAATACTTGTATGAGGTAAATTGAAAAATATTTATTTCTTTTGTTTATCTTTTTACAGTGCAAATATTTGTAATAAAAATAATAATATAAATTGAGCACTGTACACTGTGTATTTTGTATTGTAACTGAAATCAGTATATTTGAAAATGTAGAAAACATCCAAAAATATTTATAATACATTTAAATTGGTATTCTGTTATAAACAGTACAATTAAAACTGCGATTAATCATGGGTAATTTTGGTAATTGAGTTAATTTGTATTGAGTGAATTACATGAATTAACTGTGATAAATTGACAGTCCTGGAAAAAACATAGTATTCTCATTGTTTAGGCCTACTTGAAAAGCCTGCAATGACCAGCTTTACAAGTGACTTTTCTTATAACTTATTTTTAAATTTTAAAAGAACATTTTCTCTTGGCATTAAATTAACAAAACTCTCCAGCACCTGCTGTCATCCATCTGCTCAGGGCCCTCAGATGACACCATTCTGGTAAATCTGCTCTGCGCTCATATTCAAAGCCATCAAATTTGCCTTCAAGTTGACCCACATTCTGTTCTAAGATAGAGAAAAAATTCTCAATTTTCTTTCTGCTCTAATGACTGCAGCTCTGTCAACAGTTTTTCTCTGTTGAAGGCTTTTCCTAAACATTGCTGAGATTCAGACTCATTCACAGGGCTCTTCTGAATGTGTTTGATTCTCACCTGCCATTGTTGGGGTTGATGATGAGCTGGGCTCACTGACACAGCAGTCCAATCACATCAACAACTGTAATCAAACACTGAGCCTCCAAGTTTATCTCTGCTGCTGTTATAGATGAAAATACCCCAATTTGTTAACTATTGAAATGGACCTTGAATATGTAGAGACTTCCCTCTCCAACAGGTTAACAATTACATAAACTGTACTTCCCTTTGTATGAGTGTGCAAGGGGGACGGGGCAAGAAGTCTCCTCCTCTTGTACCCCTTTATGGGACAAAACCTTTTAGGGAAGTGCAGCCTCTGTTTCCTGCTAGCAGCCTCTGTGGGTACTCCTTTCCTGGCTGGGCACAATGAGGAGTTTCCGTCATTTGTTATCCCATGTCGGATGGAGCTGCAAGTGCTGCGTGGGCTTCCCCTGAATCGACAGGGGGAATAATGGCTGAGTGGTACCTCTTCCTGCAGAAGGCACAGCTCTAAATGCACAAGCAGCCCTTCATTCTTACATTTTCCAACTGATTTTTGTGACACTTTCATGCAGCTTCTATTGATGTAGAATCAGTTGCTTAAACTTTCCGTCACACTTGAAAACTCTTTCTAAGTTTCCTCCAAATACACAGGAGACTCCCGCAGACCTATTTGCATTTAAGTTTTGCCGATTCAGTTACTGTCATTTGCTTCCCTTAGCTTTTTGCTGTGCTGCTTTGCTGCATTCTCCAATTATCAAGTGAATTCACAAGTCCCAGAAAAATCTTTTGAATAGGAAACAGCCGTCGGGCCACATGTACCCAAACTTTTTAGTTTAACCTGCCTTCACCTTCCTAATTTTCATGCTATACACTTCAGTCCCTAAATGCCCTTCCTGCTCATCTGAATTAAATGGAGTAAAGCTCAGGCCCTCTTTTACAATATATTTGTATATCTTTGTTTATCAGGCTGAAGGATGTCTTTATATCATTCATATGATATATACATATGTAATGAACAGGAGATGTCCTAAAACCAAAATGGGGAGTTGTCCCTAGGTAATCACTTTCCAACTTTCCATCAGCAGTTAGCCTTTTCCATTGTTTCCATTGGCAGTTTCCATCAGCAGTTAACTTTTTTCCTCCTAATATTAGGCCTTTGGGTACCACATGTAATATCTGGTGGGCAAAACACATTTGTCACAGTACCCTTGCAGGACGCTTTTACGTTCCCCAGCTGCCTATCAGCCAATGTACTTGGAGGATGTACAGGGTCCGTTCCAAGCTGTCCCAGAGGCAAGCTGCATATGCTCTGAATTACTGACTTCCCAGTTATGATCTTCTAGGCTACTTAATTCTACTTCAGTACAAAAGGGTTAAAATCAACTTTTTAACTGAAGAATAGCACTAGTTCTGTGCTGGAGGAATGAAATTCTAATGGAACTATATTATGACAAAAGCAGAAGTGTTTCTGCTGTTTAGATAAGATAAATACTAAATAAGTATATTATGGTTTGTTTCAAATGGTGATTGCTTCCCCTCAAGCACAGATGGCTAAACTGCATTACATTCTAACACTGCTTATTTCACATAAGATTGCCATCATAAAATACCTAGCTTTGAACTGACACTATGCATCAGATATATTTTCCTGTCTGATGTAGTACAGTACTTTGTTTCACTTTTTAAGGAGCTGAACTTGAATATGTAATATGTTTACTTTTGAAAGAGTCTACTATCTTTTGGGGCTTTGGAACAGACAGAAGCCTGCCTAAGTTAAAGGCACTGGTCTCTAGGGTGGGAGAAAAAAAGGATTAAGTGGCAGTGCTCAGAATAATCATCAGAGGCTTCTTAGCTTCTCATGGTATTTCTACCAAGCAAAATAAAACCTGCAGTTGGCCTGTGCTAGCTGACTCAGGCTTGTGGGGCTTGGGCAGCAGGGCTGTTTCACTGCTGTATAGTCTTCAGGGCTCTGGGACCCTCCCACCCTGTGGAGTCCTAAAACCCTGACTCCAGTGTGAGCCTGAATTTCAACACAGCAATGAAACAGACCTGCAGCCCAAGACCCATAAGTCTGAGTCCTGTAGCACAGGCCAGCTGCGGGAGTCTAGTTGTTGTGTAGACATACCCTTAGAAATGCAGTCTGGTGGGTGAAGAGGCAGGATGTTCTAATTAAAATCTAGATTAGTCTAGATTGAAAATGAAGGCTTCTAATAAAACAACTCATTTTTGTAATTAATTTATTTAGTTGTGATAAAATTAATGTCATTTGCTTCACTGTATTAAGTCTGACTGTTTATCATAGCAACACTTTATCTGCCACTGCAAACTGTATAATTCTGTGATGTTTTTTCCAATTTCCTTGGTGGCCATTACATTATTTCTCAAGGAACATAAGTGAAGCAAGTACAAAAAAAATTCTGCATTCTATTGGGCCAGATACTGTAGCCCTTATTGCTTATATGCACAATCCTCTTGTGATGTTACTGACATAATCTGGGACCATGTTGATCATTGTTGCAACCAAGGTCCTGTAATGGCACTAAATTTTGTGTAAAGGGGGTCATATAAGATGTCTAAGACCAGGTTATGGTTTGCCGATTATGATTATGCTGTCTGTATGCATGTGTCATTTTTGTTGTGAAAGTTATGAATATTGGCTCTACACTGTCTGTATCTCAAACTTATGCTATGCTTCTGGCTAACATACCAGACAAGTTGGTGTTAGCTTTTCCTAGCCTGCTTGATGGTCCATTAAGGATCATCAGCTATACAATTGGCCCATTGAGAGCTTGGAAGGCTCCATTCCACGTAAGAAGTCTATGGGAGAATGTGCAAGGTAGCATGTAAGTAATTGCTGCTTCCTGAAAGTCCTAAGTCATGCAAGGACACGTGACATGCCCATGTAACCCCAAAACTCCATTTTGCTGTAATTTTCCACTAAGAACAAAGAGGGTTCTTGCACTGGGAAAAAACTATAAAAGGGTGGTGAATCACCTCCATTTTGTCTTTATTTCCTGCTTCTTACTCAGGAGGAACTTTTGCTACAAACAGAAGCTTTCAACAAAGGACTGAAGGACCCATCCCAGCTGTGGATGTTTGTACCCCAGAGACTTGATTTGAATTTGCAGTTTATTCTACCATTGATGCAAGCCTGAACCAAGAACTTTGCCATTACTGTATGTAATTGATTTCATTTAACCAATTCTAGCTCTCACCTATATCTTTTTTCCCTTTGTGAATAAACTTTTAGATTTTAGATTCTAAAGGATTGGCAACAGTGTGATTTGTGGGTAAGATCTGATTTATATTGTGACCCTGGGTCTGGAGATTTGTCCCTTGGCATTGAGAGAACCTTTTTCTTTTACTGGGGTATTGGTTTTCATAACCATTTGTCCCCATAGTGCGTGGCTGATGGTGGTGATACTGGATGACTGGAGTGTCTAAGGAAATTGCTTGTGTGACTTTTGTGGTTAGCCAGTGGGACAAAACCAAAGTCTTCTTTGTCTGGCTGTTACTGCCCTTGGGCTGTAACTGCCCTGCTTGAAGCAATTTGTTCTGACTTGGCACTCTCAGTTTGGTCCCGCCAGAAACAGCACTATTACACCTATTGCTACTTTTTGTTGTCTCTTCTACTGGTTTCAATGGACTGTTTGTGAGACAGCTGCAAGTTTGGTCTATAAAGAGGATTTTTGTTAATAATTACTAAGGGAAAAGTGCTATTTAACAATGTATGTGTGATATTTATCATTCCAATCCCAAGAAAATAGGTCTAGAAACACTTTTCAGTAATAACTATCAGGATTAAAATAGCAAAACTGTGAACTGCACGTGGACTTTCCAAGTGAGTTTTATGTTGAGAAGTGTTAGGAGGTGAAAAGTAAGAATCCAGTTCTGCAGGATGCTGAGCACTTCCAACTCATTTTGAAGTTGAGTGGGCATTGAGAATGCTCAGCATTTTATAGAACTGGATCCCAAATTTTCAAACGGACATCATTTAAAGTCACATTTTTTTCTGGGGAAAATACAGATTGGATGCAATGTGATTAAAGTAAACACTAAAGCAATTATTTTACAGGCTAGCTAGATAAAATATTATCTGTCAAGAAATTAATGGGAATCTTAGCTATCGTTCACATCCTAACATTGTGGATACTCTCTAGGGAGTGGGGGCATATTTTATTTATTTATTATTGCCTTCAACAGATTATAGAGTTGATGTTGCCTCTATTAATACAAGTGAATTCGGCTATTAAAGTCCCAGGAATGGGAAAGGAACTGAGGAAATACAAAAGAATTGGGGAGAAGAGGATGTGTTTGTAATACCAATGGTTTGGTAAATATTTGAATATAGAAACTATTGTGACTAGCTGTTCAAAACTGCATGACTTTTTAGCAATCTCAGGGCTTGATCCTGGGAGGAGCTGAGCAGAGTTGCAGGTGTTCAAAATCTCCCTGGGCAAGGCCCTAATCACCAGCTGTGAAACATTCTAAAGATACAGCTTCATTTTCCACCAGCACTAAAGCAAAATATCCCTGGTACTAACAGGGACTTTTAGTTTTGCCTCATTGAGAGTTAGAAACGTTATGAAAAGAATAATTATTTCTTTCATACCTAAGTCAATAAAAATGCTATTATGGTAATAACTGGGGCCCATTTGAGTCAAGCATCAATTGATCTTAAAAATGGGAATCTAAATATTTCCCACCAATGGAGTGTGTGATTTCAGGATACAGTTGTCACTAAACTGTATTCACTGGTGGCTTATTTTAAAGCATATAGAACAGTATAAGAAAGAGTGAACGCATTTTTAAGTTAACACTTAGAGAGGGAAAGGCTTTTCTGTTTTGGTTGCTATTTATTTTTACTATATAGGCATTTCATAATACGAATGAGGCCATTTCAGGGAGTGGGATTATCTGACATGCAAAGCTGGCCTTGTGATTTAGACGATGTACAGAATATAAATATCATAAAGCCACAGAGAGCAGGTGGCCAGAGATTTGAATAACGATGAACATCAGCCTGCTGCTTTGGAATGGTCAGCATCTAGGCCAGAGGGCATCTTTACACTTCTCTGTGCTTTTCTGCAATATTGGGTCTAATACAACTCTCAAATTTCATTAAAAAAAAACAATAAAAGTATAGCTTCAAAAATTCATGGAGGGTAAGGAAATGGCCTTCTTATATAACTATGTAAATGGAGCACCTTTTTAAAAAATTACATGATCAGTAAATTCGGAACGGGAGGAAAAATCCCAAATTATTAAGACTTTGTGATTTAAACTGGCTCTCTCGGATGTCATCCTCGTTTATGACAAGCCAGGCCTATCTGTCTTCTTATTTCAACACCATCATACTGGAGTGTGTCCCTATGACTTAGGCCCATGAGTGCCAACTGGCAAAGCATTCACTGTTCATTACAAGCAACTCCTGTCTCAAGCCTGACAAACTCATTACACCTAATAAACCAGTGTCATGGTATTTATCCAGAAAGGATAAACTGAATGCCTGAAACTTATCAATACTTCTTGTGAGATGTTGTGACCCAAAGCATCCCGTATTCATACTCTACAGTCTCTACTGCAGTAATATTTGTATGAAATATGCCTTGTGTGGTAACATATTAAAGCTAATAATGTGAAGGTTATTAATATCATTATAAAATGCATGTGTTAACATTATATGTGAAGTTATGACTTCCCTCTGTATGATGTTACTGGGTCATGTTTAAGGCAAGACCACCTACCCCTGGTAAAGATGATAAACAGGTCTATCCCAGACAAAAGAATGAGGCTTTACCTCCATTTACATATTAGCAGTAAACAAAGCTATGGAGCTAAACCAGCAGGGGTGTTATCCTGCTCCTGAACTTGAGAGGCAGAGAACCAACATGGCTCTTGCACCTCAGAGAGACACAGGAGACTATTATACTTATATGGCCCATTATTGTAGATCTACCCACCCACACAGCTGCTCTGGCCTGCTCTAGCCCAATCTCGCCTGAAGATGGGGCAGTTGCCCCAACACAGGGAGCAACTGGAATGTCTCCCTGATTTAGAGTCTCCTTAATGTCATGATTGGGGAGCTTTTTGTTTGTTTTGTTGTTGTTTTGTTAGTGTCTTGGAATTTGGCAGGATCCAAGAATTTTCTGGGGCAATGGTGGTAGTCATTGTTTCTTGTGTTGCCTTATCTTCTGTCACTGTAGGAGAGCTGGCCTTCCTGTCTCTCTCCTCCCAGCATGCTCCAGAGAACAATACCTCTGGGAGAGGGAAGGAGAGCTGTTGTAGGGAGAGAGGATCACTTTGTCTCCTCTGTGGAAAAAGCCAGATAAAAGACGAAGATTGTGCATAGAGTATCTCTTCTGAAATGACCTCAAATCTAAAATGCAGGAAGTTTCAGATTTTTCCAGGGAAAGGACATCTGCCACTGCATCCAATTTTAATTTGCTCTTCTATCAACACAGCTTCTCCTTCCTAATCAATTATAAGTGATGACTAGAGAGGCCATATTTTGGTGGGAGATGCACTAAGGAGTCTGGGCTAGGGTTACTTTGACTCGAGTCTGCACACTGCAGTGTGGATGCCAGAGCTCTAGGATTGAGCATGGGTCAGAAAATTCTTTACCCTGTATTAAAATACAATGTAGATGCTCAAGCCCAGGATACCCTAACACAGGTTAGCTGACTTGAGTGTCACTAACCCTGAGCTTATATTGGAGTGTAGACAAACTCTCAGTGTTCCTTCGAGCCCTATGTATCTATAAATCTATATGATTTACATCCACATTAAGGCCCATTTACACTGCCAGAATTAGTATAAAGGTATAAATTCTCTTAGAACAAATGAAAATCATGCTCCCTCTTCAAAATGTTCTCCCGCTCATCCTTTTCCAGATGAGAATTCTCAACCTGGGTTTTTTTTATTCCCCGCCCCACACACACTCTCCCAGAAAGGTTCAAAGCTGATTCCCTGTCCTACAGTTTCTACATTCAAAACTGTTTCTACATTCAATAGAAAGGATTGTTTTACAGTAAAAGCCTTATTTTACAAGCTAATTGGGGATTAAGGATTGAACATCTCAGATTTACAATAAATACAGTGCCTGAGTTGCAGTAGGGTGCACTGCATCCTTCAAATTACTGCAATGCAGTGAATGCAGTCCAGTGCATTGAAGGCATCAGAATATGAAACAGTGGGGAACTTGTTGGTCATAAGATTGGTGGTTGCAAAATCACGGTTCTAGTATATGTAATTATTTTCTATTTAGTTAAATATTTGTACCACCATCAAACAAGAATAATAGCTTGGAGCCATTTTGTTTGATATTTTTAATGTGATCACTTGTAAAATGTTGTCTTGGTTATGGATATCTGCTAATGAGATTTATAGTGCCGCCCTTTCCAGTGTAACTAAGTCTCTTGCCTAGTGGAATAACTGGGCCTTTAGGTTCTGTCTACACTGCTCTGTAAACCGAGGACTGTGGGACCCAGACTGGTGGACTCAGTGTTTCCAAGCCCACAGTGCATTGTAAATCTGGGCTTATAATTGCTGGACATGGGTCTCACAGCTGTTCTAACACATCCATTCTGCACTGCGCAGACCTTATGACTCAGGTCTGATGCTTGAGCTCCATCCACACTGCACAACGACAGGGCTTGGACACAAGTGACAGTGGGACTCAGGCTCTGACCCAGACCACTAGCAGGGTCCAAGGACCTGGGTACTGAGTGCTTGCTGATCCATGTCAGACTGATTTGGACAGAAGGGGGCTTGGGCTCAAATCTGAGTCCGAGTCTGGGCTTAGTGTGCAGTGTAGACATACCCTGATGTGATACATTTCATAATAGAAGCTGGAGTCTCTTTGAGATATAAATCAAAAGCATCAGACTGGTTTTCTATGACTGTGATCTGGTCACTGCATTCTTTCCCAGGTAGTAAGCAAGTTGCACAGACTTTCAGGGACTAAGCTTGGCTTTCTAGTGGTTCCACTCTTCTTTCGGGTGCCATAACATTTTTTACTTCCTGTGAATTGTAAGAACTTGCCCTTTCTGAGCTTTGTGATTTTATTTTTCCCTGCTTGGTGGTTTCAACACAGCTTTCAGTATGACAAACAGTAGAGTTCAAATGATTGCTCTCCAGTTTGTTCTCAGTTGTAGAAATGGAGGATTTCAATTTATATCGCTTAGCACTTCTCATGACAATTGAGTAGTTTATAGGTTCCTCCAAATCATGACAAACTGTGAAGTTCTCATCCTTTTTATGTAAACAAAATGTCACCATTTTGTGCCAAGAAATGTTACTACATCATGCAATGAAGTTTTGTTTATCATTCCTATCCATGCCACAGCATTATTCTTATGTTCTTATGTTTTTAATCCTGAGTGTATCAAGTTGTCAAGTCTTGGTTTTGTCATTTTGTTGCTCTAGGTGTGTTTTTTTTCCCCTTGTCAAAATATTATCTGCAATTAATTGAATTTTTAAGATTAAGGAAGACAAGGCAGAGAGCTTCTGGATGATGCATCTGCTCAAGCCTGAATCCAGTCCTATCCCTACACTTTCCTAACATATTTAATTTCTACTGCTCAAAAATTAGGGGGTTTATTAGAAATATAATCAAAACAAAATCACAAACATATGGAGATACTTTTCTGATTGAGTACAGAAACTTAAGAGGACAAAAACAAAAGTAACCTTACACATTCTAATATAACTAATTTGACAAGTAAATTATCATAGTCAAACATATTAATTCTTTGTCCCTATTTTCAACAAATCTCAGCAGAAAAAACAAAATAACAGCTGAAAACCACAGACAGCAAGATACGAGATATAATTATACATACAATATTTGCATAGTTCTAATCTGAAATACATACAACTGCTTTATCTTCAGTTCTAAAAATATTTGCCTTAGGAAACTGGACAGTGGAGTGGGCTAATAATGGAATATAATCTCTCACCTCTGTGCCATCAGTTCCTGTCCAAACCAGGTTGGCAGTGTCCAAAAGTTGTTAGCAACTTATGATTGGTCAGAAGCTTGTAGCTCTTGAGCAAGCAAGATGATAGAACCAGCAGATCGTCCTTTGTTAGCATATCACAGAAAAGGCTACTGTTTTCTGTGTGCCCAAGAGGAATATATGTTGTACTTCTTGTTTATACCATGATCCTCCAACTCCTGCCTTGGTGCACAGTAAGGAACGAAACGTTGTTTCATGGAATAGTGCATGTGTGAGAAGAGGCTATATGTAGACTCAAGTACAGTTATATATTAGTCATGGTTCTCTACACTGAATGGAAAAAGTCTCATGCCTCTTGCATGCCTGCTTCTCTGCTCTCAAGAACACCAGACAACAAAGGAGAAAGATGTGGTTGGTGAATGGACATGTTTGAGAAGACTCAGTCTTCAGTGGAGGATGAATAAAAACCCTTTATGAAATTTTGAAATCCAGTATGAAAAATGTCATGAGAAGATAGAAATAAAGAACAAAAGGAGAGTCAGGAAAAATGTTACATGTGTGAGTGAGTGTGTGTGTGTGTGTGTGTGTGTGTGTGTGTGTCTTGCAAGATCAAAGGATAGAAACAAAAAGTTATTTTTCAAGATAAGAAAGCTGTTGTGAGGACTACAGAGTTCAAAAGAGAACTAGATGTGTTCATGGAAGATAGGTCCAGCAGTGGCTATTAGCAAAGATGGTCAGGGATACAATCCCATGCTCTGTCTGTCCCTAGCCTCTGATTGTCACAAGCTGGGAATGGACAATGGGGGAGGTATCTCTTGGTGATTGTTTTCTGAAGCATGTGGTATTGGCCTGTGTCGGAAGACAGGATACTGTACTAGTTGGACCATTGGCCTGACCCAGTATGGCCAATCTTATGCTCAGTTCCTGTGTTGCTATCAACAGGGACGGCTCCAGGCACCAGTGCTCCAAGCGCATGCCTGGGGCGGCAAGCCGAGGGGGGCGGCATGATGTTCGCCGTCAGGGCAGCAGTTCAGCTGTCTTCGGCGGTATGCCTGCGGGAAGTCCAGGAAGTTTGTATTTTGTGGCATTTTGGCAGCAGGGACGATGAGGCCGAAGGACCCATGGGCCTCCTGCAGAAACGCCGCCAAATCTGCGGTACACCAGACCACCCAAAGGTGTGCCGCGGAACTTCCGCACTTGAGTCAGCGAAAACCTTAGAGCCGCCCCTGGCTATTAATGAGTGAAGGGAAGGTACCTGTGAACTGTATTGGTGTGGGTTCTGCACAGGTGCAGGGAGCCAAAGAGTTAACAGGACTCTTTGTGATTTCAGGAGTGCACTTGTGTGCTGATCTGGGTTTTAGGACGTAATCAGTTGTCACTGAAATTGAAAGTTCTGGGAATTGGTTGGGTTCTTAGATGAAATTCACACCGAGGCAGAAATAAAACCTTATTACCTGGAGCTTAAGGGGGGCAGAGGGCTTTACATGGATGCTCTGTACCAGATGAATATCATGTTTAAAGCTGTTTCACAAACTGTTTTTGTATTTAATTAAACAATATTTTCTTGTAGTTTTGCATTTTGCACGTTTGCTTCACAAATTTTAAACGGGGCATTTTCCTAGTCAGAGGAGCAGATGCAGGGGACAGAGGGAGAGTTCAGAACCCCTTGGCTACTTTCATCTCCTTGAGTGAGTCCTGGAGTGCTGAGCATATTTGAAAATCTGGCCCATAATTCCTAGGCAGCAGGCAACCAGTAAGGTGCAGATTCACTAGAAAATTACAATTACAGGGATCAATGCCCTGCAGTTTCTCTCTCTCCTTAAAGTATCCTGGAACCTAAGCAACCAAATGGAGTTCTCAGCAGTAGAGCTGGTGCTGGCCAAAATGAGATTAAAATGTTGCAATCCTGATTTTAGAATACATGAGGTAACTGCTCTCACACTGACAGGGAGTCTCGAACAGGCCTCGTGGCATCGGGCACTGAGGGAGGAGTATTGATGTGTTTGCTAAACACTGCAAAAAATTAAAAAAGTGATGTACTGAAGACTGGAGCTCGGGCTCTGGCTTTGGCCCTTCCATTCAGGGCGGTGGGCTCGGGTGGGCTCAGGCTTCAGTCCTCCCTCCTGAGGTCACGTAGTAATTTTTGGTGTCAGAAGGAGGTCACAGTGCAATGAAGTTTGAGAACTCTGAGTAACAAAGAGTTTCAAAAGGCATTTATATGTCATTTATATAGGAAAATAATGGTAGGGGGGAAAATACATGTTGTCTGGTACAGTATTACTTCCTTTTGAACCAAGTTAAAACCAGAAATAAAGTCAGGAGAGGACGATGAAATTGTCACATCATAATATTTATAATAAAAATATATATTCTTCACACACCCCTCTAATTAATTGATCTGTCATCTAACCTTTAGCTATAACTAGAAGATGGTGTATTTCGCTCAAGTCGTCATGGTGCCTAGCAGTCAGTGACACAGCAAGTAGTCATTGTGAGATCATTTTGCTCATTTTGATCATTGTGAGAGTCATTGTGAGATCATTGTGAGACACATTCAGGTGTGTGCTGAATGAGACACCTACCAATCTTTGTTATTAAAGAGACTGACATATCTAGTCCAACATGCATGATACTAAATTTCACTCCTTTGTGCAGAGGAAATGTAAATCTCATCAAACCTTTTCAGAACAATTTTTTCAAAGCTCTAGCTTAGTTAGGATTCTCTGGGCTGCTGCATAAGAAGCTTAGTTTGATCCCAGAGTCTGCCTTTCACTCCCTTGATTAGCAGAGCCTGAGAACACTACCAAGCTGGCACATTTAGACCAAGTCCTGCCCTTTAACTGACTATCTCCATTTAATTGCATATTTTAAATATTTGGAAATGAAAAGAGCAAGACATTTGACAGGTTATTCAGTGTTGATCCATGGAGATGATTTCAGTCCAAATGAGAAATCTGTCATGACACTGTAGATTTTTATATTAGAGTTCACCATACAGGTCCCTCTTCCATATTTAATTTCTCATTTCATAAAGTGAGGTAAACCTGCAAGACTTTGCCAAAGTACTTCCAGTCATGGCCCAAAACCATGGAGTAGGCAAGAGAAGCCACCATCCCGACAAGGAGAGTCTCCTTCCCTACGGTCAGCTGAATCTCCTTTGTGGGATAGAAGCACATGTCCTCACGTGTACAATATAGGAAGATCATGATGGATGGAGTCCCATAACCCTATACTGCTTTGCAGTGGCTAGCCAGTCTGTTTTTGTGCTTCTTGAGCACAATGATAGAAATCTATCACTAGGTTACATTATCATGTTCTCACTAGATGGGGATATTCCTGCTCTAATGTGCATGCTCACAGAGGAATTCTAGCTGAATCGCCCAGAATGCTTGCAGAGATTTCCATTGCCATGTGGCCCACATATATCCCTCATTGCTACCAGTGTGGGCTGTGGGACATAAGACACAAAACGCCACTCCAGCAATAAGCTGAAAGAGCAATGAACTACAGCTAAAATAATTTAAGTTTTTCAAAGACTGATAAATAGTTGATTTATTAGTAAATCTTGCAGTGTCTCAGAAGCACCTCTGATCTGAGCTGATTATGGAATTTCTATGATAGTCCAAAGGTCTATCAAAAGTGTGAATTTAAAATGGATAGAGTTAGTGGATCATTGGCACATCTCTAATTCTGCTCTAAGAGTCTGAAGCGCTGCAAACCTTTACTTAGTTGCCTCTTTTGCAACCGGATGACAAGGACACATCCAAAAGACAAATTGGATGAAAAATACACAGACGGCTCTAGAAAACAGCATCAAAATAGAGTTTTAAATGAGGTCCACACGCTCACTCACAGCAATCAAGTGAAAGCAGCTTTTATACAGCATAAATGCCTCAAAAGCAAGTGAAAAGTAAGAAAATATAGACCGACAGCACTTTCTGAAGGCACCTCAGGCATTTTACAGTATTGCATGAAACCAATAAAAATAATTGTAGGAAAAGCCAAAGTTGTAAATTCTATTCTTAAAAACAGCAAAAGCGTCCTAGATATCTGATGCACAAGAGCAAAATATTCTGCATTCAACGGAAAAGGCATGATAGCTAAATGATAAAGCACTAAAGATGATATTCTTGGCCAAGGATGTTAAAAAATGAAGCCAAAATTAAGTGTTGAATCATTTGAGGTAAACTTACATGTTACTAAGTAACAAGATGTGAGAGCTCTTCTGTATGATATGGTATGATGAGACAGGTGTGACAAAGTCAGACCACGCAGCTGTAAGAGAATGGACCTGTTGGTTTCTGGGAAGTGGGTAGGTGCAAGCCTACCCATGGCTAAAGAACCCCCCCGCCCCCGGCCTATGGGATGGATCCTCTGAGCCCGGGACACAAATAAGTATGGGGGGACAACAGAAAAAATAACAAGGACAGGTGTGAGGATCAAAGGGTCAAAAATAAGGACCCTGAAGGGAATGCTAAGCAGAAAACCTGGACAGCACCCACTGCTCCTTGAAGGTATCAAGGGAGGCAGCAGATGCCACCCAGAGGAATTCTGCCCTGATATGTAAGAATGTGGAGGAAGGCAGGTATGTTAGCCCTAGAATGTTAAAGGCCCTTTCCCCGCAGCGATCTGAAAAGAGTTTACCTCAGGTCAGCTAGGGACATCTGAAGTCCAGGGCTGCCTGTAACCTTCAAAAATCCCTTTTCTGACAAGAGAGAAGGAGGAGAGACAAGCTGCAGCAGGGCTGTGGTAGCAGGGAGAAAAGTCTTCTTTTTCTGACTGAAAGGCTGCTCTCTTCCCTATAGAGGAAACAACTGAACTAACTGCCAGTTTGGGAGTTATGAGCCAGGCGCATAACAAGGCAACAGCCCCAGAAAGGTGACAGGGAAAGGTAGTTCCTTTTTGTGTTATGAATTGGTTTCTTTGGTGTGGCTGACGCGTGCTGCTTGGGCCTATGCTGAAGCTTTTAAACAGTGAAAAATAAAACCTGGGCGAGGAAAAAATTCTCTCTGGAGTGGAACTGATTTACTCCCGGCCAGCCCTCCTTCACTTGGTGCTAGAGGAGGAAGCACTGAGCCTGGTGAGATAAAGGAGATGCCTTGCCATACAGTTTAGTTCTCATTAGTAAAATTTTGGCTGCAGAATTCTGTAGAAGCTAGAGGCAATGTAGAGAGAATACAAAAGACCAGTCAATGATGAATTATAATAACTCAGTAGAGCAGAGACCAAACATGGGCAAGAGTGAGTCTGCATATTAAGCATTGGTTGCAGTCTGAAAGTTTTCCGAAAATCACAACAAGCAGGTTTACTGGTAGCAACACACTTCTGAAATTGCCACACCTTTTTCAACCATCCGTCATTGAGGAAGTCCATCATTTTAAAGCATTCCACACATATTTGGTGCCCCAAAATGAAAAATCACGAAACTGAAGTGTATAGAATGTTATTCACCCTAAAGGAATGACTCCCAGAACATTTGAAGTTTCCTGTATAAAATTTTGTTGTGGCCCTCATTCTGGCCCGTTGTCACATAGCAGGTATGTCTACACAGCAAAGGAAAGCCCATAGCTGGCCCATACCAGCGTGCTCGGTCTGTGGGGCTGTTTCATTGCTATGTAGATGTCTGAACCCTGAAGTCTAAACAGCAGTGAAACAGTGCTGCAGCCTGAGCCCTGTGAACCTGAGTCAGTGGGCATGGGCCAGCCACACGTTTTTCTTTGCTCCATGGACACACCCATTGTGTCCCACATTTGGGCTTTGGCCGAAGCCAAGAGGTATGAAAGTGGCATCTTTGAATAAAAAATAACTAAAGATTTCAGGGTTGTAGGTAAGAGGACTGTTCTAATTGAACTTTGCTCTGAAATCCTTTATGGTTTGTGAACGTAGTTCTTGTGAAAGATGCCAGACTGACAGCCCTTGAAACTAAAGCCCTCTATAGCCTTATTGTGAATGGTGCCTGCCGAGTTGTAAAGGAAGAAGCTTCCATTGCTTGTGTGGGAGCTGCTTACAATAGCTCTCCCTGACCTCTCTGTAATCCATGTGCTCTGCTCACTCTTCCTCCTCAAAAAGAGATTAGGAGCGTAGGGAAGCGTTGTTGGGTCAGCAAACCTGGGGCCTACTTAATGGGTGGCCAAATCCGAATGGGTGAAGCAGTTTGGTTTTTGGTGCAAGTGGATGAACAGTCTTGGACTTCTCTCCTGCTCCACCAGAGATGGTGTAGCTCCCTGCTCTTCACCAGGTCTAAGGCTTAAAAGCTCCAATATATTCCCTATACCTGCAAAACCAGCCGAGGCATCAATACTGCAATCTTCTTAAAGGCCCAGTTATCAGTCAACCACTACCCCACCCCTGCAGCAGAGACAGAATTGCTCTGCCACTGTGCTTCAAACTGGACTTGGAGGGATCACCTCTATTGATGAGGTTTAGTATCCACATTCCCATCTAATTCTTGGCCTCTTATCCACAGTGAAGCTTCTTTGTGGTGTGGTTCCCTAGGAATTACAGCGAAACAAGAAAACAGATTATAACAGCCATCAAGATTATAACAATTTTCAGGCTGTAGGCTGGATTCAATCTAGTATCCTAATTCATGCAGCCCCTAGGAGCGACTGGGCTTTGGAAACCTGACTCACATTAGCAAACACATAATTCACAAGAAAATGGCAGTTGAAGTCAGTGAGAGTAGTTGCAGGAGTGAGTGCTCAGCGACTTGAGTAAGGGTTCCATAGCGGAAGTCTTAGAAAGCTACAGAGTGTGTGCAGTCTCCCCAGCTGTCTTCTGACTGGCCATATTTTCCCCTTTTCTCTTTGCCTCAACCCCATCACCTATTTTCCTTTCTTGACAGAACAGAAGAGCCCTGAGAGAATTATAAAATCTTGTAGCTTTACATCCTGAGAAGCAGACTGAGTACTTTAAAGGAAGATTTTATGGTAATTGCAGATGCTTGAAATTGAAATACTGATCTTTGGTAAGAAAGGGTTTCATTATCTTTTAATTTCAAGATGAATGGATGTCATTTTTTAGTCCATGTCTTTTTTCAGCACTCTTGATAACATTTCCACAGCATATTGCCTTCTGGGAAACTACTGAGATTCTCTTTCACAGATATTATTCTGTTTGAAATTTCTGTTTTAAGAGAATGAATATGAATTTAAGTGTGTTTTTAACATAAACTTGCTCTCCTTAGCAGTCTGCTAGCATAATCTCCTAGAGGTATGATACTGTAAAAATGATCCTTATCATCGCATACAATATTTAAGAAATTCAAATATTTGAATTATTAGTAGGCTAATCTGACAGAATATTCAAATATCAGAATTTTTATGTAACACAGCATTTACTGTGGTTTTGATGGAAAGAATTCCTTCTGAATTCCGTCTGAAATAGCAGAACATTATTATGGACTGAAGAGAAAGTTTTGGTCTGTACAAATCCCACTCACCCTGCATTTTATACAGGTAGTCACTCCACCTTGTGCTTGAATCACATGAAAATGAGGATAATAGCAGACTTTAGATTCTTAGAGTAATGAGTAAATTTGGTCAACATGAGAGAGGATTCAAACATTATGACTTTTACATTTTGTGAAGTGGGGTTCCAATCCTTGTTTTGCAAACAATGTTATGGAAATCTGACAACTGAAAAGTGAAAAACTAGTAGTTGAAATAGTAATCATTTCTATTCTGGCATTGATCTTCAGAAGAATAATGCCACCTTTAAACAGTGTCTCTTTCCCTAGCAGACTATGGTCTGACATGACTATATTGATTTCTAAGACAAAACTGGGTCCTTCTTTCCCAAAATGTGAAAATACTATGTAAAATACTATGTGAAAACCGGCTATTTCCGGTTGTTCAGAAAAGCGATCTGTGCGTGCTTTTTAAAATCACCTACATTAATAAAGGTGAGAATTAGATATATTCTTAATGATTGAATCTGGTTGATAATAATCTTGCAGTTATATGGTTCTCATAGTCATAAACAATAAGAAGAGGCACATAACCACTGTGTACATTGCAGTATTTCCAAAAAATTTACAAAATAGCAGATATAGAGATTTGAGGTTTTTTGTTTGGAAAAAACAAAACTACTTGTAGTGTCACAGATGTAAATGTCATTTTTATACAAGAGATGAAGATGGTATCTCTTCCCTGAAGAAATCACAATGATAGATCACCAGGAAGGATTCAGATATCCTGCTCCCAGTTCTGTTCCTGTGACATCAAACAGACTCTTCAACTGTCAATCTGCAAAATTCACCCAAACTGTTTTCCTTTCCATGATGTTCCATCAGTCCCATGTGTCCCTTCATCCATTTTCATGACTTCTTCCCACAATTTCCTTTTCACTGAAAAAACTACGATAGCATTTTATTCGAGGATCATTTATTTCTAATTGGCTACAATTTATCTTCTTTCCTTTTCAGAGGTACTTCAGTCCAGACCATATTCCATACTAAATTGCATGAAATTTCAGTTCATGAGTTTCGAGGGCAAAGCTCCTTTACCTACTAGACTCCTCAGAAACATACTCAGAATGGGAGGAGGAAGAGAGCTATGTGCTGGTCACAAAGGAGGAGTTGTGAGCTTTTAAGGGATGATATAGAAGAAAGGCCTAAACCAGGGTCATGGGAAAAGAAGGAAGCTTGAATAATGGAAACAGTGAAGGAGTTTTCCTTATCTCAGCAGAGCTAAACCTTATGAGCCAAATTTTCAAAGGGGAGCTGCTAAATTTCTGCCTGTAACTTTTCACCTACAGTTTTCTGAGCACAAAGAGCTTAGCTGAATGTACAGGTCAGATATCGTGACCAGGGACCTCTTGGTGCTAACTGGCAGAAGGATTTGCAAGTGTTCACAGGGTCAGATATATGGGTAATAGTTCCCCCAAAGGTGACATCTAAGGACTCTGCTGAGTGCCAGTAGCCTGCTGGTCATCATAATCATTTTGCAATGTATGTACAGATAAGTATGTAAGAAGCTATGTAGCTATACTGAAAATTCAAGACTTGGGATTAGGGTGGGTCAGCAGAAAGAAATATTTTAGGAATATTCCTTTCAGGCAGATGATAACAGATGCTTATGTCCCTGTCTGGTCATGTGTGTACTGTATATTGTCTGTTTCACAATGGAGGTCCATTTGCATATTGAGTTTGATGCTAATCAAAAGGTTGTGAAATCAACAAGATAGGGAAGCCACAGTGGAAAAAAAACAATCAGCAAAGAGTATCCTGTTTATGGGGAAAAAAAAGGATTGTCCTGATATATCTAAGGGACCAAGAAACACTGTGAGTGCCCAGTGGAATACAGTCCAAATGCTCCAGGGAGACACTTGGGGGTTGGACTGTGGCCAGAAGTGCCGACTTTCTAATGTGCTGGGGGCTGCTCGACCCTCTCCTCTGACTCAGCCCTGCCCCCACTCCATCCCTTCCCTCAAGACACCACCCCTGCCCTGCCTCTTCCTGCCTCCACTACACCCAGCTCCATCCCTGCTCTCCCCCCACCCCACCTCTTCCTACCCAGTTCTGCTTCCTCCCCCCAGCACTTTCCACCCTCGCTCCTCCCCGCAGAACCTGCTGCACGCCATGGAACGGCTGATTCACAGTGGATGGGAGGCGCTGGGAGGGAGAGGGAGAAGCTAATTGGGAGAAGCTGATTGCTCCAGCCCTGGAGCACTCACGGAGTCTGTGCCTATTACCGTGGCTATCATTAGCCTATAAAGATCAAGTGGGGCCTGCATAGGCCTAGAAGGAAGAGTTGCCCTTGGCCACAGGAGTTGGGGAGCTGACCCACCCAAGGCAGGCACAAACAGCGCTGCCTCAGAGTAAAGGCAGGTGGTAACAACCCTGAATAACCTCAGGCAGCACCACAGGTACATGTGTGAAAAACATGTGTGATTGCATGCTGAAGTGAGTAGCTTTGCCTGTGCAGGATTGTGGACCCTCTTTTTAAAGCCTGCTTTTGAAAGTTTGGCTGGAAAATGTTCACATTGTATAGCAAGCCTAGTTTTTCTCTCCTTACTACACATCTGCCCACGCTCATCACATGGTGCTGGGTGCAACAAGCTGTGCCATGCCTTCCATTATGTACATATCAATGCCAACTTTGACAGCTGTAGTGTTTCTCAGAGAGACAATCTTCTGTGTTTCACTGTTAGCTTCTCCCACAGGAAGCTGTGTGTCTTGTGAATCAGTTTCTAGAGCAGGTTGAATTCCCTAATGCTAAACCTCAGACGTTGAACAAAATCGTTATTTAATCTTAAGACAGGCCAGTGAATGGATTTTATGATATTCCTTGGTATCCACCTACATTACCACATTGTAGTAGCTGTCAGCTTCAGGGATGGAGAAGAAATCCACATGGTTTGTCAGGTGCAAAGGCTGAGGGTTAAGGCTTTTGTCAGAGAGAGAGGGTGGGAGAAAATCAAGACTTTAGTCACTGCTGGCAATGGGTTGGCAGCTGTAATTGGCTCCTGAGATTGGTGGAGTCTGAGTGGCAATCAGGGTGCACACTGTACGGTTAGTGGTATGAGAGACTCTTGCACTGGGGAGCAGAGCAAGAGACATTTACTGAGGAAATTTGAGACTCGCAGAATGTGAGAGACCCTGCTCACAGGTGAGTGAGTAGTTTTCATTCCTGAGTCCTGCGTGAGCTGGGCAGTTCAGATGAAAGGCAGTGTGGTCTAGTGGGCAGGGCCCTGGATTGAGACTAGGATCTGTTCCCTTTTCTGCCACTGGCTCACTGTGTGATCTTGGGCAAATTTCCCCATTTGTAAAATGGGGAAAATGATACAAAGAGCTCCTTGGAAAAGCACTTAGAGATCTGTAGATGAAAAGAGCTAGATGTTATTATTTAACAGTCTACAGTGATAGCTTCACCATCTCCTATAAAAGCATGTGTTGTTTGCACACAACAAAAGTGTGTTATGATCTAATAATAGAGAAACAAAGGGCAGAAAAGCAGGGGTCGTGTTAACTCTTTGTGTCTGTTTCTGTGATTCCTGCAAACTTCTCTCTTACTAATATGAGCGCACGTCACCATCTCTCTGCTGCCATCCAATACAGATAGCTATTTCTCAGCTATTCCTCTTTCATGGACACAGTGTTAGACACCCACATGTTTGAATATCTCCAAAGTGATCCATGGAAAAACCCATAAATATGAAACATGAATAGCTGTGCTTTAAGGATAGAAAATTTCTATTACAATCACAGTTTCTTCTACTCCAACTCTGAACAGTGGTGGCTTGTAACTGAACTCTTGCTTATAGTATTATAGGCACCCAGGGTTAAAGCTAGCCTTGTCCAGTTTTTCTCTTGTATGTTGTATTTTAATAACTCCAAGTAAGAATTACTTTTTTGTGTATTATTGAGGGCAGCAGCTGTGATGCTAAGGTTGGAAAACAGTTTCTGCTATAAACACTGATGGTCATAGCTTGGTGAAACATTAGACTTTGGGGCTGAAATTTTCCAGGGCTTGTCTCTGTGCAAAGCTGAATTTGTCAGCAACTTTAACTAGATTCAGCTCATATATTTTTGAGTCAGAAAAAAGAAGGTGAACAATATTAGCCCTATTTATAAAAAAAAATTCTTCCAATGTTTTGGATTCAATGGGACTACTTGTAGAGTAGTACTATCCCAAGGTGAAAGCAATGGCTGAATCAGATGACCCCCCTCATACACACTTATTATTAAAGCAAAAATTATAAACAGTCACCCAAGGAATGGTATGTTGTGCATGAGTGTGAACCTAACTTCAATGAACTGACTAGCCCCCGAATAGCTGTGCATCAGAACGGGCAATTTTCAAATGTTCCGAGAAACACAGGCACTCGGATAAAAGGGATTCTTTTGCTGCTACCACTTCCCCTGCTGGGAGAATGAGCACTTTAACTACTCACGCCTTCCTTGAAATTGTACAACTAGTGCCAATTTACTGGGATGTCAATGTGCTTAGTGAGGATGAAGTTGTAAGAAACTGATTTCCACAAAATACTGCAGAACTAGATATATTCACCTTTAAAGAAATGGCGCAACAATAACAAAGTCATAGTTCTGAGGAAGGGAGCAAGAATGAAATGAGTCCAGAACATGGTAGAAACAGGATTTAAAAAATTATCTGGAGACCTCCCACCTTCCATGTCCCCAAGTATTTGCATATAACCCAAATGTGTGAAGTACTCTGAAAAGTGACTCTATAAGAGAAACTTTGTGAAGCTGCATATTTATTGTCTCGGTTTCCAGGTGAAAAGTACATAATAGACAAATAAAAAGATGGCCTTTCTACGTACCTGCCCTGCAAACTCCACCTGGATCCTGAGGACTTTTCTTCTCAAACATTATCACCAGTAATAAAGATTCTGCTGGACAATTATGCCATCAGTTAGACTAATGAAACCTCATTGTCTTCAGCTGATAGTTTCAGTGACTCCTGTGCAAAGCCATTACAGTCAACATTGCACAGATGTAAGTGATTAGAATGAAGTAAACTTTTGTGTTGATAATGCACATGATGGAATACAATCTGGCTCACTGCCTTATGGCTACATTGGTTTTGCAGCACACATGGGAGTAAAAAATGAATTTTTGCAACTGACGCAAGGTGTGAATCTGAATATTCACGGAGAACAGAGTTCAGCATTTGCATGTAGAAGCCTTTCTGGAGTGAACACGAATGTCACCAGCCTCCTTAGTCGTAAAACAGCTTTACAGTATAGCTACGACAGCAGAATGTTGCATGTATCAGTGCCTCACAGGCCTCTGCCCAGCCTTACCCCCATAACTCAGCAGAAAATTTGGGCTGACTGTCCTGCTTTTAAAAAAACCCAGTACTGTAATTACTTCATAATGAGCACTCTTATTGTATTGTAATTGCAATATTTTTCTAATACTGTGTTTCCTAGCTCTACACTCTACCTATTTGGTATATTTAAATATACTGAAAGGGTTACCTATATAACCATGTACTTATGGAATTCTGAAAATCCAAAAATCCTGGAATTCTGCAGCCGGATAGTAGGTGCTGAGACTGACATACAGGTGCCAAAGGAACATAGGGATAATGTTTTCATATCAGACTAATGGTCCATCTGGTCTGGTATCCTTTTTTTGACAGTGGCCAATACCAGATAGTCCAAGGAAGATAGAAAAGTCCGTAATGTACGATTATGAAATGATCTGTCTGTCGCAGTGTGGGATGCTCTTTAACGGCATTGGGTTTGATCCCACTTGTGAAAATAAAAGGTCTTTCATGCCCAAAAGAGCTTACAATTAATTACTTCATTTAAAAATTCTAAAAGGTTCCTCCTTTTGATTTCATCACTGCCTCCTTGTTCTTGTATTGTGAGAAGATAAATACGAGTTCCTTGATTTACCTTCCATATCTTTCATTTTTATATCTTTAAAATGTCTCCTCTTATTTTTCTCCAATCTAAACTACACAGTCTCATTCTTTTCAGTCTTTCATAACTTGGAAGTCTCTCTACTCTTCTTATCATTTTTGTTGCCTGTTTCTTAATCCATCCCAGTATTCCAGATGTAGAAGTACTCATAGGTTTATATAATGGCATAATCTTTTCTGTCTTTTTAAAAAATATATCCTAACATTTTGTTTGCTTTGCTCAGGTGTCTCTTCTAAGTGATTACAGATCAATTAAAACCCCACAGTTTACAAATGGTTCAGATTTTTTTCCATTCAGGCTACATTACTTTGCATCCCACAACACTGAATTTCATCTGTCATTATACTACTAGGTTATCTAGTTAAGTGTTCCTCTGTTTTCCCTTATCTTGACTAACTAAAATAACTCAGTATCTATAATGTTTACCACTTCAGCAGTACACATAAGTCACTAAAAAAAAATCTTCCATAAACTTTTCCATTTGATGACATAAAAAATAGTCCTTGTATTGTGCAGAATTGAGAGGATTCAGTGCCTCATTAATGTATTTGCTAAAGTGTCTAGTAACAAGCTAAATAAGGAAACTATATGAAGAACTAAAACCAAACAAATAACTTTTGCACGTCAATTGCTCACTTGAAGACAAATTAACATAAGAATGTAAGAATGGCCATACTGGGTCAGACCAATGGTACATCTGGACAGGGGCGCCATTTCAGATTTGCGGTGGGGAGGAGCAGCAACTTTAACCATGATTCCAAGGGCTACTTAGGTACCTGAAAACTCCAGGGTTTCTTTGCAGATAACTTAAAAATTAGCTGGTGGGAGTACTGTATCTAATTCCTATACAAAAAAGAGGATTTAATAAATATTAGACCCATTCAGCTCTAATACTAACATGTTCTCACATCTTGTGTCAAGTCACTTAAGTAACACTGGTTAGGTTTAAGATTGTAATGTATATTCTTTGTTACTAACTCTTGAATGCAACAATTGAAACAAATGTAGAAAAATCTATATTACTTTCTATCACTTTTTTTAAAAAAATGAGGAGTACTTGTGGCACTTTAGAGACTAACAATTTTATTTGGGCATAAGCTTTCGTGGGTTAAAACCCACAAAAGCTTATGGCCAAATAAATTTGTTAGTCTCTAAAGTGCCACAAGTACTCCTCATTCTTTTTGTGGATACAGATTAACACAGCTACCACTCTGAAACATATCATTTTTTTCCGTTCACCAAGCTTGCAATAGATCATTTACCATTGGAAACAGTTATATTGCATCTGCCTGGGGTCTAGAAGGTGTTACCTCACTACAAATAATAGACTAGAAACTAACTTTAAACAGGAATGAAAGTAACACTTTCAAGTCATTTTCACAGTATTGCCAATCCCAAATGTTCAAAATTCATGAATCAGGCTCACCGAAAATCATAAGATTGGCCTTAAAATCATGAGATTTTATATATATTAAATATATATATTATATTTAATATATATTAAAATAACAGATTTGGGGCTCTTTTTATTTGCCTTGTGCTTTTTGAGCCTTTAGGGTGCAGTGGAGTCACATTTTGAAGCTTTCCCCACAGCCACAAGGACTAGAAACTTCATTTTTCTTTAAGAATGAAGGCTGAAATCATCACATATCCACTTGATTCTAGGAGCTGGGGCTTTAAGGAAAACAATTATTATGACACTCATGACAAAATCATGAGAGTTGGCAACACTGCTTTTACTTCTGTGTGAAGGCTAGTTACTTTCCAGAAGGCTCTTAAACACAACACTACAGCAATTGAGTTGCAGTTCTCACAGGAGAATATTTTAAAACGAAGCATCAAGAAAATTCTGTATTTTAAAGTTGAGAATAAAACTGAGACTTCTGAGGTTTATCAGGGCCACTGCAGGCAGGAAAGGAAAATAAACAGACACACAAACTCTGGCAGCTCTTCCTTTAGAAGGAAAGTTGGAGAGTCAAATCTTCAAGTCCTTAATCAACTAAAACTTCTATTGCCGTCAGTGCCTCCACTCATAGATATAAACATCACAGTGATCATGTGATAACATGTGTAGTCAATAACTAAATTCTTCATACTTAAATATCTGAACCATCTTATCCAGAGTTACACCTATGATATGCATTGGCTCAGGATTTTCTGGCATATTCTGAACAGTGCTGAGCACACATGGTGCCCAGTGAATAATGTAAATCATGACAATAATGGTCGACTTTATGGACTTTGTGAATGCAGTTTCTGTTCTTAGTTCTGAAATTGGCCTTAATACAACTGAAATACTAAGAACTTGAGGCATAAACACATCTGATACTTATATGACACTTTCATTCCTCCTTCCTGTTCTCAAACTTAGAACAAAAAATGACTGAACAAAACGGTTTCCAGTTAAAATGTAAAATTGCACAGCAGCCATTGCTGTACAACCCAGCATGGGGCATAACCCCGTGGGAGTTAAATGATCTCCTCTCATCTGACTCTCATTCTCTAACCTTCCTAACATCTGTGCTGCTTTTCATGCTGTCAGCCAGAAGTGTCTGAGAACTGAGCCAAGAGACAGGACTAAAGACACTAACAAGAGCACAGGGAGAGGCCCTGTTGGACACTTGATCTTTGAAGGGGTTCGTCCATCCATTTACCTATTAACTGAGTGACTTCACTGGAAGACTGAGCCACTGAAGACCCACCTGGTTATATAAACATAAATATATCAGAGCTAAATACTTGGGAGGGAGAAGAGTTATTTAAGTTAAGCACCAATGTTGGCACAGGAACAAATGGATATAAACTGTCCATCAAGTTTATATTTGAAATTACACAAATGTTCCTAACAATCAGGGGAATGAAGTTCTGGAATAGCCTTCTAAAGGGAGCAGTGGGGGCAAAAACCTAACGTCGTTCAAGCCTGAATTTAATGCGTTTATAGGGGGATGGAATGAAGAGACTGCCTACAAGGGCACGTGGCCCATCAGCGACTACTAGTAGCAGATATTCCCAACAGCTTGAAATGGGGCACTTGATGGGGAGTACTCTGAGCTACTACTTTCCCCGGTGTCTGACTGGTGGGTTTTACCAACATGTTCAGGATCCAACACCATATATTGGGTTGGAAGGAATTTTTCCCTATATCACATTGGCAGAGACCTGGGGTTTTTTTCACGTCCCCCTGAAGCATGGGGGTATGGTCACTTGCTGGTTTAAACTAGAATAAATGACAGATTCTCTGTAACTTGAAGCCTTTAAACCATGATTTGAGGGGTTCAGTAACTCAGCCAGAGGGTCTATTATGGGTCTATTACAGGAGTTGGGTAGGTGAGGTTCTGTGGCCTGCACTGTACAGGAAGTCAGACTAGATGAACATGATGGTCCCTTTTAGCCTTAAAGTCTAGGAATAATTTCTGAGAATGCTACCATAGCGGTCCTGGACTTTAAGCTCTTCCCTAACAACCTAAATTTGGCCTCCAGAACTACAGTTCTACCTTTCCCTATGTAATTGGTACCTACACGTATGACAACCCCTGGCTCCTCACCACCAGTGCACATGTCTAGTTACTTGTCTCACAAGATCTGCAACTTTTGCATTCAGTAGGCAATTCACATGGTTAGCACAATCCCAAAATTAATCTTGTCTGAGCCTCTGGGCACAACTAAAATAAACTCAAGAAGTGTAGAAACTTACTGTAGCTCAAGATTCAGAGAGAATGAGAATTCTTTCCTTCAACTGAATATTTGACTTTAATTTTACTTGTGTGTCATTAAAGGAAAAGGGAAAAAACAGACAGTACAAAGCTTTGCAGTTTTCAGCCTAATACAGTAGAAATCTTGGTCATAAGTGTCATACAAGAAAGTGGACTGAGATCATTGTCCTCAGATCCACATGCTAAGAGGACCACACCCCCCATGGATTTTACCACATGGAAGAGAGAGGGAGTCAGACACTATTGAGGCAATATTCTGTCCCCTTTTTGGAAGACCAGAGAAAGCCTTCTGTAGTGCTGAGATCCATGCAGGTGGAGTGGATGGGTTGGAAGTGGGCTATGGACCTGTGATCTTTCCCAATGAAAGGTAATGCAGCATCCTCCTGTGCTTAGAGTACTCCCAACCCATCTGCAATGTGGCAGTGGCAAGCCAAGGCCCTTATTGCTAGCCCAATGCCATTGTACCTATCCCACCAGGGAGCAGGAGGGAGCACTAGGATTTCCAAATTGGCACAACAGCACAGGTCTTCTGGAAGGATTGTCCTGACCTTCTGCGGAACTCATCAGATTAATGGATTCGGAGGCAAACCTGGGGTTTGTTCTGCAGAGTTGCAAATCCTTCCTGCCAAAATGTTGTTAGGGAAATCCTTGTGGCACCTTCCCTCTCCCAGCTCTTCTTCCCTGACACTGACACAACTGGGGACAATATATATGTTAAGCAGATTCCTTGTAAAATCAGCAAATTAATAAACAGTACAAATATCACTCATTTTGCTAAACAGCTACTCAGACTCTGTGCAATAGAGTTATACAACTGGGAATTGAGTCTAGCAGCAATCAGGTGAGTCAACTTTTTTGTTGGATGCTTATGTAGCCCCCCAAAAGTAAAAGGCATATAATTCATACAAGAAATCCCAAAGCAATTTAACTTCTCTCATCCATGTTTTTCTAAAACTCTTAGATTTATGTAGTCTTGCCTACATATGTTTCAAACTACCAGATAGGCAAAAATTTTGCCTGTACTGCAACTGCATGGTCCATGCAGAGGTTGACACTATCTCTTAGGCATGAGATAAGACCCGACAGTGAACATAAATGATTAGAATCTTTCACTTGGAGGCACTTCAAATGCTTACTAGGCTATCTGTTGGCAGTGTATCTTGTTGTTCTAATATTGATCACTTATGTAACTTAGATTTTCTGGGATGCATTCATCTCAGGGAAGGAATGGGCAGGGTGGAGCCTGGGAAAAATGTATATTTAGGATGAACAGGTCAGCAGCAGCAAAATATAATGCACAGGAGCATGTTTAAGCAAAATTAACTTAGTTTCCATTGATGTCCCTCCCTCTCCGCATAATGATTTGAAACATTAGAAAACATTTCTAAGTCATATTATTTTTCTTGGTATAACCCTTCCCAGATAATGCAGGACACTTGTTGAATTAAACAAGATTTTTTTTCTCTTTATTTTTATTTCACTTTTATACTATATTAAACTGAAAGATTTTTCATTACATCAAAGAAAATGTGAAATCTCTTTCAAAAATATAATTATACCATTAATTTCAGAAAATATAAAACCATGAGTTTCAAGGAGTCGACTCTCTTGTCAAGATAATTTTTTACTAAATAGCAGAAGGCCATCTCAAAGCAGCTGGCCACTCAATTCTTTAAAAAGCTATATGAATTTAAAATTAGAAACATAGTATCTCCAAAGTTTCCATGCTTTTAAAATGCAAATAAATGAAAATCTAAAGTTGTATGGTTTATTGATATTTCTCATTTGAAAGTTTGGGTTTGTGGGGTTTTTAATGGAAATCTTAATGTGTGGTATTTGTAATAACTCTTCATTTTATCATAGGGAGCATTTTGATTATATTTGTTTTTATTTGCATATAAAATAAGAGATGAGAAAGTCCCTCCTTTTTCTCCTCTTCCATTATGAAGTTTCATATACCAATGTTTGAAAAAGTTGGTAAACCAAAAATATTTAAAGGTGACCTACACATAAGATATTTTGTTTTCAAATGAGCTAGTAAAAATCTATGCTTAAGAACTGGTTACCCCTGGAATGAGCTCAAATAAAAAGGGCATCAACCAGCTTCCACTCCACTTTGACATCTAGTCTTGCATCTTCTTCTTGCTCATTGAGACATCCAGCACATTCAGCTCATTCAGAAGAAAATATTTGCAAGTCACCTTTATAGCCTGATCCAGCCAGACTTTATTCACTGAAAATGCCACTGATCACGGTGAGTAAAGTTCGGCTTCTTAAATGTTCATATCATGATGGGAATCAGCAAATACGCAAGCTTAAAAAGCAATGCAAATAGCGGAAGGTCTACTGGCCCCAGGTGTTATCTGAGGAGCAATTTGGAGACCTAAAGGATAATTGGGTACAGGAATAAATAGCCTGCAGATAAGTATGGAAAGAGTTACCTATAATGAGAATAAGAAGACCCACTAAAATCTCATTTCATGCTGTGACTTTCATGCTCAAAGTACTTTACAAAGCAGTATTGTGACAGGTTGGACCCAGTAGGAAGTCACCTGCTGTGCTGAGATACCACTGAGTCTACCTGTTCTGCCAGCAGGAGTCCCCTTTAACCTGTTTGGTTAAGCCCGGCTCTTAAAACCCCCTCTAAACCATACACACAGGCAGGGCCATACCCAGCTGCAGATCAGCTCTGCAAAGACTCAGTTTAAGGGACTTGCTCTAGCACGCTGATGGCCCTCTCCCCTGGAGTACAGACCCAAAGATATATTATATTCACTTCTTCCCTCAGTGTGGGAGAGGATGTACACCATTTCTCACCCCTCTCCGCAATTAGAAATCACATAAATTGTGTTATATTATAAACCAGAAATAAATGTATTAACTACCACAGGTGTATTTTAAGTATTTAAGGCGGTGTGGCAGGGCAAGGGTAAAACCACTACAATGCCCCTGCCTCTGTGAGTGAAACCCTGCTGCCTGGCCGGAGGCCCAGGGGCAGGGGCCGGCAGTAGCCGGCAGGAGAACCCAGCTGGAAGCCCTGATGAGCATGGGCTCACAAGGTTAGTTGGGGCTGATCGAGCACAGCTGAGGGATGAAGCTAGTAGGGCTACAAAAACCCCTGACTCATGGTCAGAAGAGGACCAGGCAGGGAATGAGAGACTGAAGTGCTGTTGCCTGGCTGTGAGTAGGGTGCCTTGGCGGCCTGGAAGCCCAAGAACCAGGACAGTGGGGTAACTGTCAGGGAATATGGGGAGCACTGCTTGTCACTGGGAAGCCTTGCACATGGACTGTAAATAAAGGACACTGGGTGAAACACTGCGAATTTGGTGTTGAAACCTTTATTGGGGAGTGGCCAGAACACAGGGCCGGCCCGGACCTTGTAACAGGGGTAGCAGACAGAATAAGGCAGACTACTAAGAAAATAAAACAGAGCACGTAAACTAAACTTAAAACACTAAAGATATTGTTTACATGTGAGTTCTCACCCTAAATGTGGTTCTAATAATCTTCTCCACCGGCCAGATGCCCTTCTGGCCTGGGTCAAGTTTTTTCCCCCAGTTCAGTCTTAGTTGTTTCCGGCAGACATCTTGGGTATGGTAGCAGGGGAGAACTGACAATCTGGATTACCTCTCTCCCCACCCTTAAGAGGATTTGCATAAGGTGGAAGTCCTTTGTTTCCCTAGTTTGACCCCTCTTCTCTTACAGTGGAAAGTTACCAGAAGTCCCAGGTTATGTTTTATGGTCCCGTGACAAGACCACCTGACTCTGTAGGATTACAGTGTTCATGAGTCATGGGCAGTATACAGAGTTCACAGGAAGGCTAGACTTTTCACAGTCCATTGTCCTTGCTGGTGGGCCATTTGTTCTGTCTGGCTTTTCCATTGTTGTACTTGACCTATTAGCAGTAGGTGTCACTCAAAGTAGCATAGTTGAAACACAGATACAGAGTCAATATTCCTAACTTCAAATGCAGAAATGATACAGGCATACAAATTGGATAATCACACTCAGCAAATCATAACCTTTCCAATGATATCTCACATAAGCCATCTGACATAAAGTGTATCTCAATTATGTCATTCATACCATTAGCATATTTTCATAAAGCATATGGAATGCCACATCACACCTCACCTCATCGATTACTGCCAAAGGGTTGGTCACTCACCAGTGAAGAAGCTGTATGCCTAAAATCCCTTTTTGGCTTTGGTTATGCAACCTCCAAGTGTTACCAAACACTGCAATGTCATCCATGGGTACTGTTGCAAAGTTCTGGGTTTCTGTTCTCAGGTTGCCTGAAAACATTCTGGTGTATAGCATTGCCAACATAATGCAGATATCAGTATCTTTTAAAGTGTAGGTCAAGGCCGGCTCCAGGCATTAGCCTGGGAAGCATGTGCTTGGGGCGGCCCTTCATACGGAGTGGCATTCAGGCCAATATTAAGACAGCACTTTCTGCTCCGGCCGCCCTTTTTTTTTTTTTTTTTTTTTTTTTGCTCAGCCAGCTGGGGTTGTTTTTTCTTTACTTGGGGTGACAAAAATGCTGGAGCCGGCCCTGATGTAGGTGTCATGGCATTTAGCTACCACTGCCATGAAGCAATGTGCATCAGTTTCCCCTTCCACACAGCAGTCTAGATTAGTTATGCTTTCTCTGCTATCCTGTATGTGCCTCACAGCTAGAAGCTAATGCTTCCTCCTCTACTCTTCCTGCTCCCTCTCTCCCAGAATGTTTCTCCAGTTCCACAGATGCCTCTGGATTGCCTCTTTATCACTGCCTGCCCAATCACACGTCAAAGAGACACCTGAATCTGCCTTTGAGCTTTCACTGATCTCCTCCTAAGACACAGACAAAAATGTCAGGAATGAAGGTGTTAAACTAATGATTCTAAGGAAAGAAGAAGTGAGAGCAGCAGAATAAAGACTTAAAAAAACCAGACTTCAACAAACTCAAAGACTTCATAAATATGATCCTATGGGAAGGATATCTAAGGGGAAAGTAGCTCAGGAGAGCTAAAAGTTTCTAAAAGAGACAATGTTAAAAGCACAACAGCTTTTATCAAGAGGAAGGAGATCAATTGTTCTCCACTCTACCACCAGTAAGACATGAGGTAAGCAGCTCAGTTTGCAGCCAGGGAAATTTAGGTTGCCTATTTGGTGTTAAACTTTTTTTAACTATTAAGATAGGTAAGAACTGGAACAGGTTACCTAGGAAGGTTGTGTAAATCCCTTCCTTGGAGCTCCAAACACTTGTTAGGGATGAATTAGGTATACTTAATCCTGCCTCAGCACAGGGGAATGGACTAGCTGACCTCTTGAAGTCCTTTGCACCCCTACATTTCTATGACACTGTTTCTATTAAACTATCAGCGACACATAGATTTGGGATGGAGGTATATTTATTTTTGCCATTGGCTCCCCCTCCCAATTTTTCTGACTGGGCCAGAGCCCCAATTGTAAATTGTCCCTGCAGCTCAATGCAAAAAGGCTTCTGTCTATGAACGAGAGACAAAGAGTCTTGCAGCACCTTATAGACTAACAGATTTTAGGGATCGTGAGCTTCCGTGGGCTAAGACCCACTTCATCAGATGAATATTGTGGAAATCTCCAGAGGCAGGTATAAATAGCAGGCAAGGGCCTGGTCTACACTATGAGGTAAAGTCGACTTTAGTGCCATTAAATCGACATAACCCTGCACCTGTCCACACACAGTAGCCATTTAAGTCGATTTAAAGGGCCCTCAAAATCGATTTCTGTACTCCACCAAAACCAGGGGAGTAATGCTTAAATCAACGTCTCTGGGTCAACTGTGGCTTAGTGTGGACGCATGCAGACTTTACTGGCCTCCGGGAGCTGTCCCACAGTGCTCCATTGTGACCGCTCTGGACAGCAGTCACAATGCTCCACTGTGACCGCTCTAGACAGCAGTCTCAACTTGCTGCTCTGGCCAGGTAGACAGGAAAAGCCCCGGGAACATTTGAATTTCATTTCCTGTTTGGCCAGCGTGGCGAGCTCACCTGCACAGGACACTTACCATGCAGAGCTCCTAAGCACAAGGCACCATGCAGAGCTCATCAGCAGAGGAGACCAACCAGCGCAAAAGAGCTCCAGCATGGTCCACACAGGAGGTGTTAGAGCTCATTGCTATCTGGGGAGAGGAATCCATGATGGTAGAACTCCGTTACAACAAACGGAATGCCAACACGTTTGCCAGAGTCTCCAAGGCCATGCTGGACAGGAGCCACAGCAGGGAGGCACAGCAGTGCCGCGTGAAAATTAAGGAGCTGAGGCAAGCGTTCCAGAAAGCAAAAGAGGCAAATGGACGCTCTGGGGCACCGCCGTGGACATGCAAATTTTACAACAAACTGAATCAAATACTGGGGGGGGGGGGGGCAACCACCATTGCACCGGTGTCTGTGGACTCCTCTGATAGGGTAACGGTGAGGAATGACAATTCAGATGATAATGAAGCTGATCAGGAAGATGATACCACGCAGCAGCAGGCAAGCGGAGAGACTCTGTTCCTAGACAGCCAGGAACTGTTTATCACCTTGGAGCCAATACACTCAGAACCCTCCCAAGGCGGTAGCCCAGATGGGGAAGTCAGCGAAGGTATTTCTGGTGAGTGTCCCTTTAGAGATAAGATAAGGCATGATTTAAAAGGAAGCGTTTATTAATGATTAACTTGGAATGCATGCATAGCTAGAACAGCTATTGGAAAAGTCTGTCAATATATTCGGGAATGGAGAGGTAATCCTCCATGGAAATTTCAATGAAAGTGTCCTTCAGATAGTGTTGAACCTTTTGCAGGAGGTTTCTGGGGAGAGCAGCCTTATTTTGTCCTCCATAGTAGCAGACTTTACCACGCCACCCTGGGATCAGGTACTCTGGGACCATTGCATAACACAGCATTGCAGCATATGCTCCTGGTTGTTGCTTCGATTCCAGCAACATCTTTTCTTTATCTCTCTGTGTAATCCTCAGCAGAGTGATATCGTTCACGGTAGCCTGTTTGAAATAGGGGACAGTCAATTTCAGACGTTCCCACTGGGCTGCTCATATATCTGACTGGAATCCTCCCCACAGTATCCCAAGCGGCATGTGTATGTTTTTTGTGGGGGGGGGGAACCTCCATGAGAGCAGCAGCTTGGGCGGGGGGGGGGTGCTGCTTGTGTTGCAGCAGCAGGGAGCCACGCGGTGGGGTGGGGGGGGGCGGTTTACTGTGGGTTGTGGTGCGTGCAGTAGCAGGGAACCTCCATGAAACCAGCAGGGTAATGGGGTTGGGATCTGCTTGTGTTGGGGGCATGTGTGTGTTTGTGGGGGGGAGAGAAACCTCCATGAGAGCAGCAGCTTAGGCGGGGGTGGGTGGGGGCTGCTTGTGTTGCAGCAGCAGTGAGCCACGCGGTGCGGGGGGCTTACTGTGGGAAAGGAGAGCATTGTTGTAAAGAATGTGGATCAAACTGAAAGAATGTGGCTTACCATGGCCGCCTGCATGGTGGTTTCTGTTGCCTGGCCCTGGGAGATGGTGTCTGATGTGATGTCTGTACAGGAAAGCTACAGGCACTCAATTTAAGGTGCAAAATGCGACCTTGTACAGAAAGCATATGCACTCTGTGAACACTTTGTTTCATTGTGAAAGACTGTTCCCATTGTTGTGGAGAATGTATCTATCTATCTTATAACCTTTTTCCTTCTTTCCTCCTACAGCCAGCATGGTTCCCCCCCCCCCCCGCTAACATCCCCTTCTCAGAGGCTAGCGCAGATGAGAAGGAGAAGGAAGCGCACAAAAGAAGATTTGTTTGCCGAGCTCATGAATTTCTCCCGTAGTGAGGCAGCTCGAAAGAACGCATGGAGAGAAAAATTTTTAGAGTCCCAGAGCACATCCAGGACAGCAGTAGCAGCACGGGAGGAGAGATGGCAGGAGCGGGAGGAGAGATGGCAGGAGTGGGAGGAGAGATGGCAGGAGCGGGAAGAAAGGAGGATGGAAGCAATGCTGCGGATAATGGAGGATCAGAGTGACATGCTCCGGTATCTGGTGGAGCTTCATCAGGACCAAAGATTGCCCCTGCAGTCCCTGTGTAACCACCTCCCCAAGTTCCATTGCCTCCCCACCCAGACACGGGGTGAGAACGCGGCGGGGGGAGGCTCTGAGAACCGACCCACTCTACCCCACAATACAACACAAGCAGCATGCGGCTCAGTTTAAAGTTTTAAAAATGTGCTTTGTCTTTGTCCTCCCCTTCCCCCATCCACCACACCGACTGGTTTTCCTCCTCACCCACCCCTTCTGGGCTATCTTGCCAGTCTTCCCCTTTGTTTGTGAAGAATCATTAAAGAATGCATGCTTTTTAAAAAAGAGACTTTATTTACTCCGCAAATGCAGGGGAGGGGATAAGGATGGCGGGAGGCTTATCACAGAGCAGAGCAAGGGAGCGGGTTTTCAACAGCTCTATGGAGCTGGAGGGTGGGAGACTAATCGCAGAGCAAGGGAGCGGGTTTTCAACAGCTCTATGGGGCTGGAGGGTGGGAGGCTTATCGCAGAGCAGAGCAAGGGAGCAGTTTTTCAACAGCATTTTGGCCAGTCACAAAACTGTTTTTCAAGGCTTCTCTGAGGCGCAGTGCTTCCTGGTTCGCTCTTGTACTTGCCCTGATGTCTGGCTGCTCGTAAGTAGCGGACAGGACATTTGCCTCTGCCTCCCACCACGCCATAAATGTCTCCCCCTTGCTCTCACAGAGATTGTGGAGCACACAGCAAGCAGCAGTAACAATGGGCACATTTCTTTCACTGCGGTCTGAGCGAGTAAGTAGGATTTTCCACCTGGCTTTCAGATGGCCAAATGCGCACTCCACAACCATTCTGCACTTGCTCAGCCTATAGTTGAACAGCTCCTGACTCCTGTCCAGGGATCCCGTGTATGGCTTCATAAGCCAGGGCATTAAGGGGTAGGCTGGGTCCCCAAGGATAACGATCGGCATTTCAACACCCCCCACAGTAATTTTCTCGTCTGGGAAGAAAGTCCCTTGCGTCAGCTGTCTATATAGCCTAGAGTTCCTGAACACACGAGCGTCATGAACCTTTCCCGGCCATCCCACGCACATGTCGGTGAAACGTCCCTTGTGGTCAACCAGTGCTTGCATGACCATTGAACAATACCCCTTGTGGTTTCTGTACTCTGCGCCCTCGTTGTCTGGTGCCAAGATAGGGATATAAGTGCCATCTATAGCCCCCCCACAGTTAGGGAATCCCAGCGCGGCAAAGCCGTCTACTATAGCCTGCACGTTTCCCAGACACACAACTCTGGATAGCAGCAGATCAATGATTGCCCTGGATACGTGCATCACAGCAGCCCCCACTGTAGATTTACCCACTCCAAATTGATTCGCGACTAACCGGTAGCTGTCTGGCGTTGCAAGCTTCCACAGGGCTATCGCCACTCGCTTCTGAACTGTGAGGGCTGCTCTCATTTTGGTATTCTCGCGCTGGAGGGCAGGGGAAAGCAAGTCACAAAGTTCCATGAACGTGCCCTTTCTCATGCGAAAGTTTCTGAGTCACTGCGAGTCATCCCAGACCCGCAGCACTATGCGATCCCACCAGTCAGTGCTTGTTTCCCTGGCCCAGATTCGGCGTTCCGGAGCATGAGCCTGCCCCATTCCTGTGCATACACCAAAAATGCCAGGTTGTCGGGCCCCTTACTTTCAAAAGAGTCAGTGTCCATGTCCATGATGTCCTCATCACTGTCTTCACTCTCCTGATAGCGCACTCGTCTCCTGATCGCATTCTTGTGCATACAATGCAGCATAAAGTCCACAACAATGCGCGAGGTATTCACAACGGCTATTACTGCAGCGGTTACCTGAGCAGGCTCCATGCTTGCACTGCTATGGCATCAGCTCAGGCAGCAAAAGCACGTGAAATGACTGTTTGCAGTTGCTTTCACAACGGGAGGGGCACTGCGGGGTGGGTAGGTTTGGGAACCGAGAAAGCGCAAAATGGCGTCTGCTGGGACTCCGGGAACTGTGGGATAGCTACCCACAGTGCACCACTCGAAATGGTGCCTGCTGGGACTCCGGGAACTGTGGGATAGGTACCCTCAGTGCACCACTCGCTATGTTGACGCTTCCCACTGTAGTGTGGACGAATGCTGCCGACTTAATGTATTTAGTGTGGACGCACAAAATCGATTTTATACAGTCTGCTTTACAAAATCGACCTTAACACAATTGACATAATTTTGTAGTGTAGACATACCCAAGAAAGCAAGGTAAATTCAATCGCGGGGGTGAAGCCCACTTCACCCCCAACCCGATTGAATTGCTTGGTGAAGATCTTGTAGGTGTTGGTCTCTGTCTGAGGGGTTGGAGCATTCTTAAAACTGCAGTACCCACATGAGGAAGTAAGGAAACAGATAAACAGAGCCAGACGTGTACCCAGAAGCCTTCTGCTGCAAGACAAACCCAAGAGAGAAACCAACAGACCACCACTGGCTATCACCTACAGTCCTCAGTTAAAACATCTCCAAAACATCATCAGTGATCTACAACTCATCCTGGACAACAATCCCATACTTTCACAGGCCTTGGGAGGCAGGCCAGTCCTCCTCCACAGACAACCGGCCAACCTGAAGCAGATTCTCACCAGCAATCACACACTGCACCATAGCAACTCTAACTCAGGAACCAATCCATGCAACAAATCTCGATGCCAACTCTGCCCACATATCTATACCAGCAACACCATCACAGGACCTAACCAGATCAGCCACACCATCATTGGTTCATTCACCTGCACATCTACCAATGCAATATACGCCATTATGTGCCAGCAATGCCCCTCTGCTATGTACATCGGCCAAACTGGACAATCCCTACGTAAAAGGATAAATGGACACAAATTAGATATTAGGAATGGCAATATACAAAAGCCTGTAGGAGAACACTTCAACCTGCCTGGACATACAATAGCAGACCTCCAAACAGCCATCCTGCAGCAAAAAAACTTCAAGACCAGACTTCAAAGAGAAACTGCTGAGCTCCAGTTCATCTGCAAATTCGACACCATCAAGTCTGGGCTTAATATTGACTGTGAATGGCTCACCAATTACAAAAGCAGTTTCTCCTCTCTGGGTGTTCACACCTCCAGATCACCTGCTGGAAGTGGGCTTCACCCCCCAACCATTGAATTTACCTTGCTTTCTTGCCTGCTATTTATACCTGCCTCTGGAGATTTGCACAACGTTCATCTGACAAAGTGGGTCATAGCCCACGAAAGCTCATGATCCCTAAAATCTGTTAGTCTATAAGGTGCTACAAGACTCTTTTTCACTTTCGCAGATCCAGACTAACACGGCTACCCCTCTGATACTTTCTATGAACAGAAAATTTCACCTATAGTCTCTGTAAAATGAACCATTTATTACTCAAGAGCCTCATGCTTTTTCAGACTAACTGCTCCCTTAGAATTATTACGAATATTAGTTGGTAGTAATAGTTGTATATATTGGCAAAGCAGTCAGGCAAGTAGGGAGGAAGTAAACCTGCCACAACAAGGTAGATGGCAGAATCAAAGGATGAGAGAACAAATTAACAGTAGAGGAAGTCAAAATGACCATTCTCTTAGAGGTTTTTTTCTGGAGACATTCAGTGTCACAGGAGTAGAGGAAGCACATACAGGGAATGATTCATGGTTTAGTACTGGGTCAGAGAGCACTGGGAAAGGGGATCAAGAGAGTCTATCCAAAGACAATATTGGTATAAAGTAGGAAACCACTGTCTTACTGTCTCCACCTGAAATAAAAAACCCTTTATATGTAGCATTCTAATCTGAATATTGAGATATTGAATTTTCAGAGTAGTACATTTCTATTATAAATCCCATCCTAATGGCAAAAACAACTGCATTCTGATAGAGTCATAATCTGACATATAATAACCTGATAATTTATGCAGATGTTACACCATGCTGCGTTCAGTATTGTCTAACCTCTCTCTTTTCCAGAGCATGTTTAGCTTAAATGTTTCGCTACAGTGAAGTGCATTTAGAGAGAAAAATTATATATATAAGGAATTATAGTATCGTTGGGAATAAAAGTATTCTGATTCAAAACTGAGACATATTGTGGAGGGACCATCTATCATCATAAACTCAGGAAACAGGTTTTAGCAAGTGGCTTGTGTTAGTATTCAGGTACTTGTTTTCATATTTTTTCATGTTTCTTCTATGTTATCCCCTTGGCACTCATTAAGCCTTGTCTTCCTGCAGCAGATTATCCACCCAGGCATGAATAATCTAAGGGGTAAGCAGAATGTTGATATAAATATGCAAGTGTCTATTACAAGAAGTATGAAATTAATATATATATTTTTTAAAAAAGACAGAGCACAAATGACCCCTAAGTGAAACTCAGACAATTTTGACAAAGATTATGTGTTTCTCTTGTATAGTGTTTATTAGACTCTAACTCTAAAACGTCTTAGTGTTCAGTGAAAATAGATAACTCAATGGGTGGGTAATGGGCTATTGAATATTTCAGCTCTTCCTCACTGTCCTTAAAAGGGAGGCAATTATAAATTAAAGGGATCTGATTCTCCACTGCCTTGCACTTTATTTAAACATGCAGATGCTCTCCGGGTTTCAGAAGACCCGATTTACGCAACTCCACACTTATGAAAAAAGTTCTGTAAGCTAAAAATAGGCCTTTTTTTTTTGCATAATAGTCAGAGATATGTTTCCGATTTATGCAAAATTTGACTTGCGCAAAACATTCCAGAACAGAATGCTTGCATAAGTCGGGGAGCGTCTGTATATAGTTGTGCAATGTCAAATGCTACTATGTGTGTATATGAGGGGCAAATTCTGAATTGCTACAGTAATTGTATCAATTGTAAACATTAGCACGCCATCTGTGAATGCAAGGCATGCATTGCATGCCCCAGGACTGGCTGTGCCCACAGGACATTCTGTCCAGCCCCTAAACACATATGCCATGTAATAGTACAAAATGGCATCCTCTGCACAGCGTGACATTGCATGCACTGTACATGTGAGGTCACGCCACATGGGGGAATGCCATTTTAAATGCAAATGTAAAATTGCATGCCTGACTAAAAATGTCACAGCAACCACTGGCTGTTAGACATCTCAATTAAGTAAGGCATCTAAGCATATGCCTAGGGCCACCTCTTTTCAGCAGTGTTCTTAGGCATACATGGAATCATAGAATATCAAGGTTGGAAGGGACCTCAGGAGGTCATCTAGTCTTGTCCAAGCCCCTGCTCAAAGCAGGACCTAATCCCCAACTAAATCATCCCAGCCAGGGCTTTGTCAAGCTGGGCCTTAAATACCTCTAAAGATGAAGATTGCACCACCTCCCTAGGTAACCCATTCCAGTGCATCACCACCCTCCTAGTGAAGTAGTGTTTCCTAATATCCAACCTAGACCTCAACTGCTGCAACTTGAGACCATTACTCCTTGTTCTGTCATCTGCTACCACTGAGAACAGCCTAGCTCCATCCCCTTTGGAACCTCCCTCCAGGTAGTTGAAGGCTGCTATCAAATCCCACTTCACTCTTCTCTTCTGCAGACTAAATAACCCCAGTTCCCTCAGCCTCTCCTCATAAGTCATGTGCCCCAACCCTCTAATCATTTTCATTGCCCTTTGCTGGACTCTTTCCAATTTGTCCACAACCTTTCAGTAGTGGGGAGCCCAAAATTGGATGCAGTACTCCAGATGTGGCCACACCAGTGCCTTACAGAAGGGAATAATCACTTCCCTTGATCTACTGGCAATATTTCTACTAATGCAGCCTAGTATGCCATTAGCCTTCACTGTTAACTCATATCCAGCATCTTGTCCACTGTAATCCCCAGGTTCTTTTCTACAGAACTGCTGCTTAGCCAGTCGTCCCCAGCCTGTAACAGTGCCTGGGATTCTTCCTTCCTAAGTGCAGAACTCTGTACTTGTCCTTGTTGAACCTCATCAGATTTCATTTGGCCCAATCCTCCAATTGGTCTAGGTCGCTCTGGACACTGGAAGGTAGAAATAGGGTATCTGCCTCTCCTGCCAGCTTAGTGTCATCCATGAACTTGCTGAGGGTGTAATCCATCCCATCATCCAGATCATTAATGAAGATGTTGAACAAAACCAGCCACAGAACCAACCTTGGGGTACTCTGTTTGATACTGGCTGCCAACTAGACATGGAGCTGTTGATCACTCCCCATTGAGCCTAATGATCTAGCCAGCTTTCTATCCACCTTATAGTCCATTCATCCAATCCATACTTTTTTAAATACCTGGCAAGAATACTGTGGGAGACGGTATCAAAATCTTTGCTAAAGTCAAGGAATAACATATCCACTGCTTTCTCCATATTCACAAAGCCAATTATCTCATCATAGAAGGCAATCAGGTTGGTCAGGCATGACTTGCCCTTGGTGAATCCATGTTGACTGTTCCTGATCATCTTCCTCTCCTCCAAGTGCTTCAGAATGGATTCCCTGAGCACCTGCTTCATGATTTTTTCAGGGGACTGAGGTGAGGCCAACCGGTCTGTAGTTGCCCGGATCCTCCTTCTTCCCTTTTTTAAAGATGGGCATGAAGTCCCATTGACAGAATGTTGCTTCCTAGGTATTTTTCTGAATCAGAATTTAATTGACTACATGAAGTGCAAGATAGTGAAGAATCAGACAAAAGTCATAGACTTTTGGTTTTAAATAAATGGCTGGGAGCCAGACTCTCTCCTCACACTTGGTTAAATCAAGAGTAACGCCACTGACATCAGTAGAGTTATTACACTCGTGTTAGAGGATAGCCCTGAGAAGCTTTGGTTCTATTGCTGGATCTTTCACAGACTTCCTGTTTGACCAAAGCACAGAGGGCCTGATTCTGCTTTCACTTACAGTGGTGTAAATAGGAATTACTCCATTGGGATTAATTGCCTATGTGGACAGTAGTACTTGGCAAACTGGGGTGCAGTAGCCTGCTGCATGAACCCTTCTACCGTGCAGTAAAAGTTTTGTAGTGTATTTTGATCTACTGCAGTTTGAAATGGGAATAGATCAAAGCACAGTAGGGAACTTTTAGTGGACACAGTAGAGTGTTAGGCAAGTGTACTGTGGATTTACACCCCACTTACTGCACACGAATTGTCTGTATAGACAAACCCCAAGGCTTCCACCATTTTGTGCTTCAGTTTCCTCATCTCTAAAATGGGGGTTCCAATATCTAATGCCTCTCTCAAAGTAGTATTATGAGGATAAATACATTTGTAGAGTCATTCACAGTCCTCAGATGGAAGGCATTCTAACTACAAGTTATTAACTAGGAAGAACTTGGCAATCAAGACATCTACAATTCGCCTGACAATACTCTGGCATGTCAAATGTGCAATTAATTCAGAACTCATGGAAAGTGAAAAACAGAGCAAAATACCAAGGCTTTTAATCTGTCTCTGAACAAAGATGATAATTTACACTCTATCAAGAAAAGGAGCTCCAAAAAATAACCCCCCACCTCAGAAACTGCAATTGTCTGCAATCAAACTTAAAAGGCAGAAAAACAAATTAGATCTGACCATTGAAATATACACAAATTTAATGAAAATCAATCAGAAAGTCTTTATATGTTCAAAAATCTATCTAATCACTGAAAAACAATACCAAAATAAATGCTTATTTCAGAAGAGAAGACCAGATGACTAGGGAAACAGAAGACCATGTTAATGATCAGAATCAACCTTTTGACTAACTGACCAGACAAAATTTGTTCATAAACAATGGTATTTTCTGGAATTTGAGGATGGACAGACTTCAGAGATGTGAGTGATATAGAAAGTGGAATGAACATCTCTTTGCTTTCATTGCCAACTCTTTGACAGGAAATGTAACAGAGTTTGGATAGCTTGTTAGTATAAAAGAAAAATTGAAGCTATAGTAGGGCTCAATGGTGCAGCCATTTTTTAAATAATTGTCTGACACTAGCTGATCATTATGACACAAATATATAACTGAGGAAACCATAACTGGTTTATGACACTTTATGAAGTCTCATAACATAAGAATTCTTCATCTAATTAAAGTACTGACATGGCAAGAACAGAACTGCTTTTTATGATTTCACAGCTTCATTCAAGCCGGACAAAACTAGCAACAATTTTTCTCCCTGCAAATATACCTCCTTTCATGTTTGCAAAATGTTCCAAAACTGCAGGCAATTTTTCAATAATTCTAAATTCTTTGAAAATGCATGTAAAACATATTTCTATGAAGGGGGGAGTGATAGTCTATACTCTTATGTTCACCCTTTTTACAAAACTATGATAAATTTTGTACCAAATATGCCATGTGAGGTATCCTTTGAAAACTCATTACCTGCTGAACATTATTGTCCTGGTAACATATAAGTGGCAGCATTGTATGTAAAGTTATAACATTCTACTCTATAAGGCATGTTTCAAGTCAGAGGAAATAGCTTAAAACCAATTCCGTAGAGACAAAAGACTAGGCAACATCTGCAATCAAGCTTAAACAAAATCAAATGGTTCATCACCTGGTTAAGTGGCCATTCTTTGGTAGAAAGAAGGGTGTGAGTGAGAATTTTACATATTAGCAGTGGAACAGTTTAGAGTTCCTATGTAAACAGACTGGCTGATCCCAGAACCCCAGCTGGAGATGACTGACAGAAAAGATATAAAAATGAGGAACAGAGATGCCAAATCACCTCTCTCCTTCCTTTCTTCCTGTTCACAGCATCAATGACACCTGAAGGAACACTGAATTTGGGGAGGAAGCCTGACTGAAATTCAGCCAGTAAAGGTGTGTGGTGAGACAAACCTTTGCTTTGAATTGTTAAGTTAGGTATTAGTTTGTATCTTACCCTTTACTTCTTTGTAACCAATTCTGACTTTTATGCCTCATTATTTGTAATCAATTAAATCTATCTTTAACTATCTTGTAGTTAGTATACTTGTTTTATCATTTTATCTAAGCCAGTGTGTTTGGACTGAAGTGTTTGGGAATCTTCATTTGAAATAACAGGGTTTGTTCATATCATTTTCTGTTAATGAAATGACAGACTTTCTATGAGCTTGTATTGTCCAGAAGGATACTGGGCAGTACAAGAATCATCTTTCTGGGGACAAGTCTGGAACTGGGAATTTGCTGGTGTCACTCTGCAGTGTAATTCAAGGGTGGAAGGCTGGCTGGCTGGCTGAAGCACTCTTGCAATGTAGGTGGGAGATAATTTACATGCTGGAGACTGAGCGTGAGCCAGCCAGGAGTGGCTGCTCTCACAGTGAAGCAGTGTAAATGGCACTCAGGGTGGAAAACTGAGGGGACACAGCTGTTCAACAGTCCATATTGTATCCTGGAGAATATCACAGATTGTAAAACAACAACAAAAAACCTCAATTGTTTCTGAATTACTGTCTCTGATTTTAAACTGGATTGGCTGATTTTAGTTGATCACCAAAGTCAGATGGTAATGGCTCCAGTTCCCTGAATAAATGAGCAATTTAGTCAATAGGGTTAGCAACAGCCACTTTGACTCAGAGGAAGTAGATTCATTTTATGTACACTCTCTGAACCATTCATAAATAATGGATAGCGGTCAGAAGTAGCTCTGTGTTGCACCCTGATGTAGTGTTTGAGGGAGAAAAAGGAGCAGGAAAAGACTTTTTATTCTGAGTTAGAGACTTGTGTGTCAAAAATACTGTTCAAAGTTGAGCAACTGAGTACTAAAGTACAAAAGTGAAGCTGTAGGTATCTATCTGTTGAACAGAAACTGATGAAAAATAAGGAATTGTTCCTTCTCTGCATGGTACAATAAAATGTGTGGCTGGTGACTTCTTATGCTTTCCATTTCATCTCTTTGCTAAATTTGCATTTTTAAAATTGCTCTCATAGGATGATTGCAATAATGGCTGTAGACTGACCCAGGACCTCAAATGTCTCCAAATACCTGTGGACCTGCTCACTGATTGGATATAATTTTGGATCCATGTATTTTTTTGTGCTTCAGATTGCTGGAATGATGCATAAAGGTTGAACCAACTGAGTGATTCCAATGACTTTGTGAATGATTTGCCAGAAGACTCCTAAGGTGCAGTTCCAAGGGGGAGGAACCATCCAGGCCACCATCTTCAACAACTGAAGGAAAAGAAGAAGCAAGTTTGCTTTCTTCTGGCCATTGGTTTAAAACCATTGTTTGCTACTGTCATGACTTCTATTACAGCTGCTGGTTATGGCCTTTGGCAACCATGCCTGACAAAAGAGGCCTTCACTTCCTCTGCTCTCCTAACTGTTTACCAAGGCCTAGGAGTCCAGCAACAAACATCATCTAAGATTCAACAACTTTCACAGATTTCGAGGCCAGGAGGGACCACTGTGATCATCCAGGCTGATCTCCTGTGTAATCAGGGGTGAAAGTAACTTAAAGGACTTACTGGTATGCCTGAGCTGGGGTATGGCCTCAACTGAAAGAGGTGGGGACTTTAAATCCCTGGGCCCTTTAAATCAATATTTAAAGGGCCCAGGGCTCCAGCTGTGGTTAGAGGCAGCTGGGAGCCCCAGGCCCTTTAAATCACTGCCAGAGCTACCAGCTGCAGAGGTAGCTGGGAGCTCTGGGGCCCTTTACATCACTGGCCTGGGGAAGCCGGTCCAGTATGGGGCACTGGCTTTTGCCGATACGCCGGACCAGACCAGCTTACTTTCACCTTTGTGTGTAACACAGGTCATAGAACTTGTCCACAGTAATTCCTATTTGAACTAAAGATTATCTTTTTTTAAAAAACTTAGGTTTTTAAAATTGTCAGTGATGGAGAATCCACCACAAAATTTGGTAAACTGTTCAAATGGTTAATTACTCTCACTGTTAGAATTGTATGACTTATTTTTGAGCGTGAACTTGTCTAGTTTCAACTGCCAATCATTTGATATTATTAAACTTTTGTCTGCTAGATTGAAGAGCCCATTATCAAATATTTGTTCCTCATGTAGATATTTATAGGCTGTAATCAAGTCACCTTAACCTTTTTGGTACACTAAATAGATTTGAGCTCCTCAAGTCTATCACTGTAAGGAATATTTTCTAATCTTTTAATCATTCTCATTCTCTTCTGTGAACCCTCTCCAACTTATTAATGTCATTCTGAGGCCATGTCTACAGTAAAAACTTTGATGCAAATTGCACTCGCAAGCAGCTGCCAAAGTTGGTATATCTCTCACGTGTGGGCATACCTGGCTGCTCATGTTGGCACTGTGCACACACACTATGAAAGCTTGTGTCAGTGCAGAGTGGTGTGAACTACAGATTGACATCTGGTGTGATGCCTTTTTGGAACTTTTTGCAATGTGTTGTGGGGTAGAAATGAATCATGTAGGGATCTCTGGAAGATACGGTTCAAGTTCCCAGTATGTAACTTTCTACATCCCATAATACTACCCATATCCCATAATTTTCATCCTTTAAAAATAAAATCCCACAAATCCACACAGTACTTTTCAGTGTCTCTGACAGAAGCATAGAGCCCACAGAGCTCTGCACATGATTGTCATGAACCTTGCAAATACTGGACACACCATTCTCCTGTATTTGCAGACTGGAGGGAAGTAGCGCAACAATGGGCGACATGACAATTTACTGAAGGACATAGTGAAAAACTATTCAAGATGGTTGTTGGCATTCACGGAGCAGCTGCAGATAGTGAAGTGCTGCTTCTGGGCCTCAGAAACAAGCACTGACTAGTGGGATCAGATCAGAATGCAGATTTGGGGTGATGAGCAGTGGCTGCAGAGCTTTGAGATGTGTGATAGAGGAGGGTCAGGGAGCTGCGGTAGAGTGCTTGAGGGGAGATATGTAAGCTCAGAGCTAATTGAGGCACGGCTCCCTGTGGACTAGGGAAACTGGCAGCAGGTTGATTGGAACACCTGCAATCAATTAAGACCCTGTTAGGAACCTCATAAAACCCCCTGCTTCAGGCAGAGAGGGGAGGAGGAAAGGAGTTGGAGCAGGGAGCAGTTTGGAGGAGTGTTTGGAACAAAGAAGACCCAGACCTTAGGTAAAGAGACACCTGGCTTGTGTAGAGAGAGGGCAGGAAGTCCCACAAGCTGAAGGGTAGGAGAGGGAAGTAGCCCAGGGGAAGGAATAGGTAATTCAGGTGGTTTACTGCAATCCTCAGGGCCCCTGGGCTGGGACCTGGAATAGAGGGAGGGCCTGGGTTACTCCCTCTCTGCTCCCCCTCCTCTAGAATACTAGTGGGGCAGTTAATACCCTGTTGAGGGGCAAGAAATGGTGCCTTGAGCCCCTCACAAGAAGAGAAAGTGCGGGACCTACCATAATAGTGCCGGCAATTTGCCACAGATGTGAAAGACCATGTTCCTGGATCTGTTTGCAGACCTCACCTCAGCCCTTCAGCTCAAGGACACCAGAATGAGAGCTGTATTCACAGTGGAGAAGTGAGTGTCCATCACACTCTGGAAGCTTGCAATGTTGCATTACTTGTTGTCCTTTATGACCAACAATGACACTGGCAATGGTATTACATCTTGTAAGTGCGAATAGCTAAAAAATGCTGATGTGTGAGTGGCAGTTCTTTCCGCATTCAGTGCATATGTGACTTGATATCGAGGAAGGGATTACAGACTGTACTTGCTGAATCTGCAGCTATTTACAGCTCAGCCTCTGCCTAAAGATCCATATGGTAATTAATCTCGAACTGAGTAACCCCATCATTGACTACTGCTTACCAGCACAATCTAGCTGTTGCTAATGACTCCCAGTTGTCAAAGTCAATGTTACACTGAAGCATAACTTGAAACAGTGCATCTTTGAAGCACTTTTTCTGGCAGCTGTGTGTGCAATTACCTACTTTCAGCTCACTATACAGCAACTGTTTGGGCGTTCTGGAATCATCCATCCTCACCACATGACCAGTCCAGCATAACTGTTATGCAATGAGTGTGGCTTCTATTCCTGTGGTGTGGCTGCATTCCAGAACTCATAACTGGTAACTTTATCTTGCTGTGATGTGGAATATGGCACACAGATGTGATAACTTGCATTTATCTAGAAGCTTGATGTGATACTTGTTGCAGATCCAGGTCTTGCACCTATACAATAAATTGGACAGCACAACTGCTTTATAAACTTGTAGCTTAGTTTGAAGCCTAATATCATCTTGCTGCCAGATTCTGCCTGATAGTCTGCCAAATGATGAACTGGTTTTGGTGATACAACTTGTCAGCTCCTTGCCTATAATAGCATCATTTGACAATGTGCTGGTAAGATAGCAGAAGTCTGTAATAGCATCCAGCTGTGTGTTGCTGATGGTGACTTGTGATTTTGTATAGGGTTTTCCTGGTGCAGGTTGAGACATGATTTCTATCTTTTTTCAGATTTACTGTCAGTCTGAATCTTTTCGCAGACTCTTTGAGTCTGTCCATAATCAATTATATCACTCCATGATGCCTCAGTTACCAGCATAAAGCAGCTCATGTACAATTGCCTCAAAGACCTTAGATTATTGTCTGTTCAGGTTGAATAATTTTCCAGAGGATCGGAAATGTATTCTGATAATGACACTCAGATCTCTTGTAACATTGAGCACTACTGCATAGAAGAAATTGAACAGGATTGGACCAATTATGCAGCATTGCTTAATACCATTAGTGATAGGAAATGGGTCGGACAGAACACCATCTACAATGCCTTGTTTAAGCAATGCTGCATAATTGGTCCAATCCTGTTCAGTTCCATCATGAAGTAGCCTCAGAATGTTGGTGAAAGAGGAGATAGGCTATTCTTTAACCACCAATAACATGGGCAGGCTGATTGCCTTAATTGACATCAGAGCTGTAATTACAATTTTTATCTTCAATCTGGAACTACTTTGACCCTCACTTTATCAGCCTTTTGGAGGGAACATAAGTCTGTTGCTGTTCATTGCAACTGATAATGCCCTAGCACTTTAGGGGTTGATAGCTAAACAAGACTGCTGCCTTTCTAAATTATTACACAGATCTTCTAAGGACGGTTGGTTTATTGATATTGTTTAATCCGTCTGATTAAATTTGATTTTATAACAACCCTTTTTTGGATGTTTTTATATGTATTTTGTTCTGTGCTTTTGCTTAACAGTTTAGTTAATAAAATCTAAAATTGGAAACTTGTGTGGGTCTGCTATTGTTCCCCAAATGTCAGGGTCTGGACTCAGAGGAATACTGGGGTCACTAAAAGAGGCAATTCTGTGACCCACTTATTGATAGTCCATAGAACTTTTCTTATCTGCTTTTGAAGGAAAGTTAACGTATGTAGTGGTCATTTCTTTCAATAAGCAATGTGGATTCCTGAAATGTTAAGGGCAAAAGATGAAAGGGGTAAAAGATACCAGCTGGCCAGCCTTTACGTTGACCAATTTGCAATAATAACTCTACATGCTTTACAACCAGTACTTTCCCCAAGGAAGATAACACCAGCTCAGGTTGTGCATGGCCTGGTGGGGCCTTCATAGTTTAGACAGATAGTGATTCCCAATGAGCCTTTTGAAATTTAACTTTGGTGAAGCTGACTTATAGGCTGAGGCTGTGGGGGAGGAGGAGGAGGAATAAAATGTAGTAGTGGTTGTAGTGAGGCTGAGATTTGCATTTTTTTTTTATTCCTGTTAGTTTATCTGCTGCTTAGGGTTGCCAACTTTCTAATAGCAAAAAAACCCCTCACCATAACCCACCTCTTCCCTGAGGCCTCACCCTCTTCCCCGAGGCGGGCCCCCCACAACATTCTCCATCCCCGAGTTGCTTGCTCTCCCGCATCTAACTTACTTTCACTGGGCTAGGGCAGGGGTGCGCAAGGGGGTGAGAGCTTCTATCTGGGCATGCAGGCTCTGGGGTGGGGCCAGAAGTGAGGGGTTCAGGGTGCAAAAGGGGGCTCTGGGCTAGGGCAAGGGGTTGGGGTGTGGGAGGAGGTGAGGGCTCCAGATAGGAGTGCAGGCTCTGGGGATGAGGGATTTGGGATGCAGGAGAGTGTTCCAGGCCAAAAGGGATCCAGGGGTGGGGCTGAGAGATTCAGAGTGCGAGAGAGGGCTGCAGATTGAGGCAGGGGGTTGGGGTATAGGAGAGGGTATGGGCTCTGGGCTGGGGCCAAGGGTTAGGGTATGGGGGGGGGGTGAGGGCTGGGGGTGCAGGCCTCTGTGGTGGGGCCAGGAATGAGGGATTTGGAATGCAGAAGGGGACTCTGGGCTGGGGAGGGCTCAGGGCTGAAGCAGGGGGTTGGGCCATAGGCTTACCTTGGGCAGCTCTTCATCAGCAGCGCAGTGAGGCTAAGGAAGGCTCTCTGCTTGTCCTGGCTCCACGCTGCACCCCAGAAGCAGGTCCAACTCCTAGGCGGCGTGGGGGAGGGGTGGACAGGAAGCTCCACGTGCTACTCTCACCCAAAGACACTGCTGCCCCCCCAGCTCCCATTGGCCCCAGTTCCTGGCCAATGGGAGGGTAGAGCTGGTGCTTGGGGCGGGGGCAGCATGCCAAGCCCCATGACCCCCCTCTCTAGCAGTCAGACCTGCTGTCCACTTCTGGGGCACAGCACTGTGCTAGGACAGGTAGTCACAATCCTGCCATAGACCCGCAGCACTGCCGACTGGACTTCTAATGGCCCGGCCAGTGGTGCTGCCCAGAGCCGCCAGGGTCCCTTTTTGACGGGGTGTTCCAGTTGAAAACCGGAGGCCTGGCAGCCCTATCACTTCTATGTTAGTATGAAAATGAGAGGAGACGGCATTTATTTCTTATATTTCAGATTTATCTATACTAAAGTAAAGTAAAATCCAAGATGAATAAGAGACTAAGAAGCCAAGACATAGTGTAAAAAGAGAACTAAATATGTGTGCTGGAAAAATAGAGACCATTGAGTTATTTGAGGAAAAAATGTCATCTTCTTTGGGGACTGTGGTTCATAGAAGATGTCATCTGGCATTTCTACTTTGTCACAAAAGAGAATATTCTGTGAGTATTTTTGCTTTGACATACGTAGAATGTTTCTTCATATGACCTTGGCGTGGTTTCCCTCAGATAAAACGATTCTTTTTCTATTTGAATGTCATTCAATGAATTATGTGCACCTGAGAATTAATGCCAATTATTACAAGGGTCTGTAATTTTATCTACAGGAATAAAACAAGACCAAGAAATTCTCAGTCAAGGCAAAATAGATATACCAACCACATGCTACAAAAAAAGGCACGAATACATTCAGCATAAAGACCAGAATAACAATATGGATACTGAAGAATCCACTAAACAAGTTGAAATGGTCCAAACTTTTAAAAGCTCTGTTACTGCTACAGCCTTCTCAAGTATATGAATGAGAGAAACTATTAAACTAAACAGTAACATTTAATTTGTGCTTATCGTTCCAACTACATATGAGCAAAAGTCAAATGAATATCTGTTAGATTTATTATAATTGCTGCTATTTCAGGAGCACTTGTGCCACTAGCAGCCAGCATGACTCCTGAAGGCCTAGTAAATTGCAAACATAATCTGAAACATGTGCCTAGAAGATATCCACCATTTTAGACTAAAGATAGAATGTGAGTATATCAACGTGCACGAGATATGATCAGTCATTGTTTGAACAAAGCGGTGTAGTTACTTTGACCAAGGTCCAGAGTGCTCTGTGAAGGATAAAGTAGGATATCTTTGATAGGGCAAATAAGCAGGTGCCGGATCTGGATTTCTGCTAGATTCAGTGCTACTGCTATGACACTGTGTTGACAGAGAAATTGACTCTGGCTTTTTTTTCTCAGTTCCAGAGAATTAAGTTGAAGGGTATTACTTTGTGCAGTCTTTTGCACCTATGCAAAGTGAGTGTAAGATGCTATTGTTCTGTTTGGCAATATGTTGTGTACATTTTTCACTGGTATAAATGACTGAACATGGTGCAGACCAGCACAGCCTTAAGACTATGGGTGAAATCCTGACTCCATGGAAGTCCATGGCAAAATCCCCATTGACTACAATGGGACCAGGATTTCACCCTATATATCAGAGTCCTGATCCATGAAATTTCGTTCTGGAACCACACTTTCCTTTAGGGACCTGGCATTCTAATTCAGATCCACGTAGAAGTCTGAGACACGGAAATTTGTACTGATCTGTATTTATCTCAGGTTTGTGGGTTATTGGCTTCAATTCATCACTATATAAAACAGAGTAATTTTAACACTTTGAGAGTTAGACTGGTGCTAATTTTTCTTAACCATGTAAGGCTACATCTCCACTGTGAGATAGGGCTGTAATTCCCAGCTCATGTAGACTTACTAAAAATAATTGTGTAGCTGTGGTATCACGTGCATCAGCACTGTGCTAGCTACCCCTAGTGCTAACCCACAGGTTCATAGTTGGGGTGTCTAGCATGTGCTGCCACTGCCTACGCTACTAATGGCTGCATGACTATTTTTAGCTTGCTAGCTCAGATGAGAGCTAACACAAGCATGTCTGTGCAAGCTGGGAATCGTACTCCTAGCTCATAGTGTAGACATAGTCTTAAGGAATTGCACATTCTAAAATTATTTGAGTGTCTTCTGTAAGCCACACCTATTTTTCCCCTTTGCATCTGCACACGTCTATACAACCAGGTCAGAAGGGACCATCATGATAATCTAGTCTGACTTCCTGCATATTACAGGTCACTCACCCACTCCTGAAATAGACCACCAACCTCTAGCTGAATGACTGAAATCCTCATACCATGGTTTAAAGACTTCAAGTTACAGAGAATTCACCATTTACACTACTTTAAACCTGCAAGTGACCCCATGCTGCCGAGGAAGATGAAAAATCCCGAGTCTCAGCCAATCTGACTTTGGGGAAAACTGAACAAGACTGGGCACAGCTACTTCCAGGGCTTGTGAGTGATGCTACTGGAACTGTTAGAAAAGGTCAGTTGAGTGATGTGATGCTTTTGCCCTTTAGACTGAACATGGTGCTGTCTTATTGCTCATTTCTGGCCTGAGGAGCTAAGGTCCAAACTTAGCACACATACAGAGATGTCTTCATTACATGGCTGAGCTTTCACTTACTTTTTTTTATATTATCCCACAGTTGAAGATTTCACCTGAAAATCAGAAGAATTTTTAATTTAAAACTTGGTAGATAATTCTGAAAATGAAATAAAATTGTGCATGATGGTGTCACCTGCCTCAAAGTCTGAATGTCAGCTCTACAGTGTGTATTGTGATAGGGGAGGGTGGAGGTGGTGAAGACATCAGCTACTAGTAGAAACTCCATTCAGCAGCGGCTTGGAAAGGAGTAGGCAGCAAGGGTGCAACTCTGGGGGAGAAGAACAGATGATTGGAAAAAGCTGTTGTTTTTTTTTCAGTAAAACTTTAAGCCTCATCAAGTAGTTTTATATTTTGAAGGGTAATTTAAGAAGAAAATAAGCTATTTAAGAAATGGAAACTGATATCTAATCCAATTCACTTCTGAATCACTCATATATTTCATCACCACAGTCATAATTGTAATCAGTAAGCCAGAAAAATACCGTAAGAGCTTTTGGAGAATATCAAGGATAATGTTCTGAGGGCCAGGTGCTCAGATGGCTTCATTTGACATAGCTCCACTGACTTTAGAGGAGCTATGGTGACTTTCACCAGCTATGGTGACTTACATCAAACTAAGAATTACAGGTACTCCTAAAATATTAGGTGTCTCATCCTGCAATCCTTGTGCACCCAAAGCTCTCCTAAAAGACAAAAGGAGCTGTGTGGGTGAAAGCAGTTCAGGATTAAGCTGTAGGAATTGATATTTCCAAAAATCTGAAACATTGTACAATTTTTATAATTATAACAATGGACAATCCCCACACAAACTCCAAAACAGTAAAGCCTATTCTTTAAGGGTAAGTGTGGAAATGTTCAGGCAAAAGTGAGCTTTGCTTTTTTATTACTGAAGGGTTGAAAATAGAGTTTAGAATGGTTGCAATTTTAACTATGGAACTGCTCCATAAGACCTAACGTCCATGTACTTCAAGTCTCAAAGAGAACTACTGTACTGAAATATAAGAATGGAAGAAAGTCCAGGAACGAGGGATAGTTACAAGAAATCGCTCAAATTTTATTTTCAGTTTATCCTGCTCATAATCTCTTTGAATTGTGCTGTTTTGTTTTTGGGGTAGGTTTATTTTTACCAATTTCAGAAAAACAAACACACCCCTGTAATGATGCCTGCTGCTCAGCAATATTGACAAAGACCAGTTTACATTTTCTGTTTTTATTTCGTTTCCAGTAATGATATTAACATTTATAAAACCAAGAAGAAGAAAAAAGAAATAACAACGGCCAATTTATTTTTTTGAAAGTAACTTTCTAAGGAATGTCAATAGGAACATCAGTGTCTGGAGTTCTTTAGCTCCCCAATAAGAAAATATATATCAAGCACTGTACAATTGGTAAAAGCAATGCATGTGCATGTCACAGCTCGGATGCAGCAATCTGAAAAAACAGTTGCAAATGCACATCAAACAAACAAGGATAGCTTTTGATAAAACAGATTTTACTCTTGTACAGCCAAATAATCAATGTGCTGCAATTGCATGAACATTCACAGCCCTGGGACATGAACTACATAAAGATCAATGTTCATTGGCAATTTTTGTGACATTATTTCACAAAGAGCTATGTTATAGTCAGGTGAAGGTTATAGTCACAAAAGCAAAGAAGTCAAAGGTTACAATTTTATTTGTTCTCTATGAAAACTATGCTTGACTGCTTTTTATATATTGCTCCTGAATACTGGGCATCATCTCATATGCTTCGTTTTATCATTAAACTGATTTGCTTTCATAGGCTCTTAATTTTCAGCTAGAATATTTTTTAAAACATAATCCTCTGGGAGTTTTTCTTTCCTTTTTAAATATACGAGAAGAGTTGGCAGTAGGGAGGATAATCAAAATGCACTAAGGATTTTGGTTCAGATTCAGCAGAAGTTACATGTGCAAGGCTACTTGCACGTATGAAGCTAAATGTGTTTGAAACAGGACTTCAGTTTGGGAAATGTGCTTGTGAAGAGATTTTCTTGCATTGCAAAGAAACCCATCAGAGGAATCCAATAACAGCACTAATAATTTATACTAGTAGCAGAAAGCTTGTGTTGTTGCACAGATGTAATTCACACAGACCTGTAGGATTTAAAAATCAAAAGTCTGACAACTTGAAAATTGGATAGTAACAGACGATGAATCCCAGTCATGGTTAAACCTGGTGAATTCTAAACAAAAAGAGCTCTCAAAAATGTTTGTAGCTGTTTCCATTACTTGACCTTGACTCAACAGACATTATAGGCTTCAGAGTGACATTCCTGGAATCTTATTACATAGACTAATGTTGCTCTTCACCCCAAAGGATCCATATGTGCTTCAAAATGAAATACATATAACACCACTGACATGTAGCCATCTTTTGGCAGGAGGACAGCAGACAGATAATTGTGGTGAGCAAAATAAATTTTGTCTAAGGCTAGCCTTAAAATTCCAGAACATACCACAAGATCGTTAATGTTCACATAGCATAGATGAAAATTCCTCTTGAAAGGTTCTGCTGTAATGTAATTTGTTTCAAATAATCAAAATTATTGATTTAAATTCTATGCGTGAGATGCTTCCTGGATTTTGAATATAAGTGTGATGTGCTTTTTATTCTGGAGTTTGTTGACAGAAAACTGGAATGCTTGTATTCATTTAAAGACACAACCTACCCTGTGCTTAATGTGTGCCAGGGCTGAGCCCCGGCACTTCTAGGCTTGGCAGTTCATAGACCTGGCACCTCTGGACTTCCCCTCAGTTACGAAAGTAAAAAATTGCTTGAGCCCCCACATCTCTTTCATTATAAATTAAGCACTTAGCCTATCAGTTCTGTTTCCATCCGCTCTGAAGGAAACAGAAGAACAGGTTCTGACAAACTTCACTGTATTACATGGACTGCAACGCAGTGAACTCAAATGTGTTACTATTATTTGTCTATCCCTAATAGTATGCTCAGCACTGTGCAAGACTGTACCTGTCCCAACGAGCTGTCAATCTATAAGTCGGAACAAGAAAGACAAGATGCACTGGTAGAATCGAAGCACAGTTATTTTTGTTTCAATAATGGGCTTTATGGAAGAAGTGGGTCTACAGAAGTGATTTGAATTAGGAGATATGAGTGCCTGGCAAATTCGGATTGGAAAATTTCAAGAATAGGAGGTGGCAAAATAATCTTTACAATATTTTATTTAAAGCTATTCATTTTTGTTAATCTTTTTACACAATAAGAATATTTTTAAATACTTTTTTCAAAGATTTGAATTTCTTTCTTTCTTTCTCTTCTTATATTAAAGGAAAATGTTGGAGGAAAATGTTTTCTTTTGTTTGAAAAAGGCAAACAATAATATTTGAAACCTAACTTTAGAAAATAATTTAACCTTACTTGTTCTTTGCTGAGTTATAAAGCCTTGCGTATGTATATGTTAATGGAATCTATAGCTAAAATGAGAATTTCTGAACATACCATTATTTGAAAATCCTCCATCAGGTGTGAATTTCAGGAAATTAAATTGAAATATTAAACTCATTAGTTTTGTCTTTCAAATCTTGCTAGAAAAAATCTTTAGAGATAAATTTCAGCAACCCAGGAAACATCTCTGATGGTGTTTGTAAATGAAGCTCAAGTTAATGGTCTTAACCCTCACCACTTAAGATATCGGTATGGGCTGCAAGCAGTTTGTTTGAATATGATCTTCCACAGTTACTCATTACTAACATTCCTTTAGGTAGCAGGTTTTAGGACTGTAGCTAAAGTAGGAATTTAATTTGCTTCCACTCTATAGTATAGTGATCTGTGAACTTTTTCTGTGATCCTCTGAACTTCTCCATCTCCGCTGCACCATTTGTAAGAGGATGTCTATCCAGAACCCAGTATGGTGAAGTTCACTCCTGCAGTGCTGCTCATTCTGACAAATGATTATTTCACCGCTCTCCTGGTACTATAGGCAGAGTGGAGTGATCACAACAGAAGCAGGCCCAGAAGTGTTCTTCTGCACTGTAAGCAGCCTCAAGCAAATTCAACATGTACCAGGGACTTTTTAAGCCCCACAATAACTCCATGTCATAAGAATGGCCATAGTGGGTCAGACCAAAGGTCCATCTAGCCCAGTATCATGTCTTCTGACAATGGGCAATGCCAGGCACCCCAGAAGAATGAAAAGTACAGGTAATAATCAAGTGAGTGATCCCCTGTCGCCCATTCCCACCTTCTGGCAAACAGAGCCTAGGAGCACCATCCCTGTCCATCCTGGCTAACAGCTATTGATGGACCTATCCTCCATGAACTTACTTAGTTCTTTTTGGAACCCTGTTATAGTCTTGGTCTTCATAACATTCTCTGGCAAAGAGTTCCACAGGTTGACTGTACATTGTGTGAAAAGTACTTCCTTTTGTTTTTTTTTAAATCTGCTGCCTATTAATTTCATTTGATTACCCCTAGTTCTTGTGTTCTAAGAAGGAGTAAATAATACTTTCTCTCCACATGAGTCATGATTTGATAGACCTCTATCATATACCCCCTTAGTTGCCTCTTTTCCAAGCTGAAAAGTCCCTGTTTTATTAATCTCTCCTCATATGGAAGCCATTCCATACCTTTAATAATTTTTTTCCCTTTCCTGAACCTTTTCCAATTCCAATATATCTTTTTTGAGATGGGGCTACCACATCTGCATGCAATATTCAAGATGTGGGTGTACTATGGAATTATAAAGAAGCAATATGATACTTTCTGTCTTATTATCTATCCCTTTCTTTATGATTCCCAACATTGTTTGCTTTTTTTGTCTGCTGCTGCACATTGAGCAGATGTTTTCAGAGAACTATCCACAATGACTCCAAGATCTCTTTCTTGAGTGGTAATAGCTAATTTAGTCCTTCTCATTTTATATGTATAGTTGGGATTATGTTTTCCAATGTGCATTACTTTGCATTTATCAACATTGAATTTCATTTGCCATTTTGTGCCCAGTCACCCAGTTTTGTCAGATCCTTTTGTAGCTCTTTGGAGTCTGATTGGGACTTAATTATCTTGACTGTCTTGTCAGTGCATAAGGACTACACAATTTGTTAATTACAGAAAGTTAGTGTTTAAATGTTGAAGATTTGATTGTCTTAGGGCCAAAATGTGTCATTAAGGCACAGACCTATGGTAGGGGGCAGTGCATAACTGCTCTGGCTCAGGATAGCCTGTAAGAAGTGTTGCCTCCTAAAGATCACAAATACAAAGCGGGAATAGATAGAATGTCACAGATTTTTTTTTCTCCATGGTCAGCTAGCTCTGTATGCTGATGCATAGGGAAGGAAGAACAAATGGGCCTTGAAAAAAAAAGTTACACAAATGGCATGAGAAATGCTACCAGACTATTATTGGAGGGCAGTGTGCTTTTCTCTTTCCCACTGCTATTGAAGTCAATAGCAAAATAGGTCATTGACATAAATGAGAACAGGTTGGGATTCATAATGCCCACAGAAATCAGTGGGAGGGGTAGAACAAATGGGCCTCCAGTTATCCCCAACAAGTTTTTAAAATAACCTCTCAACAGTAACCTATTTTTCGTGCCATTGTCACAGGGAGTTAAAAACATGGTTTTACAATGGAAGTTGGTTGCAATCTTGGTATAAGAAGAGGTCACAGCCTCTCAGTAAATATATTGTTGTATTACCTACACAGGTGCATCAGCTAAGCCTGTTTCCCCAAAACTTTGTCTGAGAACTAAAAATTTCCATTCAATATAATAAATATGAAATCAAAGGGAAAAGTCAGGAAAAAAAACACACACACAAAAGCCAAAATCTGTAAAACAGATTCAGTTACTTTGAAATCTCCACAATAGCTTCCTAGAAAATCCTCCACTGGAGAAAGAGACCATCAAAAACAGAGTACAAGGGAAGAATGAGGAGATAGAGAAAAGAGTCACATCTCCTTTTCAAAGTAATTTAAATCAAAACAACATATGGAATGATGTAAGAAAAAGAATAGCTACATCTTGTAAGTAATTGTTGTGTGATGCAACAAAGCATTACTGCTTTGAGAAAAACACACAAAGGAGAAATACACAATGTACAGGAGGAATCTATGCTCCTGTGCAGGTATGGCAGCACTACTATAATTATGGTTGTGTCACAACTTTTCCTTGAAGGTCAACCTTTATAAGTCATCTGAAATACGTATGCTTAGTTGGAGTCCTTTGAAATTTGATGTACTTGTCCTCTGGAGGGTCAGGATAGGCTGAGTGATCGAAGGTTGGGGTAATATGAGATGGGGGTTGCGAAGATGTGAAGAAGAATGAACGTGTGATCTGAAGAAAATAGCCATTTTTCAAGAAGTTTCTAGGTGAGGCTCTTTTCTTGTACAATAGTTTAATTTCTAGTCCTGATGTGATGTGGGTCAGAAGTCACAATCTGTTGGGTTTTAGTGCATGATACCCACTAAACTTTTGGGGGACTCATACTTAGAATAATATTTAAGAAAACGTACCTTTTTTTATAGTGTGCATGAGCCAATATGGAAAAGTGGCTACAGGGTTTCTATTCCTGCCATTTAAGCTTGACTCTTGTAAATGTGCTAAAATCAAAATGCTTATTTGGATTTCTTTGAAATTTGGCATGCACCCTGGAGGCATGGGGTAGCATTAGTGATCCAAATGTGGGGTCATTTGACCAAGGAGTTTCCAAGTGACAGCCTCCCACCCAAAATGGTTTACTTTTGCTGCCTTGGACCGTTACTGAGAGGTACTAATGAATGGATGAATCAAAGCCCTAGTTGAGATTGACAGCTGTGAAGTCATCCTTCAATTAACATAACTAAGGATAATGTTGCTCCTCTTTGACCCAAGATTTCAAGCAGCTTGAAACAAGTTATTCACAGCCGCCATCCCTAAAACAAAAGGAGTGTGGATGGAGTAGGTGGAGGCTGCTAAAATTTGTGAATCATGGGGCACAGGTGCCATTTTTCTTAGTTGCCAGAGGCTGCGCAACCCCCGCTCTGCCTCAAGCTCTACTCCACTCTTTCCCTCAGGAACCCACCTTGGCCCCGCCTCTTCCTGCGCCCTCCTCTCTAGTGCCTTCTGCACCCACTCAACAGCTGATCACTGGCGGGCAGAATGCATTGGGAGAGAGGGGAAGGAGCTGATCGGGAGGCCTGCCAGCAGGTGAGATACACTGTGGGGAGGATCTGTCTGGGAGATCTGCTTGTGGGTGATGAGAACCCACTATTTTTTTCCATGGGTGCTCCAGACCTGAAGCACCCATGGAGTTGGCACCTATGCATGTGGGGGAGGGAATTTTAGTTTTGGAGAAATGTAATCAAAGTATCTAGAGAAAAATTAGACATGTGAATGCATCTTGGGAAGGGAGCGAGATTAGGGAGCAGTGGAATGGGGGAATAGGAGGACAGGGCATAGGCTTGTAGAAAGGGAAGGGAGATTATGGGAAAGGGATTAAATTGAGATGCATGGGAGGGGAGGGGAGAGAGACTGAGGGCTCAGGTCAGGGAGGCGTAGGAAATAAAGGTGGAACACTGGGTTTAAGTCTATACTATGAATCTAGGGGTTTGATTCCCCTGCTCATGTACTCATACTTGCACTAGCTCTCATCAAGCTAATGTGAGTATATATAGCAGTGTAGACATGCAATAGCATTAGATAGAATTCTGACTGAGAGTGAATGGGCTGTAAAAGGAGTTGAAGAGCTTGTACATTTCAGCAACTGTGGGGTTGGCAGAGTAAAGGTATATGTGTTAATGGGGTGTATTTGGACATTGCTGAAAGCAGGCAGAGTTAAGGTTGCATGGGCAATATTAACTGTGCATTTTCTGTTTTTTAAAATTTTTAGAATTCATTATCACTAGCCCGATTCTTGACTGCATATTTACACCTGCTTCTGGAAATTTCCACTACTTGCGTCTGATGAAGTGGGTATTCACCCACAAAAGCTTAAGCTCCAAAAGGGCTGTTAATCTATAAGGTGCCACAGGATTCTCTGTCGCTTTTGCAGATCCAGACTAACACGGCTACCCCTCTAATACTTAGAATTTTGAGTTTTCCTCAACATTCTGCAATATGATGATATACCACCAAGCAACCTTAACTCTGAGTTTACAAAGGTCTCTGCCATTGAATTCTATGTATTCCAATAGTCTAACCTTCCAATCTGATAGAACTTTTAAATAAATCTTCATTTGAGTCTGCTCTGGCAACACAGTCTTGATCTGGTCTGCTCACACATTGTCAGAAGCTGTCAAACGTAATCAAAATAAACACATGAAAGTTTGTCCATTGCATTTAATATCTATCTTGTCAGAGAGTAGGACAGGCAGATTTAAGACTGTATTGCCAAATTCAATTTAAAAGCCATTAACTGCTTTCTTTTAGCCTGAATGTGCATAATATCAAGAAAAAAATGAATAATGTCCCTGAAGCATAATGCTGTTTTTTTTTTCATAGTAAACATAGCATTATTATTTTTTTAAAAAAACAAGGATTAAAATGAATTAATCTTTAAGTGCTTTGAAGATGAATAACTAATGGATAGAGTGCAAAACTGTCACTGAATTATGTACAAGAGCATTGTAGACTGCAGAGGGAGGACAATCTTCAATAGCACAGATATAAAGCCTGTGGTTCCCATCCATGTGGATATGGTAGCAATGTGCAATAAATTGGTATGGACAGAAAGCATTATCAAGAATTCCCTGCAGGAAGGGCAACCGCTATAGTACTAGCAATGATTATGTAACACACCGAGCAATTTTGTGGGTGAACATGAGATAACAAGTGTTGCGGACACCTCATCTATCCGTAGCAACACTTACATTCTCTGGGGCAGACAGGCCCTCAGAGAGACTTCTCTAAAAGTGGACTTGCAGAACACAACTCTCCTGCCCATGCTTGTGTTCAGGACAACCTGTGGTTTATTATTATTTAGAGCTGAGGAGCCCCCGTCATAGATCAAGACCCTGTTATGCTAGGTGCTATACAGACACAGTCCTGTTCATGCTGATCTGAGATTGTGTGTGTACGTATATTATTATTTGTTATGGTTATTTATTATCTGTATTACCGTGGCACCTTAAAGTCCTAGTCATGGACCAGGACCCCAGGTCAGGTGCTGTACAAACACAGAACAACAAGACATTTCCTGTCCCAAAGGGCTTGCAATCTAAGTATAAGACAAGAGACAACAGACGAATACAGAAAGATAGGAGAGTACACAGGAATGGGACAACACTGGTAAGCTTGTTAGGCGGTGATCTAAGCACATGAGCAGCCTAACTCTTGTCAATTTTTTTGTGGACTTCACAGCAAAGCATGGTTTGAAGGAGGGTTTGAATGAGGATACTAAATTAGTTTTGTGGATGTTTATAGGGAGCATCTCACAAGCATGAGGGGCATCTTCGGAGAAAGCACAAAGGGGTGCTTTGTTTGAAAATTTAACTGGGGGTGATGGAGGCTGGTGTCATGGGCTGATCAGAGGCGGGAGTTGACTTTTTGATGAGAATATAGAGATAACAGGTCAAGTGGGGATATGTTGTGAGGGGTCTTGAAAGTGAAGACAAATAGATTCATATGATAGAGAAGAGGGAGCCATGAAAAGGCTGACACGATCAAAGTGACATGCTAGGAAAATGATCTTTGAAGCAGCATTGTGAATGGATATCAGTGGTGCAAAAAAGCACTTGTCAAAGCCAGAGAGAAGGATGTTGCAGAAACTGAGATATGAGACAAAGAGAGCGTGGATGAGCATTTAAGCTGTCTGTACACGTACCTATGTACTAACAGTACTATGCCCAGCCAACTCAAAAGCTTTCCTTGGTGCCTGAAGACCAAATTTGTTTACTGGCCCAATCCTGTTCTCATTGAAATCAATAACAAAATTCCTGTTGCCTTAAAAGGGAGCAAGATCAGGCCCTAACTGAGTACACTGGTTTTGTGCAAGCAAATCCGTAAATGCTATACCAATCTCAGGGCTGCAGTCATATTCACAATCCCTATGCTCCTCTTTCTTGAAGCATATTGGCCAGAGGATCTGTACAGACAATTCTTCCATCCCAGCCTATTTCTTCAGCCCCCTCTCCATTGTTGAGAAAGTATCTGCTACATAGTGCAGAATGGCGTCTCAGAAATACCATTCTGATTCCTTTGATTTGGTGGCATTCTCCAGGCTTTTCACAGGCTACAGGGTGGGACCTTAAATGTATGGAGTTCTTTAAGAATGTCTACTGAACAATCTTTACTTGCATTGTAAGCTCTTTTGTTATATATGGGGCCTAGCATATTGGGGCCTCTTGGCATTACTCATGATAATATGGTTTTGTTTGCCTCAGACATAGAAGCCACCATTCTTGATGTCTGAAGAATAGTAGTTGTTTTTGGGGGAAGAACATGGGATAAAGTGAGAGGGGGTTGGGACAAAATGAGACCATTTATTGGTCAAATCTTGCTCACCTTATTTAGTCCTGACTGAGAATTTGAGTTAATATTTTCCTCTTGTAGTGGGTAAACAGACTATTTCCTTTGATCAGTTTATTCATTTACTGGTTTTGTAACTTGTTGCATGACTAAACTTGGAACATATCAGTAATAGTAACCTAGCATAACCCCCAAGTTAATAGTGAATGTTACAATATTTGTGGCTATTGATTTGTTGACACACAGATATACTTACTTTGAATTATACTTTTCTTCTTTTTTTTTTATGCCACTGTTTCTCGTGAGGATCATGGTGACAGTATGAATAGTAATGAGAAACAGACCTCCTTTTCCTCTGCAACAGGTTCCAGGTCCTCCTGAGGGATTCCCAAGCGTTCTCAGGCCTGCTGGGAGATATAATCTCTTCAGAGCGTCCTGGGTTTGCCTTGGGGCCTCCTCCCAGTGGGACATGCCCGATAGAGTTCCAAAGGAAGCCTCCCAGAGGGATCCTTATCAGAGGCCCAAACCATCTCAGCTGTCTTCCCTTGATCCAGAGGAGTAGCAACTCTCATTCAAGGTTCCCCTGAATAGCCGAGCCCCTCATCCTGTCTTGGAAAGTATGTCCAGCCACTCTGTGGAGAAACTTTATTTCTGCTGCTTGTACCCACAGTTTCGTCCTTTTGATCATTACCCAAAGGTCATGACCATAGGTAAGGAAGGGGACATAGATTGTCCTGTTAACCAAGAGCTTTGTCTAAGAACTCAGCTCCTGCTTAACTACCACGGATTGGTGCAGTGCCCGCAGCACTGTTGCTGCTGCACCAATTCACCGGTCAATCTTCTGCTCCCGCTTACCATCACTTGTGAAGAAGATCCCTAGATACTTGAACTCTTTCACTAAGGACAGCTTCTCCCCCTTCACCTAGAGACAACAATCCACTTTCCTCTGGGAGTGGACAATGATCTTCAAATTGTAAGGCTAATTCTCATCCCAGCCGCTTCATGGTCAGCAGCAAAATATAATTTTCTGTCTCTCTTATATAATGTCTTTTTATACTGCGACTCTATGAAAAATCTCCCCCTTCCCTTTTTTCCTCTTTACATTACAGATATAGCCATTAGAACAGTACAATAACTGATTCCATAAAGGACGTATAACTCTGCAAAATTCAGGAATCTAGCGTATTCTTTTAGCTGGTTCAGAGGACTCTCTGAAACTTAGAAAAGTCCTTTGGCGTGGCCAGATATGTAAAAAGAAATTGAAAACATTGTGAAGTACCTGAGCTTAAGACATTTCTTCCATTCTCAGAGGCCTTGCTGATACAAGTAGTCCTCATTTTAGGCACAGGGAATATCTTGCAAACCAGTAGAATCCTTCAAAACAAGGGGTGGGGGAGATGTTTTTAGTCTGTAATTACTGCAGCTGCTCAGTAATGGAGTACACCAATCCCACAGTGTGCCAGTAGCACACCATGCTCAAAGGCAAACACTGTAGATGTTTCAGTAGCAAGGTCATGAGGGTGCTGGCCGTGGTAGGTGCCAATAATCAGTCAGACATGTGGCTACAAGAAAAGGTATGTTACTAAGGCTGGCAGGAAAGGGAAAGGTTGCACATACCTTAGGTTCAGAGGCTTAAACTTTTACAGTTCAAAGTAAGCCATAGTTGTAAATATTTGGTTCCCTGGAGCAGTCCAGCTGAGAATTAGGGCTCTCCAGGGATAGTGCCTGGGGTACCCTCTCCAGTGCAGCTCTAAGCCAAGCAAACAGGAACTTATAGGTCTCCATGCCAGGCTCAGTGTTTCTGGTTGGGGCCTTTCTGCACTGCGTCCCTGCTCAGCTGCTGTTGCTTTTCCATAAGTGCCATATAGTCCTGTACCCAGCTATGATGTCCAGCAGTCACGACCTTTTCCTTAGGTGACTCGGTATATGGTTTCTGGGGAAACTTTTTCGGCTCTAGCTTCACTGTAGCTCCTGGCTAGCCATGGTTTCATTGAACAGAGGATGTGAGTGCCCACTTTCTGGTTCAAGACTTTTCCTCACTACACTTCCCTCCCTTCTAGCCAGCTAAGGGGAAAGGACTGATTCAAACTGGAATTAATGCATTCACCATAACACTCCCAGCAGGGGGCCAGGTCAAACCTGAATGATACAGTGAGTCTATGCCCAAGGTGTCAGGTCACTAAGACCACAGTGGGGGGCAGAGAGGGTGGGTGAGCCCAGCCTGCCCTATGTGACATGAGCTACTGCTGTGGGATGAGTGCAGCATCACTCTGCAACTCCCCCCATCTTGAAGGCAGCACCCACCTCCCAACCCCAGTGACAGCACACAACCTTGCCCTCCCAGGGACAGGACCCACCCTGCTTTAGCCACTAGAAATGTTGAGAAATATGGTATAAGTCCAGCCAACCACCCAGTACTTACACAAATTAGATAAGTGGCAAAAATAACCTCAGGTGCCCCTCTCTTCCTCCTTTTTCAGTTTGCTCCCTGTGCACCCACTTAATTCATTCCTCTTAATCCTCACAATAGGCATGGACTGCTACTGCAGGCCTATACAGCTGAGCACCTTTCCATGATTTTCTGGGGGGATGGGGGAAAGAGGAGAGGGAATATTTGTGATTTATTGAAAGTGGGGGGCAGGGGAGAGGCATACTGGTGCAGATCTAGATTGGTGCACTCCTCTGCCTTGCATTCTCACAAGGTTGGCAGGTCTTTCTAACCCCAGGCTTTGGAAGCCAAAGCTGTTGGTTTGCTGGTTAGAGCCTCCCCTGCCGGCCTTGGGTGACCAGATGTCCTGATTTTATAGGGACAGTCCTGATTTTTGGGTCTTTTTCTTATATAGGCTCTTAATACCCCTCACCCCCTGTCCTGATTTTCCACCCTTGCAGTCTGGTCACCCTAGGTGATGGCTGTAGAAAGGGTTGCAGGCACTGGGTCCATGCCGCTCCCTGCTTTGAGGGAGGCGTTGGAATCTATCCTGCCTCCAGGTGCTCTGGCTAAGGGCGCCTTAGGAGCTGTGCCAACAGTTAGCTCCCCGGCTGCGCGGATACAGATCTACAGCCGGGCAGGGCTGTACCGCCAGTGCCAGAGGAGAGTCTATTGTGCCCGCCCCACATCCCGAGCTGCGCGGCGCAGAGAGCGTGGCCGAAATCGGGGCGATCGGGCTTGTGCAAGCGAACTCACCTGGCCCCTGGCCATCAGCGGGGGCGGCCAGGCGGCAGGAGCAAAGCCCGGGCTGGATTCGGTACTTTAGCGCCCGTAGACCTGTTGCTCGCGGCAGAGAGCGGCGCTTGCAGCAGGCGGGGGGATCCAGCTCGGCTTTTTCTAGCGGCTTCCACGTGGCTCATTATCGGGCTAAAGGGAACCGCTCCACAGCCACTCGGGACGGGAGTGATCCGCAGAGCAGGACCACCATGGGCCTCCAGCGCAGGGCGATCCGGCGCCTCGCCTGCAACTGGGTCTGGGGCAATGGCTGGCTGAGCGGGGCAGCCCCGCGCGGCGCCCGGCGCTGCCTCTCCGCCGCGCCGGCCGCCCCCGAGGGCGCGTACGAGCGAGTGTTCAGGGCCGCTGTGGCGGAGCCCGAGAAGTTGTGGGGAGAAGCAGCTGGGCGGATCCAGTGGCACAAGCCCTGGGGGAAAATCGTGGACAGGAGCAACCCGCTGGTCGCCTCCTGGTGAGCGACACCCCGCCGCCGGGGGCGCCCGCGGAGCGGTGGGTGACGGGGCGGAGGTCGGGCAGAGAAAGGCTGGAGACTGTCGGGGGTGTGGGGAGGAGGAGCAGCGAATGTCCCCAAACCGTTCATGGGCCTTGTGTGCCGTGGAGGGAGGAGAAGAGAATGACCCTGTAGTTATTTCATTTACCAAAGATAACTGAAGTAGATATTTCAGAAGTTAGGGGGAGGTGAACTGTCACCAACTCAACAGATTAACCATTAATATTTGGAGGAGTTTCTTGCCAGGCTGTATTAGGAGGAGAACATCACCAGACATTTACATTGTTTTATTTAACTAAAACAACAACGTTAAGTATTCTGGATTTTTTTTTCTTCAACAGCAAACATCATGTTTTAACAAAAAAGTGCATGTCCCTCCCTTCTCCCACTTGTCTCCAGAGTTCTCCTGGTCCACACCTATTCCACCACGGGCAATCTTGTATTCATGTGGAACTTTTTTTAAAACTTTTAAAGAGAGGTAAGGGATTGACCCTGTGTACACAGATGTGCAGAGGGACAGTAGAGTTGAGGTCTGTTATTTCTCACCTGTGTATATTTTTATTTTAAAAACATTTTTGCTGTTAGCAAAAGCTGGAGACACAAATCCACAGTTTGAGACCTGCAAAACTAAGCGTCTCTGATGGTATCTTCTATCCCGACTGAACACTGAGTCCCTTTGGGTAGATAGAAAATTTAACCTAAATAATCTATGTAGAATCCTGTGGAACCCGCTAAGATTGGGTCCCTAATCCATGAACTATTAGAATTCACTTACAAAACTTTTTTCTTAAACATTACATGAATATATTGTCTCATACTGTAGTGTTAGAATTTATAATTCCTATACTGTTAGACAGGTTTTTTCCTCAAAAAATCTGATGTAAATAAAAAAATAAGATTTATTTATTTTTGAAAAAAGCTATTGATTTTTATCCACCCTGACAGTGGGACATAGTGGGGAGGAAGGACTGGTCCCCAGCTGGAGCAAGGCAGGGGCCAGGGGCAAGATGAGCATAGTGGGGCATGGGGATGTGTGTGAGGGGGAAGGATTAGTCTCTAGCTGGAGTGAGGCGGGGGGGAGGATTAGTCCCTGCTGACTGGAGCAAGGTGAGGGCCAGGGTCAAAAGCACAGTGGGGAGAGAGCTAGGGCTGGTCCCTGGAGCCAGGGAGGGGCTGGGGGTAAACTACAAGTGCAGCAGGCCTTGGGAGGGCATAAAGAGGATCTCCTCGGCCCTTGCCCACATAGAAGCAGAATCTACCTTCTCCCTGGTTCTAGCCTAGGCGTCGGCAAATTTTTTGGTTTGAGGGCCACATCTGGGTGGGAAAATTGTATGCAGGGCTGGGGCAGGGGGTTGGGGTGTAGGAGGGAGTGTGGGGTCTGAGATGAGGGGTGTGGTGTGCAGGAAGGGGCTCAGGGTAAGGGATTGGGGAAGAGGAGGGGTGCAGGGTGTATGATGGGCTCAGGGAAGGGGATTGGGTTGCAGCAGGGGGTTCAGTAGGGGGTTGGGGTGCAGGAGGGTTTTGGAGTGTGGACTCTGGCCCCCCAGCACTTACTTAGGGCGGCACATGGCTCTGTGTGCTGCCCTTGCTGCCCCTCCAGGTACTTCCACTGAAGCTCCCATTGGCCACGGTTCCCTATTCCCGGCCAATAGAAGCTGTGGGGGACGGTGTCTGGAGGCGAGGGCAATGCATGGAGCTCTCTGCCCACACCCTCCGGACTGTAGGGACGTGGTGCTGGCCGCTTCTGTGAGCGGCATGGGTCTGATGGCGCCACGGGAGTGGGGGGGGGCAATCCCGTGGGCTGGATCTGGCGCCTAGAGGGGTGGGATCCAGCCCGTAGGCCATAGTTTGCTCACCTCTGTTCTAGCCCATTGTCTTCATCTTTCTCTGCACTAAGCTGAGGGTGGATTGCACTGAGCACAGGGCTGGGGATGCAGGATCTGGGAGGGAGTTAGTGGGCAGGCTCAGGGTTGGGATGCAGGGTCTAGTCAGGAGCTAGGGTGAGGGAGGGGGCTCAGGGTTAGGGCAGGGGTTAGGGGTGTGGAGCGTTTACCGTTTGGTAAGCTTCCATTTGGTGCGAGGGGTGTAGGTGGGAATAGTGTGGGGGTGTGCAGGAGCTCCGGTTTGGTGCTTAGGGTGGGGGCGGGTGCAGGAGTTGGGGTATGTGGGGGCTGGGTATTTGAGGGGGTGCAGGAGTCAGGGCACAGGGTTGGGGGTGTAGGCTAGGGTCAAGGGGGTGCTCCCTGTCTCTTGGCAGGGGGCTGGAGGGGGTATGCCCTGATTCCACCCTCTTCCTCAAGGCCCTGCCCCCACCTCTTCACCAGCTCCTCCCCCAAGTGGCGAGTGCACTGTGACTCCACTTCTCCCCCTCTCTTGTGCTGGCAAACAGCTGTTTGGTGGGAGAGGGAGGGGTGGAACACTACATGATGGGGGAAGAGTTGGGAGAGGAGCTTGGCTGTTGATAGAGCCTGCCCTGGTGCAGCAGGAGTCCCAGGAGTCGGCAGCACCAAGCTTTTGCTCCTGCAGGAGAGAGTGGGGGGCAGAGAAGAGCGAGTAAATCTGGTACTGGTATACTCACCATAACAAATGTCTTTGTTTTGACTAGAAAATATGGATCCTTTTGAGTGGGGAAAATGGGCACGTTTCACCAATACTAAGGGCTGGTCTTCACTGGGGGTGGGGGGAATTGACTGAAGATATGCAACTTCAGCTACATGAATAACGTAGCTGAAGTCGATGTACCTTCAGCCGACTTACCTGCCGGCCTCATGGCGGTGGCGGGCGGCAGCGTGCTCCCCCGTCGACTCCAGCTTACGTCTTACGGCAAGCTGGAGTTACGGAGTCGACGGGGGCGCCGCTAACAATCGATTTCTCGCGTCTTAATGAGATGAGAGAAATCGATTGCTAAAAGATAGATCGCTATCCGCCAATCTGGTGTGTAGTGGAGACCTATCCTAAAATATGCATAAGGAAACTGAATCCGTGTGTGTTTTCTTGACTGTTTCTGTAGCATCCCAGCAGAAGTAGATCACAATATAAAGAATAAATGTTTGCTATACTGTTTATGGCAGATGATGTATATAACATGAGATTACAGGTAAAACATTGTACTGTTCACTGAGAGAATGCATGCCACTTACACTAAACTGAAATCAACTTACAGCAAGAGATTTTAGATATTTTAAAATCCTGTTACTTTTATTATTATGATAATTTATTCTCTTTTAGAAAGTAATCTGCTACATTGATATGCAGTTTGTGAAAAGTTTGTACTATGGAAAGAAGACCTGTTTTATGCTAGTGAATCTTGACAAAATGAAACTCTTTTGACCTTCAAAAAGTTTTATATTTTGGCAATAGAATAATACACCAACCAGTCAGTTAAAGTAAATTGAAAGATAATTTGTTACTTTGTGCCTTTCCAAAGACGGCTTCACCATTGAACATTTATTTTTTGGTATGGGGGAGGCAGGATAATATTAGAACAAGAATTTCCATTGCTTTCCCTTGGAAAAACTCTGTACAATATACATACAAAACAAACAAACCTGGAGCAGTGTGCTAGTGTGTTTAGTAAGTCTATGCCCTATGTCTTTTTTTGTTTTCTTAAGGGAACTTCAGTTAAACTCACTGTTTAGACTTTAGTTTAAAAGTTGTGATCAGACATGATCTGTCAGAGAGTTCTAAATCATTTCCACTAATTTAGTTGTAATACCATAATTTGTCATGAGAATATAAGCATTATTTGTTCTGCATCTCTCTACTGTAATAAATAAATAAGGAGGATGTTAAACAGAACCTACTAGGAGTAAATGCTTTTAAATAAGTGGGCCTGGACAACTTGTCCCTGAGAGTCCTAGGAAAAGGGCAGAGTCAGAGGTGATGTTCAGGTTCTGGGTCTGTGTGTCAGATCTGGTAAGATGGTGGGATTGTCCACCATGATCAAGACTGGAGATAGAAGGGAACGCTTTGGGGGAGTGACTAAGATCGGCTTGAAGGAAGATTTACTGCCATTGAAAGGAAAAGCTCCTTCCATGTGTTCCAGTTATGGGGAGGGAGCATGCTCTAAAGAGCCCAAGTACACAAAAATCCACAGAAACCAATGGATCCATTGTTAGTGGATACTGACCTGCATGTACTATCAACACCTGCATGCCTCTGAGCTCGAGAGCCATCTGCTTCAGAAAAGAGCATTGTTCCTATACCAGTTCTGGGGACTGAAAGAGAGTACCTTTGATTCCAGGGAGGTCGGGAAGTGTTTGCCCTAGGAGAGTTGAGGTCTCCACACTGTCTGGGACCCTCTACTTCCAGGGAGATTTTATCTTCTTTGCAGGGAATGCCTCAGCTGAGGCACCCCTCACCCCCTTCTCCAGCACTCCTCCTCCTCTTCCCCCCAAAAGGAATGGGCTAGACAACAGCACCCACACTCCACCCCATCCAACAGGCAGGCAAAGTGGCCTGTTGGGCCACAAGGTCTTTTCCTCAGCCAGCCTTCAATTCGAAATCTTGAATTATCAGACATTACTTGCCAAAGATGATTTCCTATATTACAGCAAATTGGAGGACTTTGCTGAAAAACTGCCACAAGAAGACTGGGCCCTTTCCAAGCAGTAATAGAGGAAGGGACGCTGGTAGCAAGAACATACCTGATCACTAGAGCCCTGCAAATCTGCGGATATCCGCTTTATATCTGTGGACCATTTTTGCGAATTGCAGCTTGGATGCAGATACAGATTTTGTATTTGGGCGCGGCAGTGCAGCACGTGCTCATCCGAATGGCTGTCCCCCAGCCTTCAGGCTCCAGTTCAACTCTCTGAATCGTGCAGCAGCGGGCTGCAATATGTTGCACTAGCCTGCTGGGCACTCTGGGAGTTGAAATCCCCAGCTTGTTCAGATGGAGGAGGTAAACTACAACTTCCAGAAAGGTGTGATCCATGCATCATTTTGAAAGATATGTGGTGGTACTTTAGACTAGCGGGCGCTGTGAAGAGAGTAGTTGTCACTGTTGCCTGTCCCGGCTGGGTCTGCGTGCGTTAGAGCCACTGCAGCTGCGTAGTGGGTGTCCGATCCCCCACACTGGAAGGGTGGTGCTGCACACAAGGCCCAGGATTGTAGTCTCTGTACCTGGAGTGGGGAAGGAGGTATGGCAGGGGCAGAGTGGGCAGCAAGGCGGGCAGAAAGTCTCTGGGGAGAAGTGAAGAGCAGTTGTGGGTTTGGCATCGCCCTGCATCTCTGGTGCGGGGTGACCTGTGGAGCTGTTGGTAGAGCCCTGCAAATCCTCAGATATCCACATCCATGTATGCGGATATCCATGGACAAATTTTATGGATCAAACATGGCTACAAATTTTTGTATCAGCTCAGGACTCTACTCATCACACTCCATGGCCTTAGACATAATCATGAGGATGGAGTTGTGGCTCCTTTCCTGTGTTTTTTTCCCAGGCAGGTGCAAAATATCATTGAAGGATTCATCGAAAGCGAGGTCTGTCTTTTGCAACCAGAAAATGGACAACTCTCTCTCCTCAGTCTCAAGGATTTGAGTTACACTTCATCCCTTGGGTGTTTGCACGTTTGCATTGAAGCATAAATTCTACCATCTGTCGCCCACACGCTGCTCTGGAATCTCCCAATTTTTCTGTCAGCAGCCAAATGGACAACCAAGGAAGTGTCAAGAGACTCAAAGATCTCGTCCTTGGGCCTGTCCTCACAACATTCCTCCTCCCAGATACAACCCTCACAGGAAAGAGATTTCTGAGGAACCCTAGAGAGCCATCAACCATCTTGTCAAGAGCCATACAACCACTCCACCTCCTTTGGGGATCATCCTTAATTCTTCTTACCAGCTTAGAGTGCAAAAACTACGGACAAATGGAATAAATGTTGCCAACTGTGGCTATACAATCAAGTTCATTATGCTACTTCATTCACTGCCCCTTTCCCAATCCCACCTCAGAGACTCGAAGGTGAGAATGTAGTTGGACTCCTTACTACAAAGAGTGGTGATAGAGCGGGTTCCTCCAAGGATGGGGTTCTATTCAACTTACTTCCTCGTACACAAAAAGAAAGGTGGATGGAGACCAGTTCTGGACTTCCAGCATCTCGGTCGCCTCATCCACAAACCCAAGTTTCATATAGTCACTTCAGTAACAATCATCCCATCATTGGAAGACATATGGTTTATAGCTCTCTATGTGCCAGACACTTATTTTCAGAAACATTCATCCAGTCCACAGACGATTCATGGTTGGCCCACTTCATTTTCAATACATGGTCCTGCCATTTGGAATCACCACTGCTCCCAAGGCCTTCACCAAGGGTTTGTCAGTTGTATTCCCCTATCTTGGTAACTGGCTCCTAGCAGCAGGGTCCAGAGACAAAGCTCAACTTTGAACTTTCTTGTTGCTTGGACTCCTTTTTCTCTCTGTGTCAGTATCAGTGTAGAAAAATCAACTTTGGACTCCATGCAATCCCTAGACTTTTATAGGGGCTTCCATCAGCTCAGTCACAGCATGAGCTTACTGGCTGAGGGACAAGTTCCAGACTCTGCAGGAAATCAGAGCCCACGTAGTCAACAGTCCTCCTGTCCTGGCTAGGACCTACCTATTTCTCCTTAGTCACGTGGCCTCATGCACATACCTCACCGCCTTCACTCGCCTCCACCTTTGCTGCTTCTGGATGTTGCTCCAGAGAGTTTACTCACGAATGTGCTGCACCATGGACGTTTATACTGATAGTTCTTCTATCTCGTGTTGGACAGACCCATGGCAGGTTTGTGTGGGAGTCCCTTTTCTCCCTTCCTCTCATAAGATGGGGTATACACCCAGGAGACCACATGACACAGGGAACACTAACTCCTTAAGAATCCAGAATTCACATCAACGTTCTGGAACTCCGAGTAGTAATGAGATCATGCCAAACATTTCTCTCTTCCGTCCAGTCCCATCATCTTTTTATGTCTGGCAACATCACCACAATTTACTATGTCAACAAACCGGGGGCACAAAGTCAACTGCTCTGTGTACAGAGGCAGTAAACCTCTGGAACTGGTCAATTGTCCACCAGTTCCTGTTATCTGCAGCCTATCTCCCATGGACTCGGAACTTGATGACAGACTCACTCAGCAGATGGTTTGATTGACCATGACACAAACTCCATCACACCGTAGTGTGTGACAATTTTGACACCTTTGCCTCCCCCATCAACAACAAATGCAGCACATACTGCTCCTGGGGTGGGGGGTATTGGTCTCCACTCTCAGGGCAATGCTCTCACACTCAGCTGCTCTGGTTAGATCAGATCAACTATGCTTTCCCTCCTCTTCCACTCTTGCCATGAATACTCCACTATATCAGGTAGGACAAGGGGACAGTCATCCTGATTGCCCCCCGCTTTTAATTCTGGAAGTTTATGAATGAAATAGTCTCTGGAGCTTGATAAGTGGGTCAGCTTCTCTAGAAGTCTGAAGATACTCTGATTCGATGTACTGAAAATTACTGAGAGCAAGCAAAGAAAGTTCTTTTCTCTCTCGGATGCTGACAGCAGTCTCTGTCTGATAAAGTGAAAAGTCTAATGGGACTTGCTCTTTTCTCGTAGAAGAGCTGCTTAGTCTAATGGATTTATGGATGGGAAACCATTACCTTTTCTTCAATATTTTATTTAGAAAATGGAATTTAGACTTGCACAAATAAGATTTCTTTTTTTCATCAAGCATAAAAGTTTTTGAAATGGTCACAATGAATCTACTTGAGAAGAAGGGCAACATTAGTTTAAAATTTAAAGAAGTTTTCATAACCTGGCAAAACAGAACACCAGATTGGGAAACATTTCTGTCAAACTTTCAGATAAGCCAAAAACATTAAATGAGGAGTGAATAATGCTTATTATACTTAGTTTAATGATGCCAAGAGAAACATTTAAATAAAGCTTAAAGACATTTCAGTGAAAGAGGAAATACAACAGTTAAGACATAGCATTTAATTTGAGTCATTAGTAGATTATATGCTCCAAAATACTTAGCTGCCCCAAGATAAATTCTTGTGTTTGGAGCTGGTCTTTCTTTTTTAAAAAATTTTATATATACAAATGGTCAGCTCCTGAGCTGAGTATTAAATCCTCTTGAATAATACTATTGTTGAGAGTTTTTGATCTTGATGTATGAAAGATTCATAGGTTCATGAGTTGCTAAGATTTTTAATAAGTGTACATCATGACTAAGGCTACTATTCAATCACCACTGCTCAGGCGTTCCCCAGGGCCCACCACACTGGCCACTGCTTGAGTGGTCCCCAGGGCCAGCTGCCCGGGGCTGTTCCAGCAGCAGCTGGTATGACTGTCCCTGGGCCCACCTGAGCAGCTGGCCTCAGAGCCAGCTGTTTGGGCGGTACAGGGGTAAGCCACACTGGCCTCTACAGAAATCAGAGGTCGTGGAAAGTTATGGAATCCGTATTTTCCGTGACTTCCATGGCAGACACGGAACCCTAATCATGAAGTAAGGCTTCTCTTAAACAACTTTTAAGAAACTCAGGACAACACTTGATTTTTTTCCCACTATTGTGGGAAAAGATAGGGAGAAAAAATATGGTGCAGTGGCAAATGCCAAAAAAGAACCTAGCAGTAACTATATGGGACATCAAAGGATATGCTGGAGGATGAGGAACAGGATTGCTTGAAAACTTGAGAGCAATTGTTCCTAACGACACATGACCTGTTCCACTTGGCACTGGTGAGGCCTCTGCTGGAATATTGTATCCAGTATGGGGAGCCACACTTTAGAAAGATGTGGACAAACTAGAGGGAGTCTAGAGGAGAGAACAAAAATGATAAAAGGTTTAGGAAACCTGACCTACAAGGCAAGGTTTAAAAAACTAGACAAAACAACCAAGCATTTTTAATCTTTGGGGTGGGGGAGTGGTGGTGGATAAGATTCAGGGGAGATCTGATGAGTCTTCAAATATGTTAAGGGCTGTTAGAAAGAGGACAGTGATAAATTTGTTCTCCATGTCCACTGAAGGTAGTACAAGAAGTAATCAGCTTAATTTGCAGCAAGGGAGATGTAGGTAAGATATTGGGAAGACCCTTTCTAACTATAAGGATAATTAAGCATTAGAATAGGCTTCTAGGGAGGTTATGGAATTCCTGTCGTTGGAGTGGCGCAGTTGCAATGATACAGGTATGCCACTGTAAGGTCTAGGATAGACATAGCTTAAAAGTGTGTGCTGAACTCGTCAAGAAAGGGATATGGAATCGGAACAGATTATGTATATTTTTTTAAGTAAATGTATTCAAGTAGATAATAAATTTGAATAGAAACTGGCTAGTTCTAAAACAAAGGGTTTTAAAATTTTTAAATAAAAGGCTTTCCACAACTTCAGTTAGAAAAAGTTTTTTTGAAATTTTAAAAATGAACTAACATTATTTGTATGTAAACACTTCTTCAGGGTATAAAATCCATACATTGTAGCATTGTGTTGATGCAAAAGGAACAGAAAGTGAAAGTATCTTGTTTACTTTGCTCTCAGGTCTTTGATGTAACCTAAACTCTTATCAAAAGCAACCAGAAAAGGTGTCAACAGTAAGGTTAAACATCAGTTGAAAACTGGGAAGTTGAAGCTCCAAATCTGCATTCAGTCTCTTGTAATGTTATCACATCAGAAAAAACAGCCTTTTAACAAAAGGGTACAAACATGTTTTTGTTTCTCATTTTAGTGTTAACTCTCTCATTTAATAATTTGTGTTTAAAAGTGTAGCCTTACTGTGATATTAATGTACCCTTATTGTGATATTAATGCAAGTCTAATATATTCAGTTTAATTGGATTAAGAACACATACATCCTTAAAACTAGATGTCTTGTCTTGCAAATGGAAAGGCAGACTAGTTTAGGACTAGGAAGAGGGAGTTAGTTTATATGTGTGAAAGCTGTTGGCCTGGTAAGTGTGGAGTTAAACTTCATTATTCACAGACTACCTGATATTACCCTGGTAACAACATTTATGCTAATTTGTAGGATCTGTTTCTAAGGGTAAAGGATATTTCAGTCTCCATACCCACTCTGTCCTTTTTCCTTATTGAATTTTCCAGGAATAGAATAATGTGTCAATTCTGATACTGTTTTTCTGTGGCATGCACAAGGAATAAAATTAAAATCAAATTTGTTTCAGGTAGGGAACTGAACGGCTTTTAGGTGGTAGCTCCAGGCTGTTACCAACCTGGATTAGATTTAATAGTTGTGAATCTGTGATGAAAGATGTTACATACATGCAGATATTATTTAAATCAGTCTCTCTAGGGTCCTTTTTTGTCTCAATCTTTTCTTTCCTTGCTCATAATCGACCTAATTGTTAACTTTGAGTTGTGTTCAGTGCAGCCCCCAGCCAAGGGTGTTGTGGTAAAGGTAAATGTATGATACTTTAAGCTCCTCTTTTCCTATGGGGCAGTTTCACCCTGATACAGTTTAGAGCATCCTCATGGAATCAGAGGGTTCATAAATGCTTTCATTCTGGTCTGTTAGCTGGTCATCTTTCACTCTTGTATTGGGGTATATGAACAGATGTGGGGAGGGATATACAAACTAAGTCACACAAAGGGGACCATGGCTGGAGGGATGGCAGGCAGGGGAATAGGACTAAAATTCAAAGCTCCTCTTTGAAGTACCTTTTTTTATATTGTTTACTGTTCAAGTTGTGTCCTTTTCAAATACACCATTTTTGTATTTCAGCATTATACTACATTTGAATAATCTTTTCTATGTAAAATTACAACCAAAAACAAATCCCAAGTTTGTGAAACAGTTTTTTTTAATCAACGGCCATTCTCTGTAAATAACTGGCTATTGAAGAGATCATAACTCTTAGTTTGCAGATTCCTGGTCTTTATACAGTTAAAGTACAGCATTTTACTACCCAGCTAATAGGCTCATTTATCCATTTTTGAGCTAATTCTTTTTGACCTGGGGCTTGTCTATACTTACTTACAAAACTGCAGCTGCACCACTGTAGTGCTTGGTGAAGATGCTACCTACACCAACAGGAGAGTTTCTCCTGTTGGCATAGATGCTCCATCTCCCTGAGCAGCGGAAGCGATTTCAATGGGAGAAGCCCTTCTGCTAACACATGCTGTCTACATTGTGGGGCGGGGGGGGGGGGAGATAAGGTCAGTTAGGTCGGTATAACTACATTGCTCATAGTATGAATTTTCCACACCCTTGAGCAACGTAGATATACCAACATAAGCTGGTAATGTAAGTAATCTAATAGCATGGGCTTTCTGATTTGAAGACAGTATTTCATCAGTTATCTGACAAAACGTTCTCTCTCCTCCCCAGAAATTAGTTTTGTTAGTTTGGAAAGACTGTTACTTAACATTGTACCTTTTCTCTTTTAGGTTTGTGGATGGAGAGCTGAATATTTGTTATAATGCTGTAGATCGTCATGTTGAGAGTGGACATGCAGACAAGATTGCTATTATCTATGATAGTCCTGTAACAAACACTAAACAGGCTATCACTTACAAAGAAGTTCTTGAACAGGTATGGTTGATGATAGAATCTTGTTTTCTAGAAACAGATGGGAAATAATGTCACATTACATGGCACACAGATATTACAGAAATGTGTTAATTAGAAATAACCTAGCCATATGAATATCTTGTTTTTCAAACTGCATTTTAGTCGTGTTACATTCTGAATCATAAATCTCACTAATTGTACCCAATAGTGCATCATTTCTCTTGCTTCTCTTCTGCACTGATTATTTAGGCAAACAGCTGTGGGTGTGTGTTGTCAACGTCTTTGACTTCTTTCTCTCTTTTTCCAACCTCTTCCATAGTCCATCTTGAAAAAGAAAAACAGTACAGGTAAATTTCTTTAAAGTAACTTTCACCTACAAAACTGTAATGATGTAATGATAGCAATAATTCCAGTAATGATAGCAATAAGCTTGTGAAAAGGAAAAGTATATATCTTTACCCATACACCAACAAAACATCATAATTAGAATTTAAATATTAAACGGACAGAACTCCTAAAATGTGTGCCTCATCCACCAAATCCTAGATCATCATGGAAGTGAAGGTTTTCTCATGTGTTTTCTTAGTAAATCAGTGAACATAGAATAATTGGTGAAAACTGGCATATGCATATGGAGATGTGCATGGTGCCAGAGAGCTGTATTTATGTAGAAAATATCTGTGTTCCAAGTTCTGTTAGTAGGTGTCACAGATCCTAGTAAGGACCTCCTTCTGGGCACCCACTTGGACTGCTGTGAGGGGAATGCAAGCCTCTGTTGCTCTGGATCTGTGGATCTGTATGGTGTTCAGCCATTGCCCTAATACCAGAGTCTCTAAGTGCACTCTCAGGGCACAGATCTTCTATTCGGTACCCCATTTCGAGACCTGGAATCTGTGTTCCACTTGTCTAGCCCATATGAGCACAGCGATGGCTGTTCAGACTCGCTGGTACTTAAACACACCCATTTCCCAGAACTCCACCCAAAAGGTTTGATGCTTCTGGTTTATAGTCTGTCTCAGGGGCATGCATTAGTTGTGAAGCATTCAGCGCGCACACACTTTGCACACTCTTAACACCTTTGTGCTCTCTTATACTTAATTGTGGAAAGTGAAAGAGGTTGTACATATTATACAAAAAGTAAATGTTACACACTCCTTTCTATTGCACCTTTCCCTTGGAAATCCTTGGGGATCATCTGTATCCTGGGGGTTAGGTTGTCCCCTCATGCAGGTGATTATGTGATGGGTGGTCTCTCCTTCTTGGAGCCCTTTACCCAGCTCCTATGTGGTGATCTCATCTGCCCTAGTCTTTCCCTTCCTATTTGGTTCCCCATATTCCTGTGTGTGTGTGGTGGGTTGTGTGTGTGTGTGTGTTTTTTTTCTATGAACACTGCCTGGTGACCTGCTCTCTTTTGTTCTGCTCCTGAGAGTTTCCAGTGCTCCTTCCTTCAGAGGAGTCCGCTAAACTGGATTTCTAAGACAGCAGCTTACTCCTTGTCCCAGGTGTTTGCACCTTAATAGAATCATTGTCTCAAGCACATCTTAAGCATGTTTTATTGTATCTATCTGCTGCATACCAGCTACAGGGCCTCTCCACATTGGTGGGTCCTTTATACATATGAGCACTCATGACTCGGGTGTTTTTCATAAAACTGTGACGCTGGTAGACCAGGTTGTCAGCTCATGCCAAGGGCCCTAGGCCTCACTGAACACTGACAAATGCATAGTTGGAAACCAATCTGACTCACCTGTGTGTTGATATTGTTAAAAAGGTGTATAAGACTTATAGAGAGGTGTTTTTAGTATTTGCATTTTATGAAATGCTTGTGAGTTGCCGCATGTATTAATCTCGCGTGTTACAAAGTAATATGTAAGTATTTGCTTTGTAACTATAAAAGTGGTTGCTAGGAAACTGGAAACCCCCACAGTCAGGAGAGAAGCATTAATAAGTGTGAAATGCTAGTTTATAACTGGAGGTGTCATCTCCTGCCCAAAACAGAAGGCTCATAGACACTGGACAAACCGTTATGGAACTTCTTTGTTGATTGCCCCCCCCCCACCACACCCATGAAGAGGGGATAGACACAACCTCTCATCCCATCACTATTTGAACACTGGGGGAAGGGAATAAAAAATAAAAATCCCTGACCTGAAGGATCTGTATCAATATGCTGCTTGAAATTTGGAGAGGGTAATATTTCTAAGCATAAGTAAGGGAGCTTGGATATTACAGTGGTTTTTATTACTGTTTGGAATCTGACTAACTCATTTATGTGTGTGTTTATCTGCTTCAACCTTGTAAAGAACCCTAGTTTATTATAGGATTGGCTACAAGAGTTGTCTTTAGTGTGAGGTCTAAGGTGAAATTGACATGGGGTGAAGTGAGTGGCCCTTTGGGACTGGGAGTAACCTGAACGCTCTGGTGATTTTTGGTATAAGGGGCCGTCTATCACAAAAGCAAGTTTGCCATGGCAAGGTAGAATGGAATACCCAAGGCTGCCATAGTGCTTGAGTTCACACTTGTTGTTTGGTTGGTGAGATCTAAGTATAGAACTCAAACTGATTTGCAGTTTGTGCCCTGCTTCTTGACTATCTGTCCTGAGGTTGGCAGTCAGTCACAAGCTACTCCAGACAGCTAGACAACACTTTCACAATATTATTAGACTTTATACATTTACAGACATACCTCCGATTCATCACAGTAGGTATGAGTAATATCCAGCTTGTACTGTGGCAGTAGGTTCTTTTTGCTTTTTTAAAAGCTGTGTATGTTCTTAGAAGCTTGTTTGTTTGAACCTGAGATGGATGGCCTGTGAGTGCTTAGAGTGCTGAAAGCATCCTGGACTGTCTGGCTAATAATCTATATTTTTAACTAGCTGGGAACAAATTTGAATTCTCTCTTAGTTAAAAATACAGGCCACTTAGCAGATAGTGAGAAAAGGCTGTGTCTACCCTGGAAAAGAGGCTGGTTGAGGACCTGAAGGTAGGCTCCATATTTGGAAGGATTTATGTCCAGTGTGGCCTATATTTGTAGCATAGCATCCCAGCCTTGCCCTGTCAGCCCCCCAAAAAACCTCTATTCTAAGGGTTTTAAATATTATGATACATTTATTTAAGTGAGGAAAATACTTCAAAAGTGTATGTGCTAATGTCTGACTAATAAATTCTGTAGTTAATGTGCAGATTTTTATATGGCAGTTGGTATCAAACTGGATTTCTTGTTCCAGTAGTATGCTTTAGCTATTTTGTTTTGTTCAATTATCTTTATCAGCTGTGCTGAACTCTAAAGTAAACTTCAGTGAAGGAAAATGAGACTCCCACATTGTCTTAATGATTTCAGTATGCAATATGCAATTCAGGTCACTGTTATAGAGAAATATATTTACAGCATAATTCTGTGTAGTATTCTGAAAAGTGTGAATATCTTTACAAATATCTAATGTACTTACATTAAAATAGTCCAGTTTGTGAGTTTTCTGTTAGTAGCTTTAGGAAAGGAAAAATTGTGTGGTTGCAAACACTGATATACACCACAGCACTTCTCTAACCCTGTCGTGAGATGTACAGAAACTCTTCATTTTTATTGATTTGACTTTCAAGATTTCTCAACCAACAGTGGATTTAAAGTTTAGCTGTGTCACAACACAATAGTGTATGTTCAACATTTATTGATAAAGTATGTCTCTCTTTTGGTTTTTAAATAGCTATCTTAACAATGTAATTTCCCTGTGTACATCCTGTCCAGTGCACCCCGTTTGCAGTAATTTACTTTGAAAAATCATTTGAAATTCAGATTCAAAAAGGTAAAGCTGCAAGTGATGTTCAATTTCCTGGCTTTGTGGCTGTGTATTCTGTCCAGCTCTACTTGTAGCTTTGGGAGAGAACAATAGAAATAAACAATAGTATTGTAAAGAATGAGAGAGCTGCACAAATTAACTTAAACATCCTCTCCCCACATTTTCTCCTCTTTCTTACAAACCAGAACAACAGGGAGCTCTCGCTGTTCAGCCCGAGTATGTAACCAAACTCACTCGGAAGTCAGTAGGTCATGGAATGCTGCCTGTAGTAGAGTCCTGTCTAAATATTGTCTTTGAATTCTGTACAGCTTCTGCATGTGTTCTACTTTACACATTTTCATGCTCTTCTATCATGTGAGGGAGAGAATGTCAGACTAATATGTACTAAAGTTTATAAAAATACTTCGGAGTAGACTAAGCCTTTTGGAGCTGTTGTGTTGCCATTTGTATAATGTAATAAAAATACTGTAATGATAAAAATTAATAGTGTGTAATAAGCATGTAATTAAGAACAAATTTTATATTTCCAAGATTACTGCTTTTATAATTTATACTCAGGTAGAGGAGAAAATCCCTGGAAATATTCATTTTTAGGAAGGGGGTTTGTGAGATTTGACATTTTAGTGAAAGGGGTTCACGAGTTGTTAAAGTCTGGGAACCACTAACCTAACATATTTATATAATAAATAGGCTTATAAACTTCATTAGTGGCTTATTTAATTTCTAACAGTCAGAGCTCTGTACAAAGACTGTATTACTATGTCTGAAAATGCTTTACCAAAAACTTCTGAAAAATCTTATCGCCATGTTGCTATGCATCTCCGTTTAAGGTTATGATGACAGTAATTGGGATGATATCTGCTGAAGTGCTGTGTGTTTAGCAATTTCTGGTAGCAGTTGGGAAGGTTTCAGTTCATAGCAGGCCAGAATATATGTTTTTGTTACAAGTAAAATAGATAACACTTCGCTGCACGTTGTAGATTGAAAATAGTGATAAATGAAGGGGGTGCGGATAGCTCCCTTTTATGGATATCCAACCAGCCAGTTAGCTGTAAAACCCCTGTTAGTAGCTGTTTTCTACTTACTTTACCTGTAAAGGGTTAAAAAGTCCATAGGTGAAAGGAAAGGAGTGGGCACCTGACCAAAAGAGCCAATTGAAAGTCTAGAACTTTTTAAAATCATGGAAAAAACTTCCCCTTTGCTTTCTGTGGGGTTCTCCAGAGAGACGGGAACAGAGCAGAGATGCAGTAAAAAGCTTTGGGCCAGGTATGAAAAATTATCAGATCATAACTAGAAACCTCAGATAGTAAGTAGATCAGGAAATGCTTAGGAAAATGTGATTAGGTTTATCTTATTTCTTTATGGTTTGTAGATTCCTTTGTGCTAACCTCAGGTTCTTTTGTTTTGCTTGTAACCTTTAAGATGGACCTCAAAAGGGCTATCTTGATGCTTAATTCTTGTAAGTGTGGTGTCTTTTTTTTTTTTTTTTTTTTATCTAGTAAAAAGCCTAAGAAAATCCATTTGAAACTTTATTTTTGCTTTTAATAAATACAGTAGACTCTAGATTATCTGGGATGAGAGGGAAAAAATTAATCCTGGTTAATAAAATCCTGGATAATCACCATCCGTAGGAAATATGGGGAGGGGGAGTTGGTTCACCAGTCACCCTGTGCCAGGGGGCGGGTAGGGGGTGTTGGTTCACTGGCTGCCCTGTGCCCTGGTAGCTTTCCCCTCCTCCTTTTTTTTTTGTGCTTGGGGCAGCAACAAAGCCAGAGCCAGACCTGCAAATTATGCGTGGTGTGGCTTTTTTTTTTTTTTTTTTTTTTTTTTTTTGACATCCTTGTTAATCTATAACCTGATCCTGGATAATCGAGAGTCTACTGTAAGAGGTTTGTGCATGTTGTTTAATTAGCTAGTGGCAACAGCTGATTTCCTTTGTTTTCTTTCTCAGCTCTTCCAGGGAGGGCAGGGTGAAAGGGCTTAAGGGTACCCCATAGGAAGAAATTCCCAAGTGCGCCTTTCTAAATTCTCAGAGGGTATTTTTTTGCACTTGGGTGGTGGCAGCATCTACCCATCCAAGGTAGAAAAAAACTGTAACCTTGGGAGTTTAATACAAGGATGGCTGGTATTAATTTTTTAGAATCCTTGCGGGTCCCCGCCTTCTTCACTCAGTGCTAGAGTGGGGAATCAGCCTTAACAAAAATGATTGTGTTTTTCTGCACTAGAGAGAAAACACGCTCCACAATAGCCTGATCATGAGGGAGAATCAGAAGCGTAGCAATCAATTTAGAAAGAGTTCGCTACCACTTTTCTTGTCCCCATTTTGTTTAAGATCCAGCCATTCCATTCTTCCAGCCACGGGTAACAAAACTGAATATCAGGCTGTTCAGAATATCTGCTTGGTATTGGTTCCACTCTTACACAATTGTTTGTTTTTCACCCTCCGATTTCATTGCAGATGGAAATCCATGTCAGTAGGTAGATTAAGAATTTGTGTCATAATCCAGTTTTTTTAGGCACATGTAGCAGTCCCAATGCCTGAAGAACGTTATTTGTTAGTGGTATTTTTTTCATATAACTTGACTGCTATTTTATCAGATATAAAACAGAGTTATTTTTTCCTATCATGATATTGGCAGAGTCAGATGAGAAACCAGTAACATTCTCCCATGGAATGTGGTGGTTAGCAAAAACCAGAATTTATTGCGCTTAACAGGTTTTCTGCATTTACTAGGTTAGCTATTTCCATGGCCAAGAGGTCTGTGTTCACAATTTTAAGAGTCTGAGGAAAGTAACTAGTGATAATGTAAACCTCCTTGTCATTGTAAACATCATTACTGTCATCCACCATTAAAGTGATCAGGCTTGTTTCCCCGACTGATTCAGAACAGTGGTTTTATTATTGCAGAAGCGACAAAGCGTGGTATTAGCCCACGAAAGCTTATACTGTAATACTTTAGTTAGTCTTTAAGGTGCCACAGGACTCTGTCACGTCTGCAATTCCAGACGAACACGGCTACCTCTCTGATTCTTTACTATTGCAGTGGCTCTTGTTTACCCACAGGGACATTCTTTTGCAATGTTTGAATTGGGAAACTTTAACTTGAGTATTGTGGGTATTTTTTTTTTTGGTGTGTTTTTTTTAAAAATGATCTGCAAATGCCATTGGTAATCCATATTCTGCAATGGCCTGACAAAAAAGTACTTCAGCATTTGTAATCTTCTGACCTTTTCATGACCGGAAAAAATAACACTGTTTTTAAGTTGGATAAAACAGCAGTCAAGTTCCATGTACAGGTGTGCTAGAACAATTTTTATAGTGGGGGTGATGAGAGCCATTTAACCAGACAGTAAACGTACATAATGGAAACCACTTCAAAGCAGGGGGTGTGGCAGCACCTCTATTTCCAGCACTTACGTCTGTGTACTGTTTGCCTTGTGTTTCCCACACTGCGCATCTTGCAGTGAAGGATGCTGTTAAAGCAATCTCAAAACCAGCAGAAGTTCTGCTAGTGGACATTTTTCTTTGTAATGGTAGCACAAAACAAAGAGAGGCATACTGGCAATACCAGCACGAGTGTGCTGCAGACAAGCTTCAACTAATAAAGATGAAACAGGGTGGCTCAGTCTGAGCCAAGCAGTAGCAAGATGTAATAACCAGTGGGAGCCCCTTAAAGCCTATTTTGGAAGGTGACTTGTCATTAAAGTGAGAGATGCCACCACCATAGATTAAAGATTTTAATGTCTCGTAAAAAGATTTGGTAAGGGGCTCACTATGGAAAGATTGATTAATTCAACAGTTGACTATTTTTCTGCTGAGAGTCAAAATCAAAAGGAGCGAGGGACAGAAATGGAGAAGAGATTAGAAGGAAATGAAGACCAGAAGTTTTTATCTCATGAGTGTTAGAAGCTAAGTCAAAAATGTCTGTATGCCAGTATTAAGGTACTGATAGGAAGAAGTAAAGAAAAATGGTAAGGGAGCGATAAAAGTGCCACTGAAACTAGCCTTATTCGTAGTGTTACTGTCTTGATGTAAAAATCGAGTGATGCCATGAAGCAATATAAAACTTGCTGCCTCTGTTCAGGTTTTATTTCCTAATCTTTAAGACCTCATCTGAAGTGCATTGTCTTGCTGTGCCTGAAGGACTGGAGAGACTGGACGTGGTTTTAATTAGGTCCCAACTTTATTTTTAAATGTCTGGGTGTACCCAGCAAATAAGCTGACAGCGAAGGGAATTCCATAATCATTTCAATATATATTCGGGGGCTTCCCTGAGCCCTCCCCCTTAGCCATCCTGGCCTCCAGCTGACCTGCTGCTGTGACCTCACCATCTCCCCTCTCCCAGCTCAAATGAGGATTCAGGAGGGTTGACCCCCTGAAATACCAGTCATAGTAACCTCTAAATCTTTCCTCCCTGGTTCTGCTCCTTTAAAGAATACTGCCTTTAAATCCTTTACCAATCCATTTTATCTGATCACCGTGTGCCTTCCTTATGGGGTACCTGTTCTGGATATCCACCATGGGTTGTGACATCATGTTCACCCCACTTAGCCCCCCAGAATCCACCATGGGGAAGGCATAAAACCCCCCACTTTGCCTTGGCCTATCTGGCAGTGAGGGGAAAATTCCTTCCCAGTCACCCCCTCATCCCCCAAAGGAGGGAGTACCTAACACAGAGAAGATCCAGTATTTGACAAAATCCAGTATTTCACTACTATCAGGAGGGTGTGACCGGAGTCCTGGGAGCCAAATGAGGTTACTCAGGGTGAAGTGCAAAGAATGGGGCAGACAATCCCCAAAATTGATGGATATTCCAATACTTAGATTTTCCAAGCCAGCACAAAACAGCTTCTATAATATCTCTTTGGTTACCCAGAAGCCAACACAGTTTCCTTAAAGTAACCCAGCCTTAGGCCTCCACTCAGACACTCAGGTCAAATATGATAAGGATTACTGAACATCTTATTCATCGTATAAGAAACTTCTATCAGTCATGAAGAATTGGACACATTACCTCCCAGGTTAATGAATATTTCACATCTTACAGAAATATATGCTTACAGCCAATTCTTATTAACAACACTACAATTTTTTAAAAAAGAGAGTGTATTGGCTAAAAGAACAGTATACATACAGATATGAGTACAGTTCTATGATTGGATTCATAATAGAGATAGTGATCTTTGTAGTTGCAAAGAGGTCTTTCAGAATCGGTCCATATGTTAAAGTACAATGTTCATAGTCAGGATGAATCCAGATTAGGAGTGGAGATCTCATTCTTATGACTGAAGCTTTTCCTGCACGAAGCATTAAACAAATCTGGGATAAAAAGGATTGGGAGCATCTTTATACAGTTCCAGGCCACCTTTGGCAGTTTGAAGTCCTTTGGTGAACAATAAACAATTGTGTAGATTTTGAAATAGACCTATTTCCTAAGCGTTACTGGTAATTAGCTACACAAATTAAGGCAACTACCGCCCATGGGGAGGATCAAGTTATCCCATGAGCTCCCGCTTGGGAGCGGGCTTTGAGGCTTTCCCCGCTCTGGCACTCCTGCTGGGGCACAAGGCCGGGGGCTGCAACATGCGGCTCTCAGAAGCCATGGCGTGGCTCAGCTCCAGCTCCTATGTGCTTCAATGGCCCCCTCCGGTGCTCCAATTGGCACTGCAGGGGCGGTGCCTAAGGATGGGGCAGCGTGCAGAGCCAGAAAAGGGACAAGCTGCTGCTTTTGGGAGCCACTTGAGGTAAGCACTGCTCGGAGCCTGCACACCTGAGCCTCTCCCTGCACCTCAACATCTGCTCCAGTCCTGATCTTTCTCCCGCTTTCCCTCGATCCCAGCCCAGAGCACCCTCCTGCACCCAGAATTCCTCATCCCCAGCCCCACCCCAAAGTCCACACCCCCAGCCAGAGCACTCAGCTTCTCCAATACCCCAACCCCAATTTTGTGAGCATTCATGGCCTGCCATACAGTTTCTCTTCCCTGATGTGGCCCTAAGGCCAAAAAGTTTGCACACTCCTGCATTAGGCAGTCTATCACAAACTTTAAAGAGACATAGACAATGACATTATTGTACCCAAGATTCATCTAAATATTAATATTTCCTTTTGATCTCTGAATCACTAGTTATAGTGACAGACAGGAACAGTCTGTTTACATGGCTACCATCTAACAAGACGTAAATAAATGCATATAATTAGTATCGCCTCTAATTCTCTAACAATATAGGTTTGCACTTCAAAGTTCTTGCCTATCTAGCATAAAATGGCTCTAATTATCATTTACATACTTTTCTAACATGTCTCTAAAGGTTGAATCTGGATCATTTATCCTGCAGGATGCTTAACCTTTTCTGGCCACCTATCACACTTCGTATAAGATTTGTTTCAATTATATAACAGTGATAGCAACAATGAATTTCATGGTCACGTTTTAATCAGATAATGTCACAGAGGGTGAGTGCCTGTTTTTCCAGGTTGTGAATCTCTCTGAAGCTTAGTCAGGCAATAGGTGTCCAGAATCTTATCATGAGGCTGTAATGTGTATGCTCAGGCAAGATTTGCGTGGCTGGGTGACTGTAGTGAGGCTGCAGTGCAAATGGCCAGAGGAAAAAACTTAGGCACCCTGTGAGTTTAGGTGCCTACAGGGTCAGGTGGCTGTTGAGGCAGAAACTTTGTGGATCACAGTGGTGCCTAAAAATGAGGATTAGGTATTTACGCACCTATCTGGATTGCATCCTTAGTCCCCAAATTATTTTTATTAGTAAAGTGTCAAATGAATTAAAGCAGTAGATTAGTCTTAAAATCCTAAGAAAAGCAGATAAATAGGGTGGAGGAAGGAAAATAGTAGCTATAAAATTTGGAGTGGTAAGTATACAGACTTAATATAAATAATAAATGACAACATACTGTACCATATAGGAAAACTTTTCAGAACTTTTAACAAAGAAGTGAAAATGTTATTTTTTTTCTTTTTAAAAGAGTGATTGCTTGAATGTTTCAGGATTGCGATATCAATCTTCAGAGCCAAATAAACATACTCCATAGCATTCTGCATTTTTTAGGCTTCTACAATTGAGTAAAATGCTTCTGTGGATATTGTGACCTAAATTCTGTCTGTGTTTGAGGGGCGGGAGATGAGAAAGAGGGGGCAAAGAGTATCCTCAAGGTTGTGCTACTGTGCAACAGCTCAGGGACCAGCCATAGTATGGCTGAGGCATACAGGTACTATACTAATCTACTGCCTTCAGTGACAGCCCTCACTCCAGAGGGTGCAGAACAGACATAACTGGGTGCATGTGGTGGGATTCCTGCTACAACATGCCCCCCTCTCCTCATGATAGGTTTGTGCTTTACAGTGCTTAAATAAAAGTCCACAACTGACTAGATTTGTAATTATTTTACACATAAACACCTATTTTGAAAGACCTCTAAGGTTGAAAAGTCAAGCACGCAAAAGGTAGGAAATCTTAGAATTAAGATTGTATGTGCATTACAATAGTCTTTAATGACAAGATCACAGGCTTTATTGTGCACAGAACCCTTACTTCAGGATGGATTGTGCTTTCTGAATGGATAATTAGTTGATTTTTTTAAATCCTCCCCATTCAGTGTGTAGCCCCATATTTATGTATGCCACACCACCTAACTCCCTCACTGAATACAGAATTATTAATTAAATGTCAAATTAAGTGCCTCTTGGGCTGCTTTATAGTGCTAATTCCCATTGAATGAGTGCTTCTCAGGCACTGATGACAAGGATTAATCTTCACAGAACTTCTGCGAGGGGAGTTGGTGGTATTATGCCTGTTTTACAGTTAAAGTCTGGCAGAGTTTTAAGCAACTGAAAATGCTACATATAATGGAAAGTATTAGACACCTCCACCTGTAATTACTTTCCCAAGAGACCCACCAAAAATCTGTGAATACCACATTATTTTGCTAGCAAAATGGCAGGTGAAACTCAGAGTTGGTAAATGCAAAATAATGCACATTGAAAACCTTATCATAATTAAATTAGCAGTTACCACTAAAGAAAGATCTTGGAGTCATTGTGGGTAGTTCTCTGAAAATGTGTGGTAGTAAAAAAAATAAAAATAAAATAAAATAAAAAGCTACCAGTGTTAGGAATCATTAGGAGAGGGATAGAAAATAAGACAGAAAATATTATAAGGCCTCTCTGTAAATCTATGGTATATCCACACCTTGAATACTACAGGTAGTTCTGGTCTCCCCATCTCAAAAAAAAAATATTAGAATTGGAAAAGGTACAGAGAATGGCAATAAAAATGATTAGGGGTATGGAACAGCTTCCATGAGGAGAGATTAAAAAAGAGGCTGGGACTGTTCATCTTTGAAAAGAAATGACTAAGAGGAGTGGAGGGAGAAAAAGATAGAGGTCTATAAAACCATGAATGCTATAGAGAAAGTGAATAGGGTAGTGATATTTACCCCTTTGCAAGGCACAAGAACCAAGTATCAGTCAATGAAATTAATAGGCAGCAGGTTTAAAACAAAAAGGAAATACTTCACACAATACACAGTCAATGTGTAGTACTCCTCGCAGGGGAAGGCTGAAAGTATTACGGATTTAAAAAAAAGAATTAGATAAGTTCATGGAGGATTGGTCCATAAATGGCTATTAGCCACAATTGTTAGGGGACTCAGCCTCATGCCGTGGCTGTCAGAAACTAGGACTGGATGATGGGATGGATCATTAGATAATTGCCCTGTTCTGTTTATTTTGTTTGAGGCATCTGGCTCTGAGTCAGGTCACAAAACAAGATACTAAGCTAGATGGACCATTCGTCTGATCCAGTATGTTCTTACCAGTTGTCATACATTTATCAGTGCCAATGACTGCACTGCTCTTTAATAGTGCATCTTAGATTTTCATAGTGTATTAATGGTGTGGAGTTAGTTATGTCTAGAATGATGGAGACATTTCTTTCAAGCTTAACCACTAAAGTTAACAAAAACAATAAAATAAAAACCAATAAGCCAAGATAAAGATACCTACCTGTTTCTGGTTAGCATATTTATATTAATTAGAAACTCTGGTAATGGAGCTGATAGGTGATAATGAGAGTTTTCATCATATATTTATCCTCAATGATCTTTGTAGCTTATATTTTATATATAAGCTTTGTAGCTTATATATGTAGCTTTGTATTTATATGAATACCTAGTACTTAGTGGGCTTTTTTATACAAAGAATTGTGTAAACATTAATAAATCCTTACTATAACCTCTGTGTACTGTGTGCCTCATGAGGGTAAATAATTTGCTCATGACCATACAAGTCATTAGCAGGGTCAGAATTAGATTTCAGGAGTGCCTAACTTTCAGATTCATGCTCATATGTTAAACCTATCTACGTGCTTAATCTGGAAGAGGGAGGAAAAAGTGATCTCTGAAATTCAATGGATCACAAGGACATTGGGCCAGGCACGGTGTTGAAGAACTCTTACCCAAAGGGCTTAAAAATTAGAGAATTCAGAAAATTGGGAAAATATTTGATATTATTTCTCTATTGACTTGTGCCCCACTTTGCTATGTTTTAATGAAACTTGGACTCTGAACAATTCAGATACTTTCCTGGCTTTTTTCATATTCGTTTATATAAGTAAAATAAACCTGGCCTGCAAACATTGTCTTATTTTGTATGTCTTACATTAAATTTTTTTAGTTAATTGTAACAGCAATATGATTAGCTAACTAAATGAAATGGCTTGAGTATTTGAAAAATCTTTTATCTTGGTTTCTCTGCTTTGTAAAGCCACTAATGCCTATATATTCTGATACTTGTTTTCATCTTTACAGCAGATAATGCTGCATTCTCTATTTTTCTTCTAATCTGGACTCAGTTCGTTGACCTTGTACTAGATCTTTAATTTTATGTAGCATTCCTGTGGCTTAAAGTGAAAAGCAGCATTAATTTTTAAGTAAACTGTATTACTAATTCATGGTGAGATCAATGATAAAATGGTCAATATGTTATCCAATTATTGTCTAGATATTGACTTTTTGTGAGATGCCACCTAACTGGGAAAAATAATTAATCTGTTTATTGAGGTGCTTGCTTTATACATCTCTTTATTATTAACTTGAAAATTTTTCCTATTCAGGTCTCCAAGTTAGCAGATGTTATGGTGAAATATGGTGTGAAGAAAGGAGATTGTGTTGTCATCTATATGCCCATGATTCCACAGACAGTGTATACCATGCTGGCATGTGCAAGAATAGGAGCCATACATAGCCTCATTTTTGGTGGATTTGCATCTAAAGAGCTTTCTAGTCGCATTGATCATGCAAAGGTAAACATTTCGAAAAACAAAGCCCATTGTAAATTATAGAAAATAATTGCAGATAAATTGCTTTTTCCAGTGATTGTTATATTTTCCCTTTATGGTAAATAGCCCTGTTTTGTTGACAGTACGTAGTATCAAAATGCAGAGAGGAGTGTTATATTTTTATAGCAGATATTGAGTTTTAACTTTTTGACCATTAAGTATGACTTTTTTCCTCATGCTTCTCTCTATGCTTAGAACAAACATCCTCCTGTGTGGCAACCATTCTCCACTCCAAAATCTTGAAACTTGAAACCCACTTTTCACCCAGCCTTCCCTTAATTGTCTGATTCTGCAAACTACCAACCTTGTACTTCTCCCTGTTGTTTCTTTTCCATCCGTCCATATTATGTTGTGAGCTATTCAGCTGCACTGTCTGTTTATAAAGTTCTACTCATGTCTGACACTATATACTGTAAGTAATGCCTAGCAATTTGTATTAGAAATGAATAGTGCTGCTCAAAATGTTTTAAATTCTGATGATATTTTTTGTGGGAATTATAGTTGGAAAAGAGAGAGGGAAATCACAATAATTTCTTGAAATTTTGTTTCTGCTTTTTCAGCAAGCTAGAGGAATGAATTTTAAGCCACAAATGCTACTGATTGGCTTAAAGTGCAAAGCAGCATTCATTTTTAAGTAAACTGTACTACTAATTCATGGTGAGATCAATGATAAAATGGTCAGTATGTTAATCAGTCATTGTCTAGATATTGACTGTGTTGAAAAGAACCAAGCAGGGGTACAAAACCTTAAACTCAGTTTATATAATAGTACAGAGTTAGCATTTTTCATTTTCATAGTAGTTTGCAAATTTTAGCTCATAAATCCTAATGGTCCTTTTCTCAAAGACGAAAAGAGTACAGTGTATGTAATTATCCCTATTTTACAGATGAGAAAACAAAGAGGGAGGTTAAGTGATTTATCCAGGGCCACACAACAAGTCTGTAGCATACCAGGCATAGAACTGGGAGCTGCATGCCCTGGGTTCTGTGCTAGATTATGCTGTCATTTGTTTTACATTTGTAAGGTGAATCTAATTGAACTGTGTTTTTCTTCTCTTGATGAATTTTGCTTTAGCTAGATTGCTAAAGGATAAGACGAGGTGAGCCACATTCATATTGAAATTTCAAGATTTGTCCAGATTTCAGAATTCTTTACAGCTTTTGAAAAATGTAGTATAAGTTATAGTAGGAGTATTTTAAAGCATATGCATTTAAATAATTGTATAATAGAGTTGAGCGGAGTGCCATCTAAGTTAGTAACATATTCTTTAGCAATTGCCCCAGTTAGTACTATAATTTGTGTTTATTGAACATCAGTGTACCAAACCTGATGTTGGTATGATGTGCTAGAAAGAGTTGTCTTTGGAACAGAGATGAATCTGTGAAATGTTCTTTTGGAAGAAAGATAACAATTTAGATCTTGTCAAAAGACCCCAAATATAAATAGTAGTGAACTTTTTATTGAATATAGAAAGGTACAGATATAGTACCAGTTTGCCTTAATGTATCTCGAATTTTAAATAGCTCTGGGAATGCTGCATAGACCATGATGATTGTTAGTCTTCTCAGGTACTGACTGTGCTATAGACATAAGTGAATTGAGAGAAAGTGATATGGAATGGGAGTACAGGCATTTGTTGTAACCTCATCGCACTTGAAGTGAAACATACGTATATATACTTCACTACACTGAAATAAGACACACTTTTCTGATGGCCATTCAGTGACTGTTAGATCAAAACACCTAAACAAATTGTATATTTCAATACTTTGAAAAATTTGAAAGGAAAACTGCAAGGATGCTTCAGATATGATGTGGTCGGACGTACAGCTTACAGATGCTGTTCTTTAAGTCACAGAAGCCTCTTGAAGTATGTCTACATTGCAATTAAACACCCATGGCTGGCCCATGTCAGTGACTCAGAATAAGAGTCTGTTTAATTGCAGTGTAGACATTTAGATGCAATTTTTCATTTTCAACCCATTTTAGCATGAAATGCAATCTTCGCTGTGTCTGACAAGCTTCCTCCAAAAGTGGGTTGTGATCATTTGATGGACATTGAAAAAAAACAGACCAAAAATGGTACTTGAACAAAACCTCTATCCCAAAATCATCATGGGGTGGGGTGGAGGAGGGGAACGAGGGGGGAGAGGGCAGGGCAGAGGGTCTGGGTGCCAGTAGAGAGTGGATCCTGGTCACTGAATGTCAGTAGTCAGGGCCTGCAGCAGAGAGAGTCTCTAACCAACCTCATCAATACAACTGGGCTGCAGCAGGGTACCTGACTGGCCCCATTCCCTGGTTGGCTGGAGAGGCCAGTAGGCTAGCTTTTAGACCAGTAGGAGTTCGCTGGTTGCTCAGTGCTTATGTCTGCCAGTGTGACTGCTTCTGTATTATCTTCCTGTCTTGCATTCAGCCTTGCTTTGGTCCTGCCACTATCTTGAATCCCTCTTTTCCTGCTCTCCTGCTTCTTCCAGCTCCTGACCTCTGGTTTGACCCTTGGCTCCTGCCTCTGCCCCTAGTCCCAGAGTCTAACATTGGTCCTGATGCCTGACCACTAGGCCTGAGACGTTACCAACCACTAGGCTAGTACTGCCCTCCTGCTGGTTGCCTGACACCAATACACAGACTTACCGGGGTGGGGGTGGGGTTACCACCACTCTCCTTGCATCATGAGCTCCTCAGCTCTGCTCCACCAGGTCACAGGGGGATTGGAGTGATCTGTTCCTGGCCTGGGGAAAGAGCAGACTTTGTCTGGCAAGTGAAGTGGAAGGGACTCTGTGGCTTGGGAATCCTCTCCAGGTGGTGATGCATTCCTGGGCCTAACTACTCACAGAGGCTATTACAGGGAAAGGGAGTGCTTGGGCACTCATGGGAAGGAGCAGGCATGGGGAGAGGCTTTCTAGGCCCAGCTATGCAGAAGGGCACTTTGTTTAAAATAAACAAAAGGAATTTCTACTTCACATAATGCACAGTCAAACTGTGGAACTTGTTGCCAGGGTATATTGTGCACTATAACAAGGTTGGGAAAAAAAAAGCATTAGATAAGTTCTTGGAGGTTTTTAGCCAAAATGGTCAAGGATGCAACCCTATGCTCTGATTATCCGTAGCCTCTGACTTCCAGAAGCTGAGAGTGGAAGAGACTGCATGGATCAGTAGGTGGTTGCCTCTTCCATTCATTTCCTCTGAAGCATATGGCATTGGCCCTTGTCAGAAGATGGGGTACTGGATTTAGATGGACCTTTGGCTGTTTTTATGTTGGGGAAGGGAGGTGCCTTACTTTCCTGGGGAAGGTGGTCAGGAGGGGGACCAGTACTCCTGAGTGCAGCCTCTTGTTCCCTGTAGCCTATCTGTGCAGTAGTTGGTTGTCTTGGCAGGCTCTCTGTCTATCTGTCTCACTCCCTCACTGTGCAGCGGAGCAGCCACCAACAGGCATGCTGAGCTGGTGTTTGGGATCTCCAAGCAGGGAGCTGTGTCCAGGGAATTGAAGCAGGGGCAAAATCAAAGTAGAAACTGGGAAAAATACGAACACTGGATTTTTCAAAACCCAGGAGTTTTTCAGAGGTTTTTGGTGGAAAAAACAAAAATAAGAGGCCCAATTTAATCTGAACTAGATATTATTCTTGCACACAGATACATCTATAAATGGCTACTTATTATCATCATGAAACAATCGGACCATTTGTGTGATTAGGCAATAAGATGATGAGCCTGGCACTTGAGACATGGTTGCCTCAGAATATTGGTAGCTCAATCTTATGTTTAAAGAACTATTTATTTATTGTAATACATATTTTTTAAAAAGTCCACTCTTCCATAGATTTTAAAAAGCAACTGAATAGAACTTTATTACCCACTCTTATAGTATGATTTTGTTATGGATATTTTTAGTAGAAGTCCAGACAGGTCATGGTCAATAAAGAAAAATTAATTGAAGCTCGTGGCCTGTCCATGACTTTTACTAAAAACATCTGTGACAAAGCGTGGAGCTACAGAGTCTCCACACTGTCTGCAATGGCTGGGGAGCTTTGGGGGCCTCAGCTCAGAGCTCCAGGAGGTTCCCATCACCTCCAGTAGCCAGGAACTCTGGGATATCCCTGCCACATGTGGTGGCTGGGAGCTGCAGGAACCCTGCTGTCTGGGGCCCAGGAGCTGCAGGCTGGGTTCCTGCTGCTCTTGGTGGGGGCTTGGAGCTGCAGGAGGCCCCTGCCACCTCAGGCAGTGTGGCTACCCCACAGCTTGCAGCCACGGCTCATGGTAGGGACCCCCTGCAGCTCCCAGCTGCCATAGGCTGAAGTTATGGTTTCTGTGACTTGTGCAATCTCCGTGACAAAATCCTAGCTTTAAGTATGATTTATCTGCTTTTATGTAGAATGTTACAGAATATCTGACAGGACTAAAGAGGAGTTGCAGTCTCATATGGATTATATGTCCACACAGTGGCAGCTAGACTGGCTAGTAAACCTATGTAAACATTAATCTTCCCTCCTGCTACTCCCCACCCGCCCTTAAAATTTCCTGCTGTTGGACTACCACCAATTCCTCTCCACTATGGAAGCAACAGAGGGCATGTAGTATTGCCAGTCCCAAATTACGTGTCAGATCCACAAAATCATGAGCTTCTTAAGGTGAGGGTTCTGTTCATTGGTCTTCTGTTTTCTAATCCTTTAGATCATGCTCTTTTCGTGTTTTCATGCTGTTCTCCATATCCATGAGGGCTAGAAACTTGCTTTAAAAAAACAAAAAACAAAAAAAATGACTTGCTCATGTGACAACATTACTCCAGAACAACAAATAATCACAAGTCTTGTGATTAAATCATAAGAGTTTGCAATGCTTAAAGTGCTTAGTATAGCTCAGATAGTAGCACAGTAGTAAAGTTCATTTATTTATGCCTCACTACTGGTGAGGAGATAGAATTTTCAGAAGCCTTCTTGAGGCATTTTAACTTTGCACACTCAGCAGTTGACTTCCCAGTGATCTGCCACACACCATCAATCTCCTTGCTGGTCATCCCCTACTCTGATGGCCCACCACCATTCTTTCCATAATAAATTCCTTGCATTATTTTTATTTCTATGCCTGAAGTGACCAAAGTGCATAAGTTTGTGCCTATTAATTTCTGAGAGCAGATTCCACTTCTCTTTGGTAATATTTCAAAAATAAGCATTTGCTCTCTTCCATCCAGGAGATACACAAGTGTCTTTGCTAGCACCACATCTGAATAATTTTATGGCAAACCTTTTTTAATGTACTATCATCCTCTTTACTTTAGCCCAAACTTATTGTAACTGCAACTTTTGGGATAGAACCAGGAAGGAGAGTGGAATACGTGCCGCTTCTAGAAAGAGCACTCAAGATGATACAGCACCAACCTGAGAAAGTTCTCATATACAGTCGACCTCACTTGGTAAATTTATAGTTGTTCTTGCTTATTAACTTTTTGTGTGTCTTCTTGGTGTCCTTTTTTTTCCTTTTTTAATCAAAAATGTTTTGCTGTGCATTTTAATTCAGATCTTTCATGCCATGAGATTTAAATAACTTTTAATTATCTAGTAGAGCTTCTGTGTCTGAGAGATTATGTATACTAGCTTTGTTCAGGATATCCATATGGGAGCCTGGATGCTGCATATCTTTTGAGCCTGTGGCTTTTATTTCATCTGGTTAAATTTTCATTGAATATTCCTGTGTTTCTCGGTGTATAGGAAACTGTTCCTCTAGTCTCAGGTCGTGACCTTGATTGGGATGAAGAAATAGCAAAAGCCAAGCCTCATGATTGTGTTGCTGTTCGTTCAGATCATCCACTTTACATTCTTTATACGTCAGGAACGACTGGCTTGCCCAAGGTAAGTTACTATCTTTAGTATAAGTATCTGACCAAACTATTTTCTGTTCCATATCAGAGAACATTTAATTAAAAGGCTGAAAATGTTTGCCAAAGCTCACTGCAGTGAATGAGAAGCATAGAACAGCTTTGATCTCATTTGCTCGTATTTCATTACTTTAACTTTTTAAGATTTAAAGTTCCATTGTCTTTCAGTAAATCATAATAGTGGAGCTGAATGTGAATGACATAAAATAAACTGCATTCTAATCTAAATGTATGTTTGTTATAAATTTTTTAGAAGGGACCTATTTATTTTCTATGTGTGCACTTTCAATATTGGCAGTGTGATATGTTATATAATTAGTGATTGGTCAACAGTGTTTACTTTGTGATTACTTGTTTCTTTTATACTGAATAAAGGAGGATCAGATACTACACAAATTTTAACTGGAGTGAGGATGTAATGTTGAATAGTTCCTCCATGTTTTAAAAAAATGATCATATGAAGATGGAAGTTGAGACTGAATAAGGTTAGACAACTAAGGTAGCATGCTTTTGAAGATTTTAGCTTTTCAAATTCAGTCAGTTACATATCTTTTGAAGAATTTTGATACGCTGAGCAGAATATAGAATGCCCCAAATTTCTTTCTTGGGCTAGTTTATTGCTGTATTAACATTTTTTCTTATGTTAATTTGTATATTTTCTCCAATTCTCTCTCCCCCCAACCCCAGAACTTTAGCCAAAAATATAAAATATCCAAAAAATTAATGAAAATTTTACATTTTGTCTGTCCCTCATTATTTTAAGATTAAATGTCAAATCAAACCTGTTTCACCTTTGCCTGTTGGCTGAAATCTTTCTAAAACTGTACACTACTAAAGCAGTAGCCCTTAGGCTTTATGTTAGAACTTCCTTACTGCAGAGGAAAAGAGTAGTTCTTCAATAAAATGTCTGAAACAATGCTCCATTTAATCACATATAATCCTTATTTAAGTGTCTTCTCGAACACGGTAAATAGGTTTCCCCTCACAGGGATTCATGGGAGAGTGGGGGAGGGTGGAGGAAATATCTAAAAAGACTGTCTCAGTGGAAAGCCCATTACACCTTTTGTGGAAAACAGATGCTTAATATCATGACACTTAGCTCTAAACTGTTTTTGGTTTATTGACTCTAGGTCAGGAGTGGGCAAACTACAGCCTGCGGGCTGCATCTGGCCTGTGGTACCCTCCCCTCCATCCCCAGGGATGCTGTCCCTGGTCCTTCCCCCAGAGCTGCACCGCTGGGCAGCATGCTGGGGGGCCAGGACTGTGTATTTCCCCCTGCCCTGAAGCCACGCCATGGAGGCTGCGTGCTTACGCTCAGCCGCCCTGGACCCACGCCACAGGGCAGACTCCAGGAGCCAGGGCTGCGCGCTCCCACCCATCCCAGGGAGCTGCACCGGCAACACTCTGGGGGGCTGGGATTGCGCGCTGCCCCCCTGCCCAGGAGCCATGCGAGCAGAGCTCCAGGGGCTGGGGCTGCGTGCTGCCCCCTCCCCTGGAGCCACACTGAGCAGCTAGGAGCCTCATGGTAAGGGGGCCCAGGCCGGGGGTGGGGAGGGGGCACGTTGGATAAGAGGCAGGTGCAGTCAGGGGACAGGAAGTAGGGTGGATTTGGATAGGGGTGGGGTTCCGGGGTGGTGACTGGTGGGGGGGGGCTCTGGGGGAAGGTAGTCAGGGAGCAGGGTGGGTTGGATAGGGAGTGGGGTTCCAAGGTGGTGGCTGGGGGGCAGGAGGGTGGATAGGGGTTGGGGCAGTCAGGGGACAGGGAGCAGGGGAGTTGGGTAGGGGGTGAGGTCCTGGGGGGATGGTTAGGGGTGAGGAGTCTGGAAGGGGCAGTCAGGGGACAAGGTCGGGGGGGTTGGATGGGTTGGGGATTCTGAAGAGATTAGTCAAGGGGCGGGAAGTGGGATGGGGCCGGATAGGGGACAGGGTCTTCCCTACTCGGCCCTCCAGATAATTTTTCAAACCCGATGTGGCCCTTGGTCCAATAAGTTTGCCCACCCCTGCTCTAGGGGGTGGGAGTAGAGTAAGGGCATGTCAGTGAGAAATTTGGGTCCAGAGGCACCAGCTATATGCTTTTTCATCCCTTTCTTTTTTCCCCCTTCTGGCACTGCAAAAATCTTCTCTATATAAGTTGGAAAGAGAGCTGTATAGTGCTGGTGGCTGGGGTGAGGTCAGTGGAATACATAATGAATGGCCTGGTAGGTGGAGGAAATATTGAGTGAGCAGAACCCAAGATAAATAGCTAACAATACAATTGCACAACAAGAAGAAAAACAAATAAGACAGAGAAATGGGGACAGAGAACAGAAAAGAAAATCTTAAAATAGAGGCAGTGACTGCCATGAAAAGGACAGGATGAGAGAGGGGGAAGGGATTACCAAGTGTCTATGTTGCTTCTTTGGGAGAACTAAAATAAAGAACTTAGATGAAATGACTCAGTTATTGTGGGGTATTACAGCTAAGCTTACATAAGTAGGTGCATATAGGTTCTGAGATCCCCACTCTTCCAAGATTTCTAGCGACTGCTGTGCTAGCTGCATCCCAGAAGCAACTTTTAGAAATCAATAGTTGGCCAAAACTTGTAATTTTCACTTTTTGAAATTTGATTTAGTTCAGATTCAGACCAAAATAAAACCTTTTTTTTTTTTTTTTTTTTTTTTTTTTTTCAAAATTTCCTGCAATCCAGACATTCTATTTAAAATTTTTGCTTTGGAAACTGTGATACATGATGTTTCCAAAATGAGGTAGGCTCCCCAGGGCTCTGCCTCTAGTATATGAAATTGATTGTGATTCTTGTAAGTTTTTCTTTGGCCCTGTATTGTACAGCACTGGTGAAATAGTAGCCAGCTAGTCAGGCTCCCTGTGGTGGGTGTGGTGTGGTGTGTTTTTATTTATTTATTTATTGTGAAACATTCTGGGCTCAATGAATCAGCATTTTCCAGTGAAAGTCTGTCTGGTTGGAAAATTTTCAATCTGCTCTAGTTCTCAAAATTAGTGACACTGTGAGATGCTGTTGACAGCAATATATATAGTATAGAGTATAATATTCTGTAGCATGGTGCTTATGTTCTCTTACTGAAGAGAAGGAGAGGATTAATTTCTATACATACTTGAATTAAATGTTTTGTAACTTTTGTTTGTAAATGTGTGGAAAACTTTTATTTTGACGAGAGGATTTTAGCTGGGTGATGGTTATGTTCTATAAATAAATGACAACAGATCTAATATTTTGTTCTATCTTTTGAACTAGTACCAAGCGTACCACACTTTGGGGAACACTAATAATTACTAATTACCTGGAAATAATAATGCAAAAGTTAATTTTAATCCGTACTTGGCCTTTCTTCAATGGGACCACTTGTATGAGCAAATATTTGTAGGATTGGGCTGTTATATTATTCTGATGTGGCAGGGAAGTCAAAGCTGAAGTTAGACAACTTTAAATATTATAGCTAATTTATAGTAATGAGGTTTTTTTTTTTTTTTTACTAGAAGGAGATTTAGTATGTGTTTGCCTTTTAAGTGATCTTAATTTTATATTACTTCTCACTTAGGGTGTTGTTAGACCAACAGGTGGCTATGCGGTTATGTTGAACTGGACAATGTCTGCTATATATGGACTCAGACCTGGGGAGGTAAGTGTTGTTTAAATTTTAGTTGCATGTATTTAAAAAGAATTCCAAAATGTTTTAACTGAATTTAATTTTTATCTTATTTTAGGTGTGGTGGGCAGCTTCTGACTTAGGCTGGGTAGTTGGCCATTCCTATGTTTGTTATGCACCTCTCCTGCATGGAAATACAACTGTTTTATATGAGGTAAATGCTTGAAAGAGACACAGTAGGTGTTCCCTGGCTTGAAGGAGGTGCTGGGAGGGAGGGGGAGAAGTTGAGGGAGGAGTTGATCAGTGGACTTCCTGGAGTACCATCGTGGACCTCCACAAGTCTGTGGACCCTAGTTTGAGAAACCCTGGTATACATAACTCCATTGGTGGCAATAGGACTACATATGTGTATAAAGTTAAATATGTATATGTGTTTGCATTAAGTTAGACACTTGTGGGTCTTTGCATGATTAGGAACAAAGAATAACTGCTTTGGAGGAAACACTTTCTGAACCATGGAGATAATGGAGGATCGGCTCTAGTAGTTTAACAGTGTGGTTCCCAAACTCTTTGGCTCCCATACAGATGTTTTAAAACTTGATGGCTCCTTACAACCAAGTACAGGTTGTTTTGGGTTTTTTTTCCCTTTGACTTAGGATACTAGATTCAAGACTTCAGGACACTATAGTTCAGATGGTTTTGCAACTTTACTTGGCCTGCATATCCCACTCTTCTTTTGGATCACGGTTCTGCCCTACCAGTGCATGGCCCAGCACATGTAACCCAGTTAAGACCTTCAACCAGTATGAATTAGTCAAGGATCTTCAAAAATTTCCTCAGTAGTTGTTCAGCTTAGGATTTCTTTGCAAAATAATTCTTCAACTATTATGCCTGCTTTTGACAAATCTCCTGTGTAACAGAAGCTGAGCTATGTTGGCTATGTCTGTGAATTTATCAAGCTGCAGTGCACAATATTGCCACCTCTTAACTTGTTTTGTCAACTGCTTTTGGATGTTTTCTGCAAGATAATCATTGTCTCGATGGATGGTGGTATTTGACATAAAAATGGTTATCAGTACCATGGCTACTTATTCCCCAGTCGTAAGACATGTCTATTGCTGCTGGAATTTGAATTGTCTAGTGTATGGTGTGTTTAGGTTTACCTTTTGCAATTCACCTGGCCACAACGCAAGATCATTGAAAGCATTTTTGAGGAACAGTTGCTTCTTTACACATGAGTACACTCACCCCTGCCACTCTCCCAAGCTTTAATTCTTCTTGTTTCCAAAAGAAGAATTGCTGCTCTTGTTTTTCACATTCTGGATGTTCCATTTCTAAAGTCTCTGTAGTTTCCCTGGCCTCGTGCTTTCATTTACTAAAACCTGAAAACAAGTGACCTGTTTTGGCTATGGACTTTGCTCAGTATTACTGAGACACGAAAATTCAAATACAATGTAACTATCATCACATGTACATTTCTTCATGTTATGTTTAACTCTGTTAAAATCATCATAATCTTCAGCCAAATATAAGCTACATGTAGGCTTGGTATGTGTTAAAAGTTGTTGCCTTATAAAAATCAGACTCTGATACCCACACACTCCAGGGCACCCATTTTTACCAAGTTCCTAGGGCTCAAGATGTAACCCTGTTGACTTAGGCACCCCCACACTTTCCCAGTTCCTAGGTCTCTGGGGGAAAGGCATCTACGCATACCCAATTCCTAGGGCTCAGGGCAAACTCTTCTGCCAGTTTACAGAATCTTTTTACCAATGAAAGAGCCTTACACAGTAATATTCTTAACCTCTATTTATTAACAGTCACCAAAACAATGTGCATTCTAAGCATACAATGCTCACCACTCCCAATAAGGCAGATAAACTTCTCCTGCTGGCCAGTCAGGATCAGGGTCATCTGAGGACTCCAGCTTCTGTACGATGTGGTTGGAAGAGTTGACGTCTGGCAGCTCTGATCTTGGTGCTGTGTCCTGGAGTTGGTTCCAAATAACTTCCTTATGGACCCCAGTTTTATATAGTGAAACTTGAGTCCTGCTTAACCAAAGTACTATAAAAAGATAATTTTTCAACAATCCTAGCCCATTATGAAACAATTATTCAACTAATTATACCCCACCACCATAGTAGATTTATACCAAGCAAAATTAATTATCAACAAATGGAAATAATCAAAGAACCAGACAGAGATCATAGAGAGAAACAATAGAAAAGAAGGGGCCATAAAGGCAAAACAATGGAAGTATGGGTTTTACAATCAGAACTATTAATAAGTGATTCCTTGCCAGACAGAATTCTATCAAGCAAAGTTTTCTTTAAAAGTCTTAAGAATTTCCTTGCTTAAGTGATGGAGGAGGAGCACCTTCTTACCAGCCCGATAGTACATTGTTTTGATATAATTTGGAAGGAATGTGAGGATGTGACTTTCTGCTTCTTGGCTCATGACTGGTGCATGATTTGGCTCATGAATGGCTGCAGAGAAAGGCCCAAGGCTTTTGCTATATCCAGTTTTCCTTTTGTCTTATACTGCCAAAGCAGTTCTTTGCTCTCTACTGTCCAGCAGGTGGTGAAAGCCTTTTTGTATCACCTGGGAATATTGGCTTTGGCAGCTGTTGTTAGGCTAATGAGGTGATGATAATTGGCAGAGGTCGGAGCGATACTGCTTTCCGAAAGTTCCACTGAGGCTTCGAAATAGCAGGATCTGGGACTGACCTGAATCACAAGGAGTCTGTGTTGACAACTTTCTCAACAGTCAAATATTATCCTTGTTGATGGCAGAAGGTGGCTGTTGTTCTCTTGCAACACAAAGCAAAGGTCAGGCATATAGCATTTTTGTCAGTGTGCTGACCTAAAAGTGCCATGCTCTTTAGCGTTGTAGAGCAGGCAAACATCTTCTGCCACTCATGACAATTTTTCTCCTGTGCAATCGCTGGTGGTGTAGCCCCACAAATTGTGGTGGCTGTTGAAGTTGCCTACATGATGGGGAAGTGGCTTGAAGGTGGCAGCACTGAGAGAGAGCTAGTTCATTAATGGGGGTTTATAGACATTCAATTACTGGCAAGTCGCTGATCTGGATGGCGATGAAATTAGAAGTTGTGTTAGGGAGTAACTGTATAGTGTTCCTCACATCACCTTTGGTGTAGGTTGTCAGGTCTTGTTTTGGATGGAAGTCTGCTAAGACGGGGTCTATCTGTTGATCTTGGAGTGATGGCTTTTTCACTCAACTTACATTTTCTCCAGTCAGTTTTGACAGTTCACAGGATCTTCATCAGGTAGTTGCATTTTCTGTTGGATAAACCCTTGATATTTAACTGCATTATATGCAGTGAGGGGCCAGTGTCTGGTTTGACTTGGAAGAGGCCATTTTTGCGATTGCACTGCTGACCTGTTGGCCTTTTCGGGACATTTGATCACCAATTTAATGACATTCGTTGTGGTTACACGCACAGGAGGAGAGACCACAACCAGGTTGTCTTTTCATCCCTAAACAAATTATGAAGGTGTTCCTATCCTAGGACATCAACCAGCACCTGTGTGCAGCACAAAGAATGGAGTGGTTAGCACTAATTGATGCCACAGTTAGGATTGTGGTGATTTATCCTGCAAGTGAGGCAAGTGGAAGTCTGTGATCCGGACCATTATTTAAAAGATAAACTGTTGTTAATTGTAGAGAGGTTTATTTTTGTTAGCATTTGAAGGGAAGAAAATGAGTGACTGGGAAGGAGGGGGTATTCATGGGGGGGAACATCAGATATGCTTTAATAGAAGCATTGCCAGAAGATTGAGGGAAGTGATTTATTCCTCTCTATTTGGCACTGGTGAAGCCACATCTGGAATATTGTGTCCAGGTTTGGGTCCCCCACTATGAAAGGATGTGGACATATTGGAGAGAGTTCAGCGAGGGTAATGAAAATGATTAGGGGGCTGAGGCACATGACTTATGAGGAGAGGCTGAGGGAACTGGTCTTATTTAGTCCGCAGAAAGAAGGTAGACTTCTCATATGGATTGGAGCCTCCCAGGCTCTTCTGTCTGTTAAATGCTTCTTTATTGGGCACTTAACTTACACATTCTTTTTCCAAGAAGCTGACCAAATGTTTTTACTATAAGACTTGGCTATAAGCTCTGTGTGATACAGAAAGTTCATCTTCTAAATGTGATCTTTCTAGTGAAATGGCCTTGCCAATAGCTGTAGAGCTTTGCCTAAAAGTCACTCTCTGTTTTTACTTAATCTCTTTATTATTTAAAATAAATAGGTATGGTAACCATCACTCACTGCAGCAATCAGGAACAATAAAATTTTTATTAGAAGATCGCATGCCACCTGGTTTCCTTATTTACAGCACTGTAGAAAATGATTGCTACTTCTTATCCTGAGCCATGCCGGGCAATCTGTCACATCTGGTTACCGTTATTTACTATTCCCCTGGCATGTTTTGAGAAGTGGAAAGTCAGCGCTGAGTAAAAAGCTGCTATTGTAGCTCACTGAAATACAACTGGTGTGACAAAGCTCCAAGTCTGTCCTTGTGGGTCCTGCGCTTCCTGGCAGATTTAGGGGCCTCAGAAACTCATCTAGGCCCCAGAGTGACCTCCCTTTCTCAGTATAATTGGCAAGAGTCACCACCTAGTGAGTTACCTTCATCACAGGCCAGTATGGAAGATGGAAAAGGGGGGAGCCTGGGCCCGCCCTCTACTCCGGACTCCAGCCCAGGGACCCTAATAGTATCAGCTAAGATGGCTGACCTTTTAGGCACAAAACACAATACAATTCCCTGGGCTACTTCCCCACAGCAGTCCCTGCTTCTTCAAACTCCACTTCACCCTTACCTCAGGGCCTCCTTCCTTCAGTATGATATGTTGTCCAACACTCAGTCTCACCAACAGCATAACTTCCTTCCACAGCTCCTGACACCCACAGCCCACCTGACTACCTGGGAGGTTTTTATCTGGATTCAGCCAGTCCCTGATTGGCTTCAGGTGTCCCAATTAGGCTAGCTGTTTCTACTCCTTTCTAGAAGGTTCTTAATTGGCCCCAGGTGTCTTGATTGGTCTGGAGTAGCCTTTGTTTGGCTATCCAGGGAACAAGGACCTGCACATCCTAAGGCTGATATACCTGCCTTCCAGCACTCTCCTAGACCCTTCTGGTCTGACTCCGTCACACTGGCCAGATTCTTGCCTCCTCTCCAGCCTTTTTGAGCTGCTGTAGGGCATGAAGAGGCCAGAAAGCCAATATGAGCAGCCAGCTGGGGAGTTTTGCAAGGTGAGGGGAATCCTGGGTAGCAAAGGGCCAGCATAAGGGAATTCTACATTGCCATTGTGACAATCTGTGTCCAGACACCAGAATGGGAGAACCTCCAAAATGAGCAGTTGGGATCAACTGGTAGCATATTGTATAGTTGTACTATAAAAGTGAATTGAGTGGGGTCTTTTATGAAAGCTTGTGAGGTTTGGACTTTGTCACTATGAGCTATGTATACAGACAGTGGTTATGAATAAAGATGTTTAAATACAGAGAAAACTGTGCTCCTGATCAGTACTGCAGTTTTATCATCCCCTCGCAATAGGGTGGAGGAGCAGCCAAGAGAGGAGAGACCCCAAGCAAGTTCTTTACGCAAGGGGCCAGCTTTAAGGGGCCACAAATTGTCATTTACTGGGCTGGACAATGGTTGACCATTAATGTTAATGGAAAGACATTGAGACAATTGTGTATTTCCCCACTCTGTATAGCAGTAGTGACTGAAGGGAAAAAAAAACTGTGAACCCTTTGAAAATGTGAGGGGTTTGAAGCAGGGATAGTCAACTATTATTATTATTATTTTTTTTGTCAGACCAAATTTCTTGGTCAAGGTATGGTCAAGGTCCAGACTCCAGAGAAAATAATACCAATCATGATAATACTAAGTAAATAAAAAGATTTTAGGGTCCATTCAGAAGCATCTGACTGTCCAGATTTTGCCTGTGGTCCATCTATTGACTACCCCTGATTTGAAGTGAAATCCATCTTGAATTTGAGGGACAGTCTCAAAGGTAGAAGGCTGTCTGTCAACACTAGATTCCCCACTAGGCTAGGGACATGCTGGGAAACTGTTCAAAGAGAAAAGGTGATTTTTTCTAGAAAGGAGATTTTATCTAATATGGAATGCAAAGCATGTGGGTGTCTATATTTTTTGTGGAACTTTTCTCTTTGCTTTTCCATGCTACTTCATCTTTAAATCTGTCCTTTTTCTGTTAAATAAACCTTTTACCTTTAGCAGGTCTCTGTTATGCAAACTGTGTGACTTGTGAGTGCAACAATGAACTGATAACTGGAGGGAAGGTTTCATTCTTTGGGGTGACAAACCGGAGGGGGACAGTCCTAGTGTCTGGTACTTTATAATTTGGGGAGGACAGTTTGGGGAGACTTGGGACTGGAAAGGCTGTTGGTATCACCCTCCAGGAGTAACGAGGCTGATTGAGGTCAAGGTAAGGCTTTGTGCCCCCAAAGTTACTAGGCAGGCAGCTGCAGAACCCCTTACTGCTCTGAGTGAACCCCAAAATATCACAACCACCTTCTGTGCCTCTGCACTGACAATGTAACTGGGACAAAGGGAATGTGGCTGGAGTGCTGCTGTGTTCCAGGGACACCTGGGTGCTGAACCAGCCCATCATGGGCAGCATATATAAACGCTTAATCTGGGGAGGCTAGCGCCCTGCCCCATCCCTTCTGCCCAAGGTCCCGCCTCTTCCATCCTAGGTCCTCCTCTGCCTCCACCCCCTCCTCTTGCCTGCCGGGGCCAGAGGAGCCCAAAACTTGGCTGGGTAATAGCGGGGAGCATTAGGGAGGTTTAGCGTCCCCCAGCCTCCCTTATGTGCCGCCCATGCATCTCACTGGGACTCTGAAGCTGTTCTACACTGTTCCAGGACAAGGGTTGGTATAGAAATAGCTCTTTTTGTGGCTCTCCTTTTAACACACATCCCTCCGCCAACTTTTCATAGCTGCAGCTAGCGCTTATTGGGCGCAGCTGGAGATTGAGCTCAGAACCTTTCGAGTTTACTCTGAAACATGACTCCAGCTTGTGATATTAATGGTATAGCAAATGAATAATTCCACTGTGTATTGACAAAGGTATTTTAAAAGTGTTTTTGAAATAGTTGTTGTGTTGATTGCAATTATTATGTGTTCAAGTTGTGAGCTGACAAGGAATTATGAAATATCTTTATCCGATGAGATTTTATATTAATCTCTCCATAGGGGAAGCCTGTGGGAACGCCAGATGCTGGTGCTTACTTCCGTGTGCTAGCAGAGCATGGAGTGGCTGCCTTTTTTACCGCACCAACTGCAATTAGAGCAATCCGTCAGCAGGACCCTGAGGCAGACTTGGGAAAGCAGTACTGTTTGTCAAGGTGAACTAAGGATACATTGGAAATTGTTATAGAAATAGGCTTGAGAGACTGAGGAGAGTACAATGTCTGGAGCTTTGAACACTTAAGCAGTGGAACATAAATATATAAAAAAACCAACCGTATTTTATCTATGTGTGTGTAGAGCATGTGTGAGATTATAATTTACATATATTCCACAAAATTTACATTAAAATGATATTATTAAGGTTGCAAAGTCAGGCATTCAAAAAAATAAGGAATGCCTCAAAGTTGCCTGTGCAACCTGTTGGTCTTTAATTATGTCATCACATACTGTTTTCCACAAGGCCCTGGCATCATTCAGAGCACAGTGTGGACAGTGCGCACTTTATGAGCAGCTTTTCAGTGTGGTGTTTTGTCCCTGTGTTCATTGTGTTGTCTTATTTACTCCACGCTGTTCAAAGCCTGCTCTAACGACAGAATTATTAATTTCCCTGTGGGCTTTTCTGTGGTGCTCATCAGTATAGTGTTGGTGATGCATGCAGATGCTAAGTATCTTCACATGATCTCTGTGCAGTGAGGCAGTGATACTTTTCCCATTTTACAGTTGAGGAGCTGAGATACAGCGAGATTAAAGTCAAAAGTTTACACTAATTTTGGGTGCACAATCTGAGCAACCTGAAACCTGATTTTTCAGAGTTCTTAGCATTATATGGCACTCTCATGTTCAAAGTACACTCGCACTGAATTCAGTTGCAGCTGTGAGTGCGCAGTACTTCTTCAAATTGAAGTCTCAAGTTGGGCACCCAGAAATTAAGGAACACACAGTTATGACCACTTGTGAAAACTTTGGTTTAAGTGACTTGCCTAAACTTGCATAGGAACTCTGTGGCAGAGGCAGGGATAGAATCTAGTTCTCCAGAACAACATTAACCATGTCTTAACCATGAGACTTTTCTTTCTCTTTCTGCAATCCCCTGCCTTGTTCACTTATAGGTAAGGCTAAGATTTTTGCCGTAGTTATCTTTAGCAAAAGTCATGGACCAGTCACAGGCAATAAACAAAAATTCACGGAAGTTGTGACTTGCCTGTGACATTTGCTGCTGTGGCTCTGTGGTTTCCCCTGCTGCAGGGTGGCTGGGAGTTGTGGAGCCAGGTCCCCCTTAGCAGCTGGAAACTGCAGAGGGGCTGCCTTGCACTCATAGCCATTGGGAGTTGCAAGGTGACCATATTTCCCAAAGAGAAAATGAGATACTCTCGCCCGAAGCATCCCCCTTCCTCTCCCCATTCCCGCACGAGGCTGCCACCCATCACTGGAACCCTATGGAGGGCCCCCTCAGGAGTCTGTCACCTGTTGATGGAACCTGTTGCCTGTCGCTGCTGTCGCCTGTTGCTGGAACCCTGCCAGGGCCCCACTGACTGCCAGCTCCAGAGTCCCACAGCCCCTGGGACTGAAGCAGAGAATGTCCTGGAGGTCTCTGTGACATAAACCTCACCTTACTTATAAGTAACCCTCCCACTTCCGCAGCGAATGAAGCAGGGGTCCTACAGACAAGTTTGCTTTACTGCACGGCCTTGATTGATCCCTAGAGCACTGTCCATGTTGTGCACTGAATGAAGCAGGGGTCCTATGAAAAAATAGTATGTGATCATGTAATTAAAGATTGTATCATAATGCATGTGCACAAGAAGGCAAATTAAATTTGCATAAACAACCTTAATTCTGATATTCCTAACTGTCCCAGTCCTGTCTCCTCCTCACCCTTTCTCCTTGCTTTTCCAGTCTCTAGTCCTCAGACTTCTGATGCCAGTCCTTGCCCAGCCTGTTCTAATCTTCCATTCTGGTCTCATGTTTGAATCCCAATCTACTCCAGTCCCAGATTTCCATTCCTTCGTCCAATTCCAGTCTCCTCACTTAGCCAGTCCTAGTGTTCCTCACCCCTCAGCACCTTCCCTCCCTCAACTGACTCCCAGTCTCCCTCACAGGATTCTTCCCAGTTCTCTGTGTGCACACCAGTTCCTACTCAGCTTTCTCTTCCATTCCCCATTGGTTCCTAGTCCCAGTCTCCTTGTCCATTACTCGCAATCTCCCTGTCCTCCAGCTTCTTATGTGATCTGTGGCCCCACTCCCAGTGTCCTTGCCCAACAAGTTCCAGCTTCACTGCTCAGCCAGTCTCAGCCTACCTGCCCCTGTTTCCACCCTACCCGTTTCCATTCTATCCCCTTCCAACTCTTTTGGTTTCTCTAGACTATGTCCTAATCTGCTCTATTCGTTCTCCCTGGCCCAGCTTTTGTCCCTTCAGCATTTGAATTAGGGAGCTTCCTCCTCCAGCCTGCCTGGGTGCCAGCAGCGGGATCACTGAGAACACGAGACAGAGGCTTCCTGCTCTCAGTTTTGGTGCTTAACCCCACCCTGTCCTGGAGCAGCTGGAAGTCACAATTACAGGGAAATTCTGTTACAAAGGCCACCCCCTGCTAAATTTCAAGTCCCTGCTGCAAAGCATGGGGGCACTAGAGTGTTTCAAAGAAGAGGTTGCCAGACTTTTTTAATGTGCAAAACAATGTATTTTTCTCTAGGCTTGTTCTTGGAAATGGCTGAACAGTTTTTGTCTGAAACTTAAAAAAAAAAAAAAAAAAATCTGTCTGAGGCAGGCAGCTGGCACGAAAATTCTCAGCTGAATTAGTTACAGTTTGATAAATTATAAGCAGTTGAAAACAGTGTCTCTTAATGGGAAGTGTTGGGCAATCTTAATAGACAGTGCAACCTGCCCCTCCTATAACATATATAATTTATTTTTAGCAAAGAGATATCTAACTGCACTTTAAACAAAAATACTTACAGTAATATATGACTGTAAAATTGGAATCTTGATGTTTCGTGTCTGTGATTAGCTCTGTGACTTCTGCATAAAATTTAGTCAGCTCACAAACAGAGACAAAGCCTTTAAGTACCAGTCCTAAAAACTCCTTTTGGGATGTGATAGTCAAGCACTTATTTCTGGCTGTGACATCACCAATAATATTGTGCATCTGGAACCTAGCTAAAAGTTTGGTCGATGATGTGTGATCAAGAGCAGAATCTCTGAAGGTATGTGTGAGACCTTTTGGAAGAGACGCCAATGCTGCCAACACCCAGCTATGCATCTCCTCCTCCTCAGCAGATACAACTCATACCATCTCACAGATGTCATGATGCCTTCAAGAGATGAGCACCTGGATTTAAAAAAAAAATCTCTTTATTGGAGGGGGAAAACACTTAGAGCTAGTCAAGTCACTATCTTTCAGTTGTCAAGATAATGTTTGATGATAAATTGTATAGTCAGTTGCTTAACCACGCTTTAGTTTATTATGAAATATACTCAAGAGATCATATAATCAACGTCAGTCAGGTTTATTGCAACCATTCAATAATAATATAATTCAGGAAAAGGGTTCTATAGGATACTAGTCTCTGTGAAACCATACTGTGCAGCAATGTTACTTTCACTTCAGATAGAAGGTGTGCTCCCAAAGTTACACATTTCAGTTGGTAGTATTTTTAAGATGATTTTGCAAGTTACACATTTCTCTACATGCCACTAAAATCCAACCCATCAGTTTGTCCCAGTTTCTTTATGCATGGGTTCTCTGCCCCAAGAGAAGATTCATCCAGAGAGAAAAAAAACATTATCAACAAAAGTAGTAAAATTAAATCCCCTCCCCACATGCAAAATTCTAATTTAATAATTTGTCTTCTACATGTTTCAAATTATACCTGTCCACAGACTCTAGGTACATTTGGAAAGAAATAATAAAAAATCCATAATACCTCCACCAACTTATGTTAGTAGATGCAAACTAAATTCCCAGCCAACCCCTTCAGATGACAGTTTGGAGATAAAAGCAGAGATCTTGCTAGGAGCACCACTCTCCCTCATCAGGTAAATCTAGAGTATGAATTCCAGAGTGGATGGCTCTCCGCTGAAAATACTCTGCCTTGTGTCACACCCTAAATGGCGAAACTTAAAGAACTTTCAGGAAATGGTATGAATAGGGAGGTATGTTTTCTTCTGTACTGGCACTGTACTTACCTGAGTAAGTATAATGTCAAAAAAGTACATGCTGTATCGGTCTTCCAAGATTGGATCCTAAATGCACTGATCCAAAGCTTTATGTAGCTTAATTATTGTTCAGTGCATTTTGGATTGAACTCCTAAAAGCTTAATTACATTGATTTATAATGTCAGGAATCCAGGCTTCAGAGACAACTGTTTAGGACATGTTCACTTAACAAAGAAGTCACAAGATTTCTTGAACATCATGTTCAAGGAGCAGGACTGCAATGATAAATGCTTTGACGGATTGTAGCCGTTGAGTTTTCAATGTGATTAAAAATATAAAATTGTTCATAGCAGGACTTTTTTTCATATGTGTACATATATAGTGTTCAGTATCACTTACACACCTCTTTTTTGATTTACTCTGCAAAAGGAGAAAATAATTAATTCCATATTTCTTTTGCTTATTAGTCTATTTAGCTATAACACTCTTAGTACCATTCCCAGACATGAAGAATAACTCTAAGTAGCTCGAAAGCTTCTCTCTCTCACCAATGAAAGTTGGTCCAGTCAAAGATACCCTACTCATCTTGTCCCTCTAACTTTAGGCAAGTCTTTTTAATGTTTTCTCTGTGCATTTATGTGCCCATCTGTAAAATGGAGATGCTTATGTGACACTTGAGCTTGTCCTCACTGCATTGTTGGCTCACGCTGTAACTTGAGTTTTACCCCTAACCTGACTCCTGTGCACACACACACACAAGTCTCTAGCTCAAGCTGTCTGGCCCAGTGCCCCCTTCAGGGAAGGATGCAAGAGGTTGGTCAGGGATGCTTGAGGCTCCAGTTACGCAGCAGTTAGAGTTACAACAAATCATCAGCTGCTAACTGAATCACTCTGTGCTGTTAATCAAATCAGTCTGTTTTAGTTTGCGTGGTCATTATAATTCAGGGGTTTTCAATCTTTTTTCATTTGTGGACCCCTAAAAAATTTCAAATGGAGGGGCAGACCTTTGGAAATCTTAGATGCCTGTCCCCGGGCAACCACAGATCACAGGTTGAAAATAACTGTTCTGTGGTAATGACAACCTTTCACAGACCACTTAGACATAAGCTATGGACTCCCTGGGGTCTGTGGACCACATATTGAAAACCACTATTCTAATTCAAGGTGGGCTAGCTCAGGTGAACAAGCCCGTAGATTTTTAATGTTTTCACAGTAGAACAGTGAGATTTGTTTTAATTCATTAAAGCCCCCCAAGGTGCATGGATGAAGTTTGATAGAATAAATGCAGACTAGATTTAAGTGATAAATTTAGGTACCCATGTTTAGGTTTCAGATGTGCTGTGACTCTGCACCTCTCCTTAGCCCTTGAGCACCACAATTTAGAGTTAGGTGCCTAACTGTAGGTTTCCAAGTCTGGAACATTTGATCTGTTTCTACTCTAACCCATTCATGCTGTCTTGTATTGCCTGCCTCTTTTGAATAAACTTAGAAGTTACCTCGTCTGACCTCCTCTGTTTGCCTGCTTCAACTTGCCACAGGTTGCTTTTTTGTGGCAGCAAAATGATATTATAAATTGGATTTAACTCTGATCCTTGTGGCAGTTGTAGTCATCATTCTCCGTCTTGAATCGCTATGTAAAGTATTCTCTCAAGTCATTGCTAATTCAGAGGATGGACACTGATCTTAATTTACTGACCCCTAATTGATAATCAATGGTCTTTTTAAAACTGCACAAGTTGTTTTTGTTTGTTTTTTCTCCCACACTATTAACTTTTGGCTACTTCTAGAAAATTGCCTATCATGTAGAGCTATGCTGTAAATGGAGCCAAAGGGCTGGTCTTCACTAGGTGTGGGGATCGACTGCAGATATGCAACTTCAGCTATGTGAATCACATAGCTGAAGTCGGCATATCTTCAGCCGACTTACCTCCCGTCCTCACGGCGACGGCAGTTGGCGGCGAGCTCCCCCATCGACTCCAGCTTACTCTTTGCGGGGAACTGGAGTTCCGCAGTCGACGGGGGCAGTGCTGGCGATCGATTTCTCACGTCTTCACAAGACGCGAGAAATCGATCGCTGAAACATCGACCGCTACCCGCGGTAGTGAGGACGTACCCTCCGACTCCTGTCTATGGAGAGGAAATCAGTTAGAGCCAATAGTATTAATACAATTAAGATTAATTGTTTTAGTTAATACAGATTTGGTTTTTCTTTGGAATCTTGCCTCCTGAGATGTTTCCTGTTGCAAACAATTAGATTGCTCCACTGAACTGGAATAAAAAAAAATTTGAAGAATAACATCTCATTTGGTGAGCTCAGTTTAATTTGTGAAGGAATTAAGTTTTTATTATAAATCTATTGGGATGGAACATTGCTATAAGCCTGCAGCATTAGCAGGATCCTGCTGTGAGGAGAGAAAGGAATACTACTATGAATAATCTCAACCTCCTTTCTCTCTTGGGTTGTTATCATTGACAATAATGGAAGCATTGCCGTACACGAGACATTTTGTCCAGTGTGTTGATAGTGAAACTCACTGAACGATGACTAATAAAGAATCACAATGTCGAATAAACTTAGTGCTCATTAATTTATATAATTATCTCAATTTTTTGTAAGGGAAAGGTCTATGAAAATAGTACATTGACACAAACATTCAAACATGAAACACAATGTTCGTGTGACTTTATTATTTGATTATAAAACTCTACATCAGTGGTCATGCATGTTGAACATTACACACTCTCTTGCTCACTCCCACAAGAAAACCAACCAACCAAAACATTTTCAGGAGAAATGCAGAACCCTGAATGCACGTTCACCAAATTAGTAAAAGCTAAATACATACAAAATATTTGAAAGTTATTTGTAATGTTTATGGGTCTGGTCCTGCACGCACGTGTGTAATTTTATTCACACAAATATCCTGTTGAGGTCAATGTGGCTGCTCATTTAAGTACAGTTACGCAGTCATTTATCTTTTATGTAACTCTCATTGGACTCCAGTTCAAAGTTTTCTGTTGCTCCTCAAAAAGGGTTGCTTATTATGTATTGTTTTTCCTGGAGGTGGATGGAATGGATAGTGGTGGATTATTCTTGTCTCAATTACCATGCTTTTATATTGAGATCTTTTTCTCATTTATTCCATAATCCTCCTAAGTGTCCATGGACAGATACGGGGTATAAAAACAGGCACATGAAAAGTGGTGCGTAAATTATTCGGAAATGAGAAATGCATGTGATATAAATGTGACAGTGGGACTACTCATGTGAGTAAAGTTACTGTGTAAGAGTTTGCAGAAGACCAGTATGTTCTAAGTTCTAGATCCTAAATAATATTTGGTGTTGTAGGGACCTACTTAAAAAGCACTTCAGTTCACCTTCAAGATCTTACCATACTGAAGGGGGGAGTCAAATCAGATTGCAGTGCTTCATGAGGGATGACAACTTGTGACAAAGCATGTGATAAAAATGATGTTAAATGATTGCATGGGTTTAATATATGGTTATATAGAACATTATTTAATTTTAATAATTATACAAATGCAAAGAACACCTGTTGCTGTTGCCAAAAGATTCATGTGTTTCTGCTGCAGCTTGCTAGAGAACATCCCTCCAGATGAATAGAATTCTGACACCTGCTATGATGTCAAGTACATACGGCATCAATTGAGTATTTAATGTGCATGCAGCATATTGTTCAGCAAAGAGGTGGCTATAATAAGTATGCTACCTTTTGTACTATTTGTAAATCTAAATGATTTGTAAACCCCTAGAGTATGGAACCTTCAACAGGATATATATACAACATTTGAAACCATCTCCATTATTGCTTTGCCTCTGAAATTTACAGGTTGCTTTTAGGCCAGTCTGTCTCTCTCTCTGTCTCCTGTGTCTCACAGAATTTACAGATTTTCAAAGTATTATTTTTATTTCATATATAACTTAGAATATTTGCTTTAAGATTATACATGTACATTAGTTGTACTTCTGGGAAAGGGGTTAACTTTGGTAGTTGCTAGAAATCCAATTTTCAAGTCAACTTTAAAATGGAAAATCTGTTTACAGCTTTAACCATAGAGAGACTACTGGTCTTTCCATAAAACGTCTTAATTTCTGTGTAATTTGTTTCTTATTGTCTCTGATACTTTTTTCTGCTCCTTTTTGGTATCTTCCCATCATTTCTTGACTCCTTTTCCTGTTTACACAGGGTCAGATGTGCCCACATTTCTTGCAGTCCATGGTACAGGTTTGTAGGCTTGGAGGTCCAGGCCTTTTGTCTTCAGGGTTCTCTTGACATAGTCTTTTAATCATATCCTCAATCTTTCTTTCTTCTTGTTCTCTTCCTCCCATGTTTTCTTTGCTTGTTGTCATTCTCCCATTCTTATTACGTGTCCAGATCACCTCAAACATGCCAGCCTGTCACTGAGAGTCTGAAGTTACTCTTCCTCCTGCTTTCTTCCCTGTAACACTCTGTCTACCCACTCCATTCTAGCCATTCTCTTCACTATATTATTGTCCACTACTTATATCTCCTTTTTTCCAGCTCTGTAAGACCCACCATTTCCAAACCATGCAGCAGGTGAGACAAACACCCAGTACTTCTGTCACCTTTTCCACTGCCGCCCACGCACATTAGTTTCTGTTTTCACTTCTCCAGTTCTCTCTCCAAAGGCACTAAATGCACTTCCCAAGTACACAAATTCTTTCTTCTTGTTCAGTTTTTCTCCTGAAATATCAGTCAACTGCTCCTCTTCCACCTTCACTACTTGCATAATTTCAGTGTTCTTTGTGTTTGCCTTCAAATACAGATGCCCATTCTGATACCATGTTTTACCAGTTCCTCTTTGCTGTCATCCAAAAGAGCCAGCATACATTAGTTTTCTCTCTGGCTCCACAGTCTTGCTGCTTCTACTAATGAACTCCATAACTGGAAGAGAAGTGAACTTAACACACTGCTTTGTCTCCCACATCACCTCAGAACTCTTTGCAATTCCACAAATTGTTACCACCTTAGCTCATGATCCTTGGTATAACTCCTTTGTCATCTCTATTTCTTGAAGTTCCTTTCCTATCTATCTTAGTATTTGAAACACCAGCTCCCAAGGAACCAAGATGTATCCTTTTTCTGAGGATTAGTCAGTACTGCATAGCAATTAAATCCTCCATTTATCATTCTTTCAAATTTCTGTCTCATTGCAAATATTGTGTTTATAGTACTCCTTCCCTTCCTAAAGCCATGATGCTCCTCTTCTGTACTTTCCCATACCTTGCATCTCAGTCTTGCTTCCAAAATTCTCTTAAGGGCTTTGAGAAGCTGACTTAACAGGATGATGCCCCAATCGGTGTTTGGATAATTCGTGTCATCCTTATCCTTCCAAAGTGGCACAATCAATCCCACTCTTCAGTCATCTGGTATCCTATGTTGGTCTAATAAATCACATATCTGTAAAGCCATGTTACTCCAGTATCTCTAGTGGCCTTGATCATATCAACAATTTTTATGTTCACCAATTGCTTTACCAATCTTCCTCTTATTCAGCACTACTTCTGCCTCCTCTGTAGGGATCAGTATCTTTTGAGACTTCCCCATAATTGTTGGTGCTTGCATTTGCAGCTTTCAGTTTTCATTTAACAGCCTATGAAAATATGTTTTCCATACCTCTATCATCTCTATAGAGTTATTCACCACACAATTCCCATTCTTTTCACATAAAGAATTCTTCAAATCTCGTGCTTCATTGTTTTCTCTATTTGGCTGGACGCAAAACCAATTTCCTGCCACCATCTTCCTCCAGCTTTCAGTATCATTCCTCTTCTGCCTCCATTCTTACCTCAACTACCTTTTTAGCCTCAATTTTTGCTTCCATTTTTGATTCTTGTGATCATGAGCTGCTTCCTCAAACTCTCTCTGAATTATTCATTCATTCTTTTTAACTTCTCTTTTACATCAGACTTCCACCACTGCTTGTTCTCTCTGAAAGCACCCCGTCTTGCCACTCATTCTGCCACATGTTGCCTCTGCTGCTTTGATGAAACATTCTTTAAAATTCCTCCATTCTCCCTCCATTGACTGCATTGTTCTTGGCACAGTATGAAAGCCTTCCTTTACTTTTTGGCAGAACTCTTTCTCTCCCCCCATCTCCATTTACATAACCACTAATGAAATTTCTTCCTCAGCATCATCTTCTTTCGTGGTTTCTCAGGCTGCAGGGGTTTTTTACTGTTCATATTTTGTTGTTCTGCCACATAATCTCTCAGTATAACCTTTTTGTCTTTCACCATTTTCATATGTTCTCCTCTTATCAAACTATAGTCCACCTGAGGCATGCTTTTTCCACTGCAGCATGTCACCAGGTGGGATTCTCTTTTCTCAAACAGTGTATTTGCTACTGAGAATCCATTAAACAAACAGTGCTCAACCCATTTCTTTCCTTCTGCCTTTCTTTTACCAAAGCCAGATTTACCCACCACTCCATCTACTGGGCACCCTTCATCAGCATGGCAGTTTTAATCACCACCAGCAAGGAATTACTCGCAACCATGGCCGCTGACTTTGCCAGATTATTTCTAAAGCTCTGTCTCTTCCATAGTTCTACCTTGTTTAGTAGCATATGTTGACATAATACATGTTCTCTATCTTCAACATTCTGCCATCCATGGGTTTCCTCTTCTTTCTACCCTTGTGAAAGCATTAGCAATCTCTGGACTCACAATGAGAGCTTCTTTTTGGTATATTATATTCATTTTGTATCTATTGACAGTGTACACAATATCTATATTGTACCTGTTTTTAAATTTAATACATTTTTATATTTGTTTACTCCTCTTGAATTGTTGAGCTAGTCCTGGTGTCCCAAAGCTATCACATTTTAAAAAGGAGGCTATTTTTAAGTATTATATTAAGACGTATACATTTATATCCATATGAATGCAATTTCCATTCAGTAGGCTGGAACAGAAACATACTTTCTACCCTTCAACATCTTGGCCATAGAACACACGTTTCTAAAGTTTATAGAGAAATATATTCCTTTTTGTTTTATCTTTCTTTCTCAAGCATTAACATCTAAAATTTTTACCATTTTATTTAGGTTCCGAACATTATTTGTAGCTGGTGAACGCTGTGATGTGGAGACATTAGAATGGTCCAAAAAAGTCTTCAAGGTTCCAGTGTTGGACCACTGGTGGCAAACTGGTGAGCACTTTGCAATATTTGTTGAAATTCTCCCTCTTCCTCCTTCTCACCAAGTTTTACAAACTTGACTCCTGTTTTCTGCAAAGCAATCACTACAGGTGGATCTTTCCATCCACATAACTTTCTGTTTATCTTTGCATGAGGGCAGAAAGCAGTACGTATTTTAGCAAACTGTGTCTTTAAAATAATGTGAAAAACACAATATAGTGTTTTCTGATACCTGCATTTAAAAGATTTAACAACATTATTATCATCACTATATTTTCCATCTGTAACTATATTATATATCTACGTGTGTTATTCCCTCACACAAAACTTGATCTATTAGAGAAGCTTTTAGATTTATTTTATATACTTTTCAGTCTATTTTATGTATGAAAAATATGGCACACAATAGGCTCCTAATTTTTTGGTCATGTCCATATGCACCTGATCCAACACCTATTAATTGACTACCATTGACTTCAGTGGGAGATGGATCGAGACCTTAGATCACAATGGGAGAATCAAAAGTACCAGCATATGTGTAACTGTGTGTCACAAATTCTGGTGACAGTTAGACAGCTTGGTTCTGACAGTTAGACTGAACAGCTCTTTACCATAACTCTGAATGACGTGTGTGTGTCTCATATATAATCAGAATGAGTTTCATGTGTTACATAAACTAAGCACATTAGAGAAGGCTTATGCTTGGGTTTTTTTGGTCTCTTGGTACTAAGAATATTCCTCTCAGTTTCTGTGCATCACTGTTTGCTTATAGAATTTCACAGATCTTTGTATAAGATAAAAAACTTTCTGCCTGCTCCATGATGGGTGGCATATGCAATGGGCAAGAGACAGAAAAATGTGGTTCAAGGATACAATTGCCTGGAATAGAGAAGTTTCCATAGTTCTGATCTGATTTACCATATACAATAAAATTAGTCTAGTGGGCTTAAAGTGCAGCTTATTTGTATAAACTTTTCAGCACTTTTGTGTGAGATATTCGAAAGATAGTGGTGTTTCCTGTTACATAATTCTTGAGCCTATTTAGTTGATAAAAAGGGTTACAGCATGGAAAGACACCCTATTTTTTTCCTTCTGTGCAGCTTTAGTAATACTGAAGGATAGATTCATAAATAAAATAATCCATTTTCACTTCTGGTAGGTTTGAATAGAACTTTTGCTGTTCTCTGCAGCTAGTGCACCCAGGCTTAAAGAAAAGGCTTCCTGATGTCTAAGAACAAATATATGTCATTCTAGCAAGAGACAGTGTTTCATATTAGTTTTTTTTAATGTAAAGAAATCTTATGATGATACTGTATCTGTCTATTTTTACCTGAAGAACATTTTATTAAGTGGATTTCCATTGTTGTGAAAGATTACTGATTCCTATGCTAAATAAGTCTTCAGTGCGTTAAATCATACCCTGTAGAGATCCATTCAATTACATTTGAAAATTTTGAGCTTTGGAGCAAGACAGTTCATGCTAGATAATACTAGATGACTTGTAATTTAAGCTGGTGTTAGACAGTTCTTTGGGTCCTATGAGTCAAAGTACATTTTATAAAAGTATTACAGAGGTACATAATTTAATAGTTATAAATTACAGACAATCTGGCATAGAGAGAGAGGAAATCTCTCAGACAGGCATGTCCCCAGCCATTTAGGGCTTCCTAGGTCAATACCAACGGCTTATTCTCTACCTGCAAACCAACATTCAGCCAATGCAGATCAGAGCAGAGTCACAGATTCCGTGGCCGGGAGGAACCATTGTGATCATGTAGTCTGACTTCCTATATGACATAGGCCAGGGAACTTCACCAAAATAATTCCGAGTGCGTGTCTTTTAGAAAAATATGTCCTATCTTGATTTTAAAATTGAGTGACGGAGAATCTACTGTAACTTAGTAAATTCATCCAATGATTAATAATTAACTATTAAAAGTGTACGGCTTTTATTTCCAGTCTGAATTTGTCTAGCTTTAGCTTCCAGCCATTGGATTTTAATTGTACCTTTCTAATGAAGAGCCCATTATCAAATATTTGTCCCCCATGTAGGCACTTATAAACTGTAATCAAGTTATATCTCAACCTTCTCTTTGTTAAACTAAATAGATTGAGCTCTTTGAGTCTGTTACTGTAAGTTGTGTGTTTCCAGTCCTTTAACAGTTTTTGTGGCCCTTCTCTGAACTCTTTCCAATTTATCAACATCCTTCTTGAATTGTGGGCACCAAACTGGGACACTACATTCCAGCATCAGTTGCACCAGTGCAAAATAGAGAAGTAAAATAACTTCTCTACTCCTACTCAGTATTTCCCTATTTACATGTGCCAGGGTCACGTTAGTTCTTTTGGCCACAACATTGCTCTAGGAGCTCATATTTAACTAATTATCCACCAAGATTCTCACATTCTTTTTAAAGTCACTACTTCTCAAGATAGAATCCCCAGTCCTGTAAGTGTGGTGTGCTCACAGCTGTCACATTCTGCACTAACTTCAGTTTCCCATATGAGTTACGGTGAAGTTCCATGTACAGCAGATTGCTGTAGTGTAATATTAAAGTGACAATGTGATACAGTAATAACAAGGCCTCATCTGAAAGAAATAGTTATGCCTTCTGGGCCAGATGCAAATGAAAAAATGTCCTGATTACCACTGCTGTGTGATCATCTAACAGTACTCGGCGTTACAGCAGTACCCGTAGACTACAAACTAGAGTAATAAGTGATAGAGAAACAAACCCTCAGATGTATGGCCAGATATAATTCTTACCAGTGATGACCATTTGGAATCTCTTTAGAAGATAGGAATGAAGTCTGTGAACCCTAATGGAAGGAAACAGGGCAAGTCAACAGTGCTTCATGATCAATAGTATTTACGAGAGCTGATAGATCTGACAGTATCAATATGTATCAGAGCGGTAGCTGTGTTAGTCTGTATCCACAAAAAGAATGAGGATTCTGGTGGCACCTTAAAGAATAACAGATTTATTTGTGCAGAAGCTTTCATTGTCAAAGTGGTTTTTGACCCACGAAAGCTTATGCCCAAATAAATTGATTAGTCTTTAAGGTACCACCGGACCCCTCAGTATCAATATGGACACTTGATCTTTATCAGTAGATCATCTAGCAAGGTGCCCAGAATACTCCAATGTCTGTAACCAGATTGACATGGGTCAGGAAGGTTTTGTACATCAAAATGCTCTGAGAATTGTTTTGGGAAAACAAAATTTGTGATTTTGAGAAAATCTGGCTATTTATCTTCAGCATCAAGTTGTTGTGAGGCCATCACTTCCTTTACAGAAATCAGCAACCTGTTGTATAAAGGTCATTGGCAGTGTCCACCAGCTGGGGATGCTGTTCTTCCCGGCTTGTCTTGCTCAGAAAAGAAGCACTTGGTTACAAAGCACAGATTGTAGCACAAAATATTTCTAATGTCTCTACTATCTCAGGGAGCGTCATTGTCCTAAACTTAGCCAGAAAAGGCTTAATCGCTCTGCATCTGCTGAAGTGGATATTTCAGGCCAATCAATTTTCTCTTCAAAGTAACATGCAATTTCCTCACAATGGGAGGTACCCACTTCAGTTGGAATAGCCAAAGCTGTCCATTACTTGAAACAGCTTTGCTGATCAGGAGTAAGCCAGTGCTAAAAAATAAACTCCTGTTTGCCTTATGCACAACCACTGTAAAAAGGCTCTAAAATTGTTATAGTGCTATTGGTCAGATCCAGCCCACTTCTGTCATTTGGTACTCGAGACATCTTTTCCTCTCACTTTGTCACAGATCACCTGTAAACCATGATGATCTATTAGAATGGAGCCAGGGAAGATATCTAGGGGTAGGTCATTTAATCAAGAATACATTTTTTGTTTTAATTGCTTTTATAGAAAGTCTTATGACAAAATATATACAAGTTTTATAAATACAAAAAAATATTTAATTTGCATATCTTAGAAGACATGATTGTTTGTGTTTGGAATAGGAGAAGTTTGAGACCTGCCCATTTGAACATCGTGTTCATCTATGTATAGAGAAGGGATAATTTTATTTGGGTTTCATGCATATATTAGTGCCGGTGCTTGGTTTTTGTATATTTATTGAAAAATAATACTTTGCATTTAAATAGCACTTTTCATCTTCAAAGTGGTTGTTCAAACAAGAGCTAATTAATTCTCATAACAACCCTGTGTGGTAGGTAAAGTGTTATCCCAGTTGCACAGATGTGGAAATTGAAGAAGAGAGATGATTTGCCCCAAGCTACACAGCAAATCATTACAGATTCAGGGTTAGAACTCAGACGTTCCTGTGCTCAGAGAAAGTTTCCTGTCATGCTTACATATGTTTTGCTCTGTGTGTTTGTGTGTGTGTGAGTTTGTGTGATGGGTAATAGAAAAATACATTTGGGACCCAGCATTTTGTGTGTATTTGTGTTTTAAGGGAATATAATTTTGCTTCTGCCAGGTTTTTCTCGTTAAGCATTCCAAAAAAATATCGTGTAGGATACTTTGACAAAAATATCTTTGAAGTATCATAAATCTTTTAAAATTTAGGGATTATACTTGGTATGTCCAGTTTTCCAAGGAGGTCCCCATTTTCACTGGCATGGATATATGAGGAAGTACTGAGAATGGATTACTCCCATTAGAGCTGGAACTTGGATTTTAGTAGAGGAATGTAATTGTCACTGCCTCATCATTGCTGTAATTGAAGAGTGTTGATTGTGAAAGTTTGCATTAGAGACCCTCCTCCGCATTTAGCTGTTACTTATTCAATGCCTGTAGAACAAAGATATGAACTGAAATTGTCCAATAATTTTTTCTGTTTTCAAAAAAAGGTTAACAAATAAGATTCCCTTTTCTTTCTATTAAGTATAAGAAGTAAGCCTCATTTGTCTTGTAGATACAAGACACGGAGATAGCCGAGATATCTGACTGAGGAAATATCTGAGCCATTAGCAATTATCTTTTAACAATCATGGAAGAGGGGAGACATTCCAGAAGACTGGAAAAGGGCAAATATAGTGCCCATCTATAAAAATGGAAATAAGGACAACTCAGGGAATTACAGACCAGTCATCTTAACTTCTGTACCTGGAAAGATAGTGGAGCAAATAATTAAGCAATTAATTTGCAAACACCTAGAATATAATAAGGTGATAAATAATAGTCAGCATGGATTTGTCAAGAATAAATTGTGTCAAACCAATCTGATAGCTTTCTCTGACGGGGTAACAAGCCTTGGGGGTGGTGGGGAGGGGAGTGGTAGATGTGGCATATCATGACTTTATCAAGGCTTTTGATACTGTCTCGCATGACCTCATAAACAAATTAGGGAAATGCAGCCTAGATGAGGCTATAAGGAGTGTGCAAAACTGGTTGGAAAATCATTCCCAGAGAGTAGTTATCAGTTCACAGTCATGCTGGAAGGGCATAATGAGTGGGGGTCCCGCAGGGATCAGTTCTGGGTCCGGTTCTGTTCAATATCTTCATCAATGATTTAGATCAAGGGTGTGCAAACTTTTTGGCCCAAGGGCCACATCAACGTTGCAAAACTGTATAGAGGGCCCATAGGGGTACTGCTGTAAAAAATCTCCAGTAGAGGCGCTGGGACGCATGTTGACCTGAACTGGAGCACCAACAGGGACACTCATCTCGAAGAATGTCAGTTATTGCACAGGGTGAGTAACCTCTGCTTCTGCTCTACTCCACACTGATTAGGCCTCAACTGGAGTACTGTGTCCAGTTCTGGGTGCCACATTTCAGGAAAGATGTGGACAAATTGGAGAAAGTCCAGAGAAGAGCAACAGAAATCATTACAAGTCTAGAAAACATGACCTGTGAGGGAAGATTGAAAAAATGGGTTTGTTTTTAGTCTGGAGAAGAGAAGACCGAGAGAGTACATAAGTTTTCAAGTACATAAAAGGGTGTTGCAAGAGGGAGAGAGAAAAATTATTGTTCTTAACCTCTGAGGATAGGGCAAGAAGCAATGGGCTTAAATTGCAGCAGGTTTAGATTGGACATTGACAGTTAGAAAGTTTTTCCTAGAGTGGTTAAGCACTGGAATAAATTGCCTAGAGAGGCTGTGGAATCTCCATCACTGGGGATTTTTAAGAGCAAGATGGACAAACATTTGTCAGGGATGGTCTAGATAATATTTAGTCCTGCCTTAATTGCAGGGGACTGGACTAGATAACCTCTCGAGGTCCCTTCCAGTCCTATGAGTCTGATACGGTCTCTTAAAGAAATCTCTCCAACTACAAATGTGCTCTGGGGGGGTCTTATTTTCACATACTTTGAAACAGAATTGTACAAATCCTTTAACTGTGCTTTTGTGGAAGTAAGCTGCAATAAATGGTGTATGTAAAAGCAGTCTGAGCATTAGATATCAAGATAAGTATTGTGGTGTTTGGCACAGTATGGCTGCTCAAAAGGTGGCTGCTGTTTGTAAAACATAATCAGGGCCTTGAGTACTCTGTAACATGAGACCAAATTCCCTGTCAGCAACCCAATAAATTACATGGCAAAATTTAATGTACTCTATCACCATGAAATATCCTTCATTCCCATGCATGTCTTCTCTCAAACACCGAGAACTATTATTATAATTACTACTGTTACTGATTATTTGTATTGCGGTAGTACCTAGGGTCCCTAGTCATAGACCAGGATCCCATTATTCTAGGCACTGTATAAATATATAACAAAGAGACTGTCCCAAAGAACTTAGCAATCTGAGCCGTGGTTCACAGTTGACAATATTTATTGATACAAAAATGGTTACTGACTGTTTTTGACCATGATAATTTGAGAGAATGGATTTTTATTATGTTCTCCATTCTGGCTGTCAATTAATTGCAGTTAACTTATGCGATTAACTCAAAAAATAAATAACGATTAAAAAAATAATCGTGATTAATCGCAGTTTGCACAGTTAAACCATAGAATACCAATTTATTAAATATTTTTGGATGTTTTTCTACATTTTCAAATTGATTTTGATTACAACACAGAATACAAGTTGTACAATGCTCACTTTATATTATTATTTATTACAGATATTTGCACTATAAAAATGATAAAAGAAATGGTATTTTTCAATTCACCTCATACAAGTACCGTAGTGCAATCTCTTTATCGTGAAAGTGCAACTTACAAATGTAGATTTTTGTTATTGCATAACTGCACTCAAAAATAAACCATGTAAATCTTTAGTACCTACAATTTCACTCAGTCCTACTTATTGTTCAGGCAATCATTAAGACAAACATGTTTGTTTATATTTATGGGAGATAATAGTGCCTACTTCTTATTTGCAATGTTGCCAGAAAGTGAGAACAGGTATTTGCATGGCACTTCTGGAACCGGCATTGCAAAGTATTTACGTGCTAGATACGCTAAACATGCATATGCCCGTTCATGCTTCAGCCACCATTCCAGAGGACATCCTTCATGCTGATGATGCTCGTTTAAAAACCTGTGTTAATTAAATTTATGGCTGAACTCCTTGGGAGAGAATTGTATGTCCCCTGCTCTGTTTTACCCACATTCTGTCATATATTTCATGTTATAGCAATCTTGGACGATGATCCAGCACACGTTCATTTTAAGAACACTTTCAGTGCAGATTTGACAAAACACAGAAGGTACCAATGTGAGATTACTAAAGCTAACTACAGAACTCGACCCGAGGTTTAAGAATCTGAAGTGCCTTCCAAAATCTGAGAGGGACAAGGTGTGGAGCATGCTTTCAGAAGTCTTAAAAGAGCAACACTCTAATGCGGTGGCATCTGACTCAGTTGATGAAAATGAACATGTCAGTCCGCACTTCTTTGGATTGTTATCAAGCAGAATCCATCATCAGAATGGACACATGTCCTCTAGAATGGTGTTTGAAACATGATGGGACATATCAATCTTTAGCGAATCTGGCATGTGAATATCTTGAGATGCTGGCTTCAACAGTGTCATGCAAATGCCTATTCTCACTTTCATATGACATTGTAAACAAAAAGCAGGCAGCATTATCTCCTGAAAATGTAAACAAACTTGTTTGTCTGAGTGTTTGACTGAACAATAAGTAGGACTGAGTGGACTTGTAGATGCTAAAGTTTTACATTGTTTTGTTTTTGAATGCAGTTTTTTTTTGTATTGTGGTGGGGCAGCTGCCCCACACTGCCAGAAAAGGGATTAAAAGCAGCCATTGGAAGGCTGCGCCAGAGGCAGCCAATTACAAAGGGTCTGAGAGGAGCAGCCCATCCTGGCCTGGAAGGCTCATATAAGAAGGGCTGCGGGGCAGAGCAGAGGGAGTCACTCCCTGGAGCTTGAGGTTGGAGGTTGATTGGCTGCCTTGCAGGCGAGGGAAGCAAGCACCCTGGACATAGCAGTGATATAGGCTGGTGCTGCAGGCTGAGGCCCTGAGGCTAGGGCAAAGAAGGTGCTGGGGCTGTGGGGAAGTGGCCCAGGGAGATCCACAGAGGAGTCGGAGGGGGTGGGTGCAGTAAGTGGCTGCTATCTATAGAGTCCCTGGGCAGGACCCAGAGAAGTGGGGAGCCTAGGTCCCTCCCCCCTGCTCCTTGCCACAGGGGAAGTGACTGGACAGTGGACTGCAGTTCACCTGGAAGTGGGTAACACAGAGTGTGCCTCAGCTGGAGGGTAGTGTCATGAAGGGGACGCCATGGTCCTGAGAGTGAGATGGGTCCAGGGAAAGAGATGAGTCATGCTCTGTCACATGTACATAATTCTACATTTGTTTCATGATTGAGATTGCACTATAGTCCTTGTATTAGCTGAATTGAAAAATAGTATTTCTTTTGGTTTTTAACCATACAAATTTTTGTAAGAAAAATAAAGTGAGCACTGTACACTTTGTGTATTCTGTGTTCTAATTGAAATCGGTATATTTGAAAATGTAGAAAACATCCAAAATATTTAAATAAATGGTATTATATTATTACCAGTGCTATTAATTGCAATTATTTTTTTAATCACTTGACAGCCCTATTTTCCTTATATACGCCATAGACTTCATACATACTCCATAGGCTTCAACTCTCATAATGCCCATGTGACCTCTCTCAGATCCTCCTTCTCCCCATATGTGGCAGGGATGATGGCATTGGGTTCCAATTCTCTATTTCCAACCCCTGCTGCCTAGCTTCATGGAACAATGGAGGGAGTCTGCATGGTAATTCAATTAATTCCCCCATGTAGGGAACGTTGCAGAGCAAGAGGCAGCTGCTAGCAGGTCCCATCAGGACAGGGGAGATGACGAATGTTGAGTTTCTGATTGTAGTAAAATGGTGAATTTCATAGAATCTTTAAAAAATGTCAAATTATGCAGTTGTGAAATTATGAAACCTACAGGGTGCTAACTGTGATGAGTGAAGCAAGACATGCGTCTCAGAGCTATTGATTCAGTTTAGTCTGTTCATACTTTTTAAGGCTAGAAACTTTTTAAATTGGAAGCTGAGATTCTGTAGCAAAACTCTGGAGGAAGGGGTGAATGCTGCAGAAAATACCATAGCGGTGAATCGCTTGGGTCACTAGACTTGTCTCAGACTGTTTTATATGGGGGATTGGACAGGTAAGTGGCTATCTTACTTAAGAAGTTATTTTTGAAGGGGTTAGTAGCCTGACCTCATCCATTTAAAAGTACACAACCTTATCTGTGACCTCTGACTTTAAGCAGTTGTTCGGAGGGACCATAGCCATTGCCATGATTGTATCTGACTAGTAGTATGGCTGGCTGGGTTTCCCGTCCTCTAGTGTGGCCTATCAAGATATGTCAGAGAAGGAACATTGTAACTTTTTAATTTTTTTTTCCTATCTATTTATGCAAACGTGTCATGAATGGGGAGCTCTTCCTGATTCCATCTGGTGATCACCTTTTCCCAGAGGTCTAAGGATAGATAGCCGTTGTCATTTTTATTGCATGGTAATTAGTGTAACTTCCAGGTGACAGACCATTGTTTCATATAATGGTAATTGCTTCTCGGCTCCTTGGAGATGAGATTGAAGTGTAGCATTATCTATCACCTTATTAATGCAGTCTAGCATATCCCTCACATTTTGACTGGTGATGTGCCTTACTTAAACTGGCCACTAGGACTGATCTATCTTCTACCTGTAGTCGTTCAGAGTCACCATAGTCTACATTTCTTCTCTAATCTTATATCCTCAGGGGATTTCTGAGGCTCGCTTCTCTGGATGCAGAATATTCTAATCCAGACACTTAGCTGGCATCTGCTTCAATAAGATGTGGCTTATGTATTCTCCTCCAAAGATGTTTTATCCCATGTGAATTACTTCAACTGTGCATTTGACAGATGATCAGTCCTCCTCTACATCATGGTGCAAGTTTAGTGACTGGTGCAGATTTAGTGACTGTGTCTTGAAAAAGCTTCTAATCCCTTTTTTTTTTTAAAAAAAAAAAAGAGAGATAAAGGTTTGCGTATGGATGCAGGGAACCAGTATTGGGGTCTGCTCCAGTAAATTAAAGCACAAACAACTTGTGCTCTCTAAATTGTATAGATTTACTGTTTCCTCACAGTGGTCACCTCTTATTTCTCTATAATTCTGTATTCTCATCTATTGTATCCAATTTGTCACCTACCCTGACATTCTATGTAAGTTTAGCATATTTTAAGCTTTTTTTTTTTTTTTGTTTCCATCTGATTTTCGTTTCTCTGTGGTATTTAATCTAAGTCATTGCTGACTGTTATTCCACATTAAGGGACCTGCAGTAATAAGAATAAATCATTATAAATGCCCACCTCTTAAAATTTCCTTCATGCAGTTTTAATGGTTGGAAAGAAAGGAATTGTAAAATGATCTTCAGTCATGGAGCTCATCTCTGAGCTATTTTTAGGATACACTAGATAGGAGAATGTAGGGGCGGGAGGGGGGCATTTGTGTAAGAAACAGTGAGTTAAGGCTAATGCAGTCTCAGCTGTGTGAGTGAAAGCAGCTGTGACAGCGCCCTCAGTTTGTATATTTGTGTGAAAACATTACAGGTTGCTGATGTCATTCTTGTTGCTTGGCAACAGTTTTTCTCCCCCCTAGTTCATAGAACCAGAGTCCTCATTAGTGTCAAGTAGACAATTTTACTGATGATTTGAGAACAGGAAACCCAGAGTTAAGCTCCATGAATCTAGTTTATGGGAAGAATAATCCTTTGCAAGATTTAAGACAGCCTTGGTGAAGATTTTCCTGGAGAGAGAGAGAGAGAGAGGGAGAGAAACAATTTATAAAATGTTAATCCCTGCTGCAGAGATATTTACCTAAATTACACAGTAATAATCTAATCACCCTCTTCCATCGTTACAGTATAACTCTGCATAAAATATATAAAGCTTTCTCAAAATGATTAAACACTAAATGGTTAGCACTGAGATGTGTAATTACTTTTTATAATATCCATTTTTGTCTATTAAGTATTTCATCATGTATCAGTTATAATATTACAACAGGAAGAGATTTAAAAAATGGATTTCAGTTAAAGCATGAAAATACATTTTATAATCATATGCATTGCATTAATTTATGGATCTCTAAATCTTTAGTCCTAGTATCTGAAATCTTCAAAGTAAGACCGAAATCATTGCCTACTCCTTATGACTAAATATCTCAGCAATCATTCTGCTCTTGTCTATTTAACAAATATGCTATATCAACTAATACTCTGAGGCAGAGGAAAGTGGTACTCTCATGGATCAATAACTGGTTAAAAGTTAGGAAGCAAAGAGTAGGAAGAAAGGATCCCTTTTCACAGTGGAAAATGGTAAATAGTGAGGTTTCCCAAGGATCTGTGTTGGAACTTGTACTATTCACTATATTCATCAGTTCTCTGGAAAAAGGGGTAAACTGTGAGGTAGGAAAAATAATCTCATTTACACATACAAAATGATGGTGTCTAAGTGAGCTGTTACTACTGAAGGAAGAGATCTTGGAGTCACTGTGGATAATTCTCTGAAAACATTTCCTCAATATGTAGTGGCAGTCAAAAAAGCTGCTAATGTGAGGTACCATTAGTAAAGGGATAGATAATAAGACTGCAGATATCACAATATCATTATATAAATATATTTACACCCACACCTTGAATATTGTGTGCAGATCTGGTTGCCCCATCTCAAAAAAGATATGTTAGAATTGGAAAAGGTACAGAGAAGGAGGATAATAATGATGAGGGCTATGAAACAGCTTCCACATGAGGAGAGATTAAAAAGACTGGGCCTGTTCATCTTGGGAAAGATATACTTAATGGGGGGAATGATAGGGGTGTATAATTATGAATGATGTAGTGGCAGTGAATACAGAGATGTTGTTTATCCCTGAACGTAACATAAAAACCAGGTGTCACCCAATTAATTTAATAGCCAGCAGGTTTAAAACAAACACAAGGAAAGTTCTTTACACAATGCACAGGCAATTCATGAAACTAGTTGTGAAGGGATGTTGTGAAGACCAAAAGTATAACTAAGTACAAAAAATAATGAGGGTCATGGAGGTTAGGTCCATCAGTGGCTATTGTCTAAGATAGTCAGGGAAAACAGCCTCATGTTCTGTCTTTAAATCTCTGACTTCTAGAAGCTAGTTGATAGTTGCTCTGTTGTTTTCATTCCCTTTGAAGCATCTGGCACTGGCCACTGTTGAAAGACAGGATACAGGGCTAGTTGGGCCAGGACACAGGGCTATTTGTTAGGTTTCCACAGTCTCCGGCAAACCACATCTGCATGTCGGGGACCAACATTTGACCATATGATCGGGTAGATACTGATAATGTTACATTCACAGTGGTAACTAACAAGACAGTATCATAAAGTAGGTGCTACTGAAATTGCATATCCGCTGTATTGGAAATATATATTCCTTTTTTTAGAACAGATGGAACACAGTTCAGTTTTTTTATGTTGTGTAGCAAGTAAGTGCAGAAATATAAATCAATGTAATAGCATGGTTCACTTTTAGTCACATTGTTAGTTTTGTAGATTGTGCATAAAAAGCACCAAGTGGATCCTAACTTATTCTTGAAGACTTCACAAATCTCCCCTCTCTCCAAGACCTTTGAACAGGAGGACTCCGTCGTGACAAATTTATGTCAGTTCCTAGTGCTCACTAATCATAGCTGTGGATTAGGTGACTGTAATATTCTATGCTCATTCCATTTTTCTGACAGAATCATTGCTTTGCAGCTGTAGTCATTTTCCTTGTCAAAGGCATTCCCTATTCCTGTCAACTTGTGTGTATAAAGAGAAATTGGCTGGAGTTCACAAACTGCTGTCAACAATGGTTTTAATGGTAGAATTTATTAATATTCTGTACTTGGCAATGTTATGAGCAAGAAATATAAATTGATTTGCTGAGTTACAGTCAGTCACATCCACAACATTGCATTAAAACAGTGATAAAGTGGTGTATTGGATGGTTTCATAAAACTCATAGTGGGACATTCAGCCTTTTAGCAATGGCTGTCTGTTACAAATTCAAGTGTGGTTTAGGTTGATAGGTACTGTAACAATTTTCAGTGACAGAACTACTTTGCAGCCCACATCAACTGAGTTTAGCAGTCTCAGGTCAACTCCTAGGAGTGGAATAAGACAAAATGAGTCCTAAAATCAAGAATTTTCCAGGATCTCCCTGACCAGACTCTTCCACGCTTCCCAATCCCAGACCTAACATAGAGTACATTCTTCCTGCAACCTAGACCAGTCCTACCTGGCCTCCCTGATTCGGGAATCCAACATGGGGGTGGAGAGGTCTTCCATCATTATCATAGCACGAGGACATTATGTTTGTGGCTCTCTTGGCTACAGTCACTCCATTGGAATGATGTCAGCAGAGGTACCCTGACTCCCACAAAGTCCTTTGCTCAAGTGGGTAAATGCTGAATCTTCTCTCTTCTGGAATAGACCCCAGATTACCTGAAGATTGGGGCCAGGGGGAGAAATGCAGGCACCCCAGTTTGCCCTAAGGGGAGATTTTTGATGTCTGTTGTGTTATAGGGGTGAGATACTGTCTGGGGCCCTCAGTTGCCCTGCCCTAAGTTCCTAGCTCCCTATGGCTATCCTCCTACTTCCCTCCCGCATGATCTCCCTCTCCCATCGCACACATTTTTCATTCTTGCAGGATTGTACTGCAAGGCTTTCAAGTCTGCATTCTGCCTCCCCCCATGTTCATTTGGTGTCTCGGTCTACATCCGTTGCTGATCTAAGCTGAGTTAATGGAGTTGCACCTGGCTCTGTCAGCAGTGAATGTGACCTCATCTGTGGGGAACAGAAGGCACTAGAAAAAGGAGCTGTATAGAGTAGGACTTGTTTGTGGTATACTGAAGCAGAGGATAGGCTGGAGGGCTCACAGGGAGAATGTTAACAGGCTAGAGTGGCGTTTGAAGGGGAGCTTTTTTCTTAATACCACCCACTGGAGCAGCAGGTAGTTGGGCATCAGCTTGTCAGAAGTTATATTTTAAATACATTGACAAGTGTTGTGATGTCCACAAACAAATGAGCAGTCCAGGTCATCTGAAAGGAGACTGACTGTCTCCTATGATTTCCTCCTCTCAGCTCTGATGTCAAAGCCAAACCCACATACCACCTTTTGGTCATGTCTGCACTAAAAGAGTCTATTTCAGTAAAGCTTTGTTGGCATAGACCATTAGTATAGACACTGCATGTGCTGATAGAAGGAGTTCTTCTGCTTCAGTAGTAGCACATCAATCCTGAATGATTTTATCCAAGCCAACAGAAAGATTTCTGTCGGCTTAGTTGCATCTACACTACTCCATTCCGCTGTTAGAGCTAGACTGCCTAGAACAGTGCTTGGCAACCTGCAGCTCATCGGGGCAATCCACTGGTAGGCCATAAGATAGTGCGTACATTGACCATCTACAGGATCACCACTGGCCTAGGAGGTGTGAATTTTTTCACACTACTATGTGACATAGTTACATCTGTCAACATGAAAAGCCTCTGAAGTGAGAATACAGACATAGCTTTCTTCCAGAAGGAAGTGTGACTACTATAATTTAGTAGTAGACCCTCTTTCTCAACAGACCTGTTGCAGTAGGTCTGGCAGCCTCCTCCCTGCAACTCCTGAAATCAGTAGGAAGATTCTCCCTTTGACCTTGCTTTCTGATTCCCTTCCCGCCTTTCAGGGAAGTGCAGACTGTGTGGATTTGGTGTATTTAAAGTGCATCTGCCCTTGTTTTTTAATGTAACTTCATTCTGTTTAAAAAAATTAAATGGGGACAAAAAGGTCAGGGTGCATAATAGTCCGATATCAGTGTTTTGGGGGAATTGCAGTTCTAAACCTGCTGAATAACATCCTTCAGGGTTTCTGCTTCTGCAGCTCTGTTACGTTCTGCTCCCGCTTCCCTGCTTCTACTACAAGAGAACCCTGGTAAATATCCTCACATGTATTGTTAAATGGGACGAGGCTCCTTTCTTTTACATCATAGGGAAGCAGGAATCCCTTACTCTTATTTTGCAAGCAGAAAACAGGTCTCTCTCTTTTTCAAGGAAACAGGCCCATAGTGTAATGTTATTAATCTTTGCCATAACCCTCACTTATATGTAAACTATGGCTCAGAGGTATAGTTTTGATATACTATATCCTTATTGTTTTTCCTAGTTTTCTCACACCATTTATTCCACTCTTTCTTTCCTCCTCTTTTCATTGTAACTGAACCATTTTCTCCCCTCTTTCTGGTATGAATCTGTGCCTGACCCACCACAGTTTTTTTTCTCAGCCTGGGTGCAACCCTCATTCTTACTTTCTCCCAGTCTCTTTAGACCTGTTCTCCCTCTGCTCAGTAAGTTATCTCCGTTTGTTTTTATCTTTTTCACTTTCCTTTTGACCCTGTTCAGGCTGGTTTCACCCTCCTCCCACTGGAAAACCCTGAGGTTCCAGTTCAAGCTTCCACCAGGGTGCGTCCACTGCCTTCCCCCTATTCCATCTGTGACCTCTATGGCTCTTCTAAGTGTAGCTGTTATCTGCCTCCTGCAGCCAGCATCTGAGACCGGCTGCCTTAAGGTGGGATTTTTTTCACAGCTTGGCATGCTTCTCTTACTGGGCACCGCTTGACCTCGGTTTCAAGTTCAAGGGCCATCTCTGGTCTTGCATTGGCTTGCTTAGTTTGAAAAATGGATGAGTTGAAATGCCACTAGCCAAAACTACTGTACACCAGCCCATTTTGGGCCCTGCATACATGGTAAAGCCAGTAGACCTAATAAGGACCCTATTAAATTTTCTGCATTCATCTCACCACTGATTGGTTAACTCCTTTAAGGATCTGTCAACATGAAAAGCCTCCAAAGTGAGAATACAGACTTAGCTTTCTTCCAGAAGGAAGCATGGCTGCTGTAGAGCACTACTCCTATAAACACAGAGAACTCTCACAGTTTTGTTGTGAGTCTTGTAATTTTTTTCATTAACCCCCCCCCCCTCTAGAGTTCTATGACCCCATCAGACCCTTAGCTTTCATTTTAATGAAAGTCAGTTCCTAGCCATCCTGGGGGTGGAGAAAAGCTTGAATATCTGAGCGCTGAAGATTCATAAGGCGGAAAGCAAGTAAAACAAGACACACCTCAGTGTGTTTCTTGTCAAATCTCATGCTTTTGGGGGCTTGACTCATGATTTGTTGAATGCTTGGGGCTGGCAGTACTGAAGGACTGACTCCCCTGCCCCCAGCTGCTAGAAGTTTCTTTCTAGTAGCTTCAGAAACTTAAGGTAGGTCTACATTGCAGTCATGGGATTTGATTGCAACTTGTGTGAATGTACCTGAGCTAGTTTTAATCTAGGACCTCATGACTGCAGCACAGCCGTACTTACTTTATACTACTACTACAACGTACTTTATACTGCTTTATTTTTCCTTTTTCCTCTTCACTGTGAATCTGCAAATCGTTCCCAAAGCAGTATCTCAGTGAGAACCCCAGGAGTTATGAAGTAGATATTCCTGAACTGTCTGCAGTAGTTCCAGATAAAGTAGCGATCCATGGCTTTGTAACCGAGACTACTCTCTGGTTTTCCTGCCCAGCAGCATGAAATTGGGAAATATTGCATTTGTCTGCTTTCTGAGCATCTCAAGGGAGAGAGTTTCTGAGCCCTAAAATAGAATTCTGCATAGAGTTGGTCAATCTAGCAAAGGCTTTGCACAACTGCATTTCTCTGTCTGTATGTAACACCATACATTTTAAATACCACATCTGATCAATTCTAGGGAATATTCTAGGCATCAGTGTACTAATTTACAGGGGAAATTGGAAAACTGAAAGGAGGAAAATGGGGGACATGGAGCCCCTGCACAACAGCTTCCACTTTCTCTTGGGTTGTCTATAAATCAAACTGGCCGAAGGCATCCATTAATATCTTCCACTATAACAGTATCCCTTCTCATCTCTGCTCATCCTTCCAATAGTTTAACATGTTGACTCCCTGAATGACTTATCTCACAGATGGAAATAAAAATGATGAGGAATGGGAACTCTTGGAATAGGAGGACCCTGGTATAGGGGAGGGAATGAAACATTCAGTCCATTGTGGGAGGGAATTTGGGGGACCTTGGTATAGGGGAAATGAAGGTGCACACGGAGTCCCTGGCATGAGGGGAAATGGGGGTGGGGAGAATCACAGAGTTTCTGGCATGGAAGGGGGAAGGTGGGAATGAGGGCACACAGAGCCATTTGCGTGGCGGTGAGGGAGGGACAGGGGAGACGTAGAGCCCCAGGCATGAGGGAGAGGGTGGGGGAAGTTACAGGAGTCCCTGAAATAAAGGGGGATGGGAGGATTGCACCCTGGGAGTTTATGGAGTGGAATGAAGGAATGCTGATGTGTGCAGTCAGGTCGGCCTACAGAAGCTACAAAATGTGCAACCACTTAGTGATATATACTTTACACAGAAAGCACTAGGACAGTCTAAATAGAGAGAGTAATAATAAGTCAAGGCTGGTCTAGTGTGTTTTCTAGCGATTGTTCCTCTTGATTCTGGTTGATGGGACAACTCCAAAAATGCACGTATAAAATAATCATTTGTAGCAGTCATATCATCTACAGGTTTCTTTCGAATGTGTAATTTATTGTTCTCTGAGTCCCCTTGGTCCACAGCAGAATAAGCTACAGGTTCCTTTTTTCTTAATGCAATACAGATTTTTTTTAAAAAAAATTCTGTTATTGAATGGAAATGTGACATTTTGGTGCACTCTGATTTCTGTGGTGAATTTGCATTCACTATATATTATATATGAATCTTTCTTTCATTGCTCATCTGCAAATGTATTTTTGATGTGCTGAATTAAAAACCAAGCTTGGTGCTAATAAGTGCTTCATGACACTAAGTACAGGCCTTAACTGACACATTTTCCTTCTGTTACATAACAGAAACTGGATCTGCAATTACTGCTTCCTGCATCGGTTTGGGAAACTCTACAACTCCTCCACCAGGACAGGCAGGAAAATCAGTGCCAGGATACAATGGTAAGAATGTGCCATGTATATCAATAGGAGAGGAGGTTGCTTGCACTTCTGAGAAAGAGCTTAGCACCTCACAAGACAGGCCTTAAGATTGCAGTTATTTGTTTAACAATCTAGGGCCAAAATTGGCCTCTGCTCCATCAGCTTGGCACCTCTCTGGCTTAACTGACTACTGAACTGGGTGAATGTGCTTGTGGCATAGGGTGAACATAGTAGTTCTTCACCAACTTTTCTTTATTTTTCCTTCCTCCCCAGTTTATCTGGGGAAAAAAACGTGATTTGGGAGCTGACACACAATTGGATCTCCAGGATGTACGTTACCAGTTAGTGCAATTTAGAGCAGCTCTGATACTATTCCATGTTGCCCCTTGGAACCAGCCTAGTGGCCCCAGGATTGACTTACAGCCATTTCTCTCTCACAAACATGCACGCACACATATACATACTCCTTTTTGATCCATGTCAGGTGCAGATGCACCAGTCCTTACACTCAGGCTCCAGTATCCAGTACAATTAAAACCAGTACAGCAACCACTTAATCATATGGGTTTAATTTATCCTGTATTCCTTGAAGATGCTTGCATCTTTCAGGAAGTGCTCAAAAACTCACAAGGTCAGACCCTTAGCAATCTGCTTTATTAGCAAACATTCCTTTCCATCTTTCATTTGTTAATCTGACCCACCCCTTGTACACCCAGCATTTCTCTGGCATACAGTGAGATTTGAAAGTGCACAAGGAACTGGCTACTGCAGTTGTCATTGTAATGTTGAGTCTGAAAGTTTGGAATGCCTGCATACAAATAGACAGTGGATATTATGAAACACTTAGAGCTTCAAACCATAATCTGCAGTAATCTAGTGTTAAATCATAACCAGCAGTGATATGGCTTTTTAGCAGTTAGGAAAAATAGCGTTAATAGTGACCATCTTTATAATTGATGTTGAGGGAATAGTAGCTGGACGATGTAGCTAAATTTGGCTTTAAGAACATATTGTCATACCTGTAGCTTACATCTGTGACTACATGTGTTATTCAGAGGCTAAATGGTTTTGCTTGTTGGGCATATTCATTGTACATGTATGTTTAAGAAACACACTGATCTGATCTTTTTCTGCACAACAATTTAATATAAAAACTCACCTGATTTTAAGTGTATAAAAATGATTCTTCCTGTAAAGTCTGTGACCTCTACAAATATGTAATGATGAACTAAAAAACAACACAGTAAGGGTATAAATCTTGTCTATTTATAACTGACTCACATCCCCATTCGTTTTTATCAAAGAAGACAGTATTTGTGTTCAGACTTGTACAAAGGCTCATATTTGAGAGAGTTGTTAAACACGTTATGTTTCTGTACGAGTGCAGCATTTTTATTTCTAGCTATACGAAATTGTAGGCTGTGAACCAGCATACGGCATAAAAGTGAGAGCTTTCATTGTTTGGAAGGTATTTGCACGTAGAGTGCACAGCCATGACATTAAGAATTCTAAAATATTTTTATACCTGGGAACTCTGATTTTGACCGAGAGTATTCAGGAATTACTTCAAGAAGGGCATATAATTAGATTTTTTTTTTTATTTTTTATTTGAGGTCTAGCCATCTGCAGGAGGAGTGCTCACATTCTTGGGAAGGAGCGGTTGGCTGACCTTTTCTTCCAACAAGTAGAAACAAACACAAACATTTTTTAAAAAATAAACATTTTCAGACACCTTAGACTTTGGCACTAGTAGTTATTGTATGAAGACAAACAATGAATAAAAGAGGAAGTTAGAGAAAAGGCTTAAAGTTCCACTAGAGCTCTAATAAGCACAGAACAATGGCAGAATATAATTGCATCAGACCTGTTTCCAAAGCTGTGGCAGTCAGGCTTAGCAAGAATATGTGGGAAGCACATATACAGAGATTTTAAATGAACTCTGCAAAATCTGCTGTTAGAATATCTAGAAACTTCCTTCTAAATGTATCAAAGGGAATTACCAGAGAACCTTAGACTTATGAATATCAGAGTTATGAACTGATCAGTGAACCACGCTCCTCCTTTGGAACTAGAAATACACAATCAGGCAGCAGCAGAGACCAAAAACAGAACACAAAAAAGCCCCAAATTCAATACAATACTATGTTAAAAATAAAGGGAAAGCGGCATTTTTTTTTGCATAAGAAAGTTTTAAAGCTGTATGAAGTCAATATTCAGTTGTAAACTTTTGAAAGAATAACTGTAACATTTTATTCTCAGATGTTCATAACTCTCAGGTTTTACTGTACTTTAAAATGGACTGTAAAATGGACACACATTCAGGCATGTTCTGTAAGAGAACAGATGTCACATTTCCTTTCTAACCAATGGTTTAGGACCACTTATTGGAAAAGTTTACAAATCCTGTAGCCCTGCTGTTAATGAAATACGGTACCTTGAAATCACTTCTGATTACCATCTCACTTTTCCTCACTTCAGTTGTGATATGACTGTAGAGCTGCTATTTTAGCTACTAGTTTGAGTTAATGTTTTATGCCATTTAAAAGATAGGCTCGGTGCTTTTTCATGGTAAAAAATTGCATTAGTAGTTCTCTGGACAATGGTTGCTGAAGTGATGATGCATTTAAATTGGATTTGGGGAAGTAAAATCAGAAGAAATTTGGGGAAGTAAAATCAGAAGAAGAAATCAGAAGAAATTCTTCCCCATCATACCATTGTACATACAGAGTAAAGTAAAGTGTGTGAAGTGACTCCAGCTTTACATTGGCTTAAATGAGAGCAGGATTTGGCCACAGTTCAAGAATCAATGTTGGGTGATGAGGCTAGGCTATGAATGCTGCATTCCACTGGAAAACTAATTTAAACCTGAATTAATTTTTTAATAATATGTGTTGTTCATTTCTAGCTGTGATGTTTTCTGAGATCTGACCTTCTATTTGGTATTGGTCCCTTGATCTATAAGTCTGTTTGTTACTGATCCAAGAAAAAATACAATATGTTCTGGATTTGAGGGCAATAGATACCATGAATATAGGTTGGTAGCCATGTAGTTCAGGAATACCCCTAAACTGCTATTCTTTTTTTAAAAAAAAAAATTCTAAAAATCTTGGAAACCTAAATACATAGCTTTCAGGGAACAAACTCTGATATGAAAAACTGTTAGCACCTTGATAAACAAATTACATTAAACTGAGCACTCTAATGCGTCCAAAACAAAGTAAATTGTTGAAACTGTGGTACGAGTACAAGTTCTCCAAGTCTGACTTGATGGATTTTTCTTATGTTACTTGAGCAGGTACAAGCAACAGATAGTGTTTACAGAATTTGTAGTCATTGTCCAGGAGAATGGAAGCTTCTTGTTAGCAACCCAGACTTGCCCCCCCCTCAACTTCTGTATTCCTATTTGTCCTTCCCAGAACCTTTCTTAGCTTGCTCTTTGTCTGGCTAATTAACCCTTCCAATTCTTGAGCCTGTATCTATCTATCCGTATTGCAAACTTCTGATCCATTGTCTGCGACAAGCTATGCAGGTGTTAAAATCACTGTCCTTTCTGAAGGAGTGGTTTCAGACAGCAAAGATCAAATTTCAGAAGTCCTGGAGTCCGTGTATTAGGTAGGCACAATGGTACTTCTCCTTAGTTGTTATCACTTACTAATATTTCTTGTGGGCTCTTTTTCATGGGCTCTCTGCTCTACTTCTGAAAGGGCTTTTCTTAATTGGAGATTTATGTTTCACTATCTGGAGATTTTTTTCTTTTAATTTTCAGTTTGGGGTGGTTTTTTTCATTCCAACCAAGTGCTTCTCCCTCCCAGTTCAAGTATCTTAATTTAAGGCCTAGGGTATTTGTGGCAGGGATGCTAACAGGAATCTTTAACTCATCTATTTTAGTACCCATAGATTCTATAATTCCTTTTTTTGCCTGTTTCTGCTCCACACTGAAGTATGACATAAGTGCGCATTCATCAAATTAAGGTTTGTAGACATGGTGAGTTAGAGTGCTGCAAGCCAGGGTGTGACTCTACAAGGTACTAGCCTGCTGCATAGACTCTGTTACTGCACACTAGGTGTTTCATAGTGCTCTGTATCAGGGTTTACCAAGCCGGTTAGTGCATTGTAGCTTCTCACCCTGGCTTGCCTTGCACTAACTTCCCAGGTAAACAAGCTTTTTGGAGATTGTCCTTGTCTGTCTGAAAAGTACCATTTGCCAGGGAGAAAAATGATCTCTTTCTTTGTTACTTTGCAGTGATGATTCTGGATGACAACAAGCAACCAGTGAAGGCCAAGACTTTAGGAAATATCGTGGTAAAGTAAGCAAGTCAAAACTTACAAGGCTTCTTATAATTAAGAGGAGCTGCCTCACGTGAAAACTGTTTAGAAGGGCAGACTGTTATTTTTGGGGAATAACATAAATAGCAGTGGCACATAAAGTAAGGAGGATGAGAGTAGAAGAGCATGGCTGTCTTTGATGTTGATTTTTAGGAATCTCTCACTTTATCTTGCAACACTAGTATGGGAGCACTCAACTCACCTGGTACAAAAGAGTTCAAACAAACTCTAAGCGGCTTCTTTTTCTTAATAGCAGATTTCTTTGCCATGTTTCTTATTTGCCAGCATAAGAACAAGCCTAATGACTGTGATGCGAGAGAACATTGCCATGTCTCCAACTTCCTCCTCATTCTATGGAGGTCTGCAGCATCACAGAATTACGTGCTTGACTTCTAGGAGGATGAAGCAATGACTGCTTGCTGCTTCATTGTCTAGCTGGCTCAACCTAAAGCAGCATTTGCAAATGATTATTTCCTCTTCCTATTAAAGCAAGAGCCCTGCTGTTATCTGAAAGGATATGGAAAGGATTACTTGGATTCTGTCCCAGAATGGCCACAACTCAGATGAGGAACATGTATCAAAAGACTCCATAGGCAAGAGAATCATTGTTCTCCTTGCTGTGTCTTCTCTTTAACACTTGACAGCAAACTCCTTTGTCTCTCCAGTCTGGGGTATTTCATAAACACTAAAGGTCACTTTTAAATGCACATCCTTTTTTATCCCTTTGCATCCCAAAGCAGATTTCAGATACAGGGACCTCAGCTTAGAACCACTCAAAATACTGACTGCTTTTCTCTTATCTCCTTTTCTGCTTTCTCATCATCTTCAGCTTTCATTTTGTCTGCTCCCAAGGCATATGCCCGTTGTATTTATTGGCAGGTAATACTTGGAGTTACTGTCATTTTGGTCAGCCAGGTACCCTTTCTGACTTACAAGCTAGTCTAACTGTCAGCAAATGCAGATCCCTATGGCAATGCACCAACTCGCTGTTGTTTCAGTAAAAGCTAGGAGAGCAGTGCTAGGTCAAAAACATCCTTTAGAGGGCTGGTAAGTAGCATACTGGAAGTTTTACATTAGTCTGCACTAGAACTGACTGGAACATTTTTTACTAAATGAAACTTCCCTGGGATATGCTCAAAGCCAAAATGTTTTGTGCAGACATGGTTGTTTCTACTAAGTTTTTGTTGGGAGATCTGGAGAGAAGGGGAAGGAAAGCATGACTGGTAGAGACTGTGACTGAGTGGTTAGGGCATTTGGCTGGAGAGGAGGGAGAGCCAGGTTCAAGTCCCTGTTCTCCCTGATTATATGTGATCTGGGATGAAAAACTCCATTTTGTTCTAGGCAGAGGAAGCATTTTGAACCTGGCTCTCTCACTTCCCAAGCCAGTGCCCTAACTTCTGGGACATCCTACCTCTTCTCTTCCGCTAATTTAAAAGCTCCATTTCAGTCATAAAATGGACACTTTGACACATGGCCATCAGAAACTTTTCCCCTGGGCACTGCTGTGTGCAGGTATAAAGGGCGGAGCTGCTCCCATGCCCTTCTCAGTTCCTTCTTACACCCCACGACAGTCGTTGGGACCCCTGTTCATTACCAGAAGTTTCCTCTCTGCTCTGTATAAAATATAAGAGTAGTTAGTTAATAAGTTCAGTTGTTATGTTCACATTTTTGTTATTGTTTTGGGGTTCTACCACCAGCACTGAGGAATGCCCCAGTTACCGGGCTTCAAGCCATGTGCTTGTTGCTTAAACCTATGGTAGTGAGTGACCTGCACTGCAGTTGTCTTAAGTGCCAGAGCGAAGCACATGTGAAAGACCAGTGCCAGATTTGCTGTAAATTCAAGCCTAAAACAAACAAAAATAGGGAGGCTAGTCTGAAGTTCCTGCTCTTGAAGATGGGACTCAGACTATGCTTGAGCGCTGTCCTGCTCCAACTTGGTGCTGAGTGCTACAGCTTCAGTGAAAGTACATCTCCAACATTGTCAGAGTCCTGGCACGCCTCTCCTTCACTTGTCCTAGCACCAAGCATGTGTATTTGTATTGTGGGTTTTTATTCTGTCTTCCCATTCCCTATCTTGACTTTTGCTGCAGTTGGATGAGTTGGTGGACAATGCTAGGGTGGGGAATCTGAATAATTTTTGTATCATGTAATTCCTGGTAGAATACCAATACACTGTCCTCTGTCGTAGCAGTTTGACCTTCTGTCGGTGAGAGGTTGGGTCTGCGTCCAGTTGTATCACTTAGTGGCAAGAGTCTGTGGCTGTATCACCTGGTGATGAGAGTCTTTAGGGTCAGCGGTAGGGGACCCTGGATCCTCCCCGCTCCACCCAGTTCTTATTTTAGAAATATGATGGGTTTTCTATTTAATCACTAAATTGGGAGCACTTGACTGCAGCTCTGGAGAAATCATTAATGAATGTCAATGTGTAGTATCCTTTCTCTCTATCATAAGGACATCTCAGACAATTAAATAAATTAAAGGTGCAAAATCTGCAACTACAATACCTATTATGAATTGCTATACAGTTAGCAACCAGCAACAAACATGGTAATTATCATTCGCTCGTGGTTCCTCTTGAATCTAAAAAAGATTTTTTCTTTAAAGCTCTCACATTTCCAAATACGTCTTGATCCATTCCTGCATTTCTTCAAGCAAGATGTCCACAAAAATGGGGTTCCTCTTTTGCAAAACAGCTAGTACTCCCACTCTGTTTGAAGTTGTCCAATAAACTGCAATAAATGGGCAATGTGCAGAGTGGCTAGATACCCCATGGATGCTCATACACTTTACTGGGAAGTGTCCCATCAGCTGAAACCCTGACCACATCCTGTTGCTAAATACACCCTTCTGGTCCTTTTAAAGTGAATCACGTGGAGGATAGCTGAGACTGACCGTGAGAAGCCACCATCATCTTAGGAAGAACAGTGATGGTGATTTATCTTGTTTTGCCATGGCTTATTCTGTTAATAATTTCTATAGAAGAGAGGAAATTGTCCTCCTGTGCTGATAAAAATAAATTCTGTAGTGTAAATGTGGTTGACTTGCTAACACCATTTCCTGAGGGCAGAATTCCCACATGCAGTTTATATTTTATCTGTATGGATACTGCTACACTACTGGGGAATGTTTCAGTGCTGGAGGTATTGTCCTTTGGATAGTGTTGTGAATCATGGTGGTGAGTGTTTGTTAGTGTTTGGTGACTACCAAGGTGAAAGTGAAGATCCTATGTATGAGATATTACTTGTGAGTAATACGTTCATCCCAAACTCATACCAGGAAACCTTTTGTGCCACATTATTGAATTGATCTAATATATGCACTGTCTCTCTCCTCTTGCTCTCTCTCTCCCCCGCTCTGCTTTCAGAGTTAACCTTTATAGAATCCCAGTTCATCCCCTCCCTTGAATTTATATTTTTTTAGGTTTAAATCCGGTTTCCTTGAACTTTTTATCAACAGACAACACTGTGGAATTAAAAAAAAATCACTGTTTCTTTTTATCAGCCCAGAAAGCTTTGCAGCTTCTTCCCATCTGACAAGTATTATGTATGTGGAATGCTCCTTCTCCCATCTTCATCACATTCAGATGCTGACTAAAGTGGCAGAAAGGAGCACATCCTGAAAACTCAGCTGATGGTGCATTTCAATTTTTGTCATTCCTGTTTTCTTCTAAGAATTAAATCCATTTTTTTTTTATTTTTTGAAAATATACGTTTTTACTTTTTTCCATCTTCCTTTCCCCAACAATTACTGCAGATTAATATGCATAATTTCACTTTATTTTTGTACAATTAAAATAAGTATGGATCACCTGAAAATGCTGTGATCCAGATCCTCATGACTTTGAAATCAACGGTGCTAGGACAATTTACACCAACTGAGGGTCTGGTCTTGTATGTGTATGCATGTGTGTACATCTGTATTTATGTATCATAAAATGTCTGTATCCATACAGAATATACTATATGTATTTGTGCCACATGCTTTATCTTGGGAATGTTTTAAACTGAATGATGACAGATATTTATAGCACTTCTTTCAAGTTTACTAGAGAACTTTATTTTACTAAAAGTTGGAGACCCTAGTGTTCTATAAAATGTATCTGCTACCTGTCTCTTCAAGTTTAGAACTATATGAATGTGATTTAATAACAGTTTATGAAATACATAGCTTTCAGAATCATCTGTCACTAAGTAATATAGGTGTCAAGGGAACGGTCTTCCAATTGCATAATCCTCATATGCTTACCTGACTGTGATATGAATGCAGTTCATCACATTGTGATTATCTATTATACTATGTGTCAATGAAGTTTTTGAGTTTGTATCTTCTTATTCTAACTACTTCACTTTTTTCCTTTTTAATGTAAGGTTGCCTTTGCCCCCTGGAGCCTTCTTGGGTCTCTGGAAAAATCAGGAAATGTTCAAGGAGTTATATTTCCAAAAATTTCCAGTAAGAATTGCAAAAGGAATTACATAAACTACCAGTAATGCTGTGGTATTGAATGATCTGAGTTAGTAGTTAGGATTCTGTCATTTCTTCTTTTGATGAGAGATCTTTGATATGTATCTCTGTGTAAGATTAAAAACATTTAAATTTAAACCTTTCATTGTGCAGAAGATTAGAATATAGTCACTCTTTTAAAGAAAATCTAAAAAATACAGTTTGTCTTCTGTGTCATGTAACATATGCAAGAGGGGAGCATGACTTGGGAGGGGAATCAGTACATAGATGAATAAATTATGCTTTCCCTATCAGATCCTATCAGATCCACACATGGAAGAGATTGTACATAAGCTGATCTCCTCCCTGCATAGAAGAGTGTTTGTGGTTCCTGTGCATGAGCAAGAAGGAAGATTTGGTCCAAGGGTGCAAATAGCTGAGGGAACAGATTTATTTGTGGACAAGTTGTCATTTTGTGGCAAGTTGTTGCTATCATGCTTCTGGGTCAAGATATTCCCAATAGAAACAGGAGAATCATGAGAATTGGAGTTCAGTTTTGCTGCCCCATCCTTTAGATACAACCCTCCTTTTCCTCTGGACTTAGCAGAGCCCCATCCTCCAAGGGTTCTGAGTGAGCAGTGAACGGGCTGGAAAAGGTGTGAGTGGACTTGCGGGGCATATACTGTTCCTGCTCACACTTTCCCCACAAGCTCACCAGGGAGGGGAACCCAAGGTATATGATGAAATAAAAACAGTGAATAAAATGTTTCAGAATAGAATCCATATAATGAAAAAATAAAAACTGGGAAAAGGAGCTGCAGCGTTTATAAAGATTTTTCATTTTTAAAGTTGATGTATCCTGTTTTACACTGTGAAGGTAAATATGTTGATAAGTTTTAATGCATAAACTTTAAGTAGGAGGTGACTATATTAATCAGTCCAGTAACTTTTTTCATTTTGAGTGAGTCACTCATCCATTTTGCTGGTAGAACATTGCTGAGATGATGACCCTAGAACTAATACGAATTTATTCCTTGTGGTTTTGTTTTTAGGGATACTATGATACCATGGATGCTGGGTACATGGACGAAAACGGCTACTTATATGTCATGTCTCGAGTTGATGACGTGATCAATGTTGCAGGTCATAGAATTTCTGCAGGTGCAATTGAGGAGGTGAGCATAAACGTAACAGTGAAAATGAGTATAAAGAAAGCTGGCATCACAGGGTACATCTACACATTGAGTGGGAGTGTGAGGAAGTGAGTCTCAGAGCTCAGGTTGACAGACTCAGGCTTGTGGGGCTCATGCTAAGGTGCTTAAAATAACTATGTAGACTAGGGGTCTCAAACACGTGGGCTGCATTTTCTGTGGCTCACCACAGGCTCCGACACCACTGGCAGCCAAGTTCCCCTCCCGTCCCCCTTCTGCCCCATCCCTGAGCATACCATGTCCCTGCTCCTCCGCCTATCTCCCAGCACTTCCCAACACCAAACAGCTGTTTGGCGGTGCTTAGGACTTTCCAGGAGAGAGTGGAGAGAAGCGGAGACGTGGCATGCTCAGGGGAGGAGACGGAGAAGAGGGATTTGGGGAAGGGTTTAGAATAGGGACAGGGAAGGGGGCAGAGTTGGGTGTGGGGACTTTAGGGAAGGGGTTAGAATTGGGGGCAGGGGAGAGGTGGGGCAGGGGCAGGGGATGGCCTCATGGAAGGGGTGGATTGGGCGCGGGGGATGAAGGGGGGCTTTAACCAAAGTAATTCTAAAAATAAATGCGTGTTGTCTTGTTTGAGTGAGGTGCATTACTGAGTGTCTATATTTTATTAAAACCCCTCTTCGCATTACAGTTTTAAAAAAGGTAATGCATTGACTTTTGATAGCATACTATATTACTCTTTATTTTTTTCATTTTTGACTATACTTTCTTATTGTTGTATGACAAAGTTTCAGTGATGCATGTGGCCCTCGTGGTGATTTGAGTTTGAGATCCCTGACATAGACCTTGTGACTGGGGCTCTGAAGCTGAAGAAGGGGTTGGGCTTCGGAGCCCAAGGCCCAGCCCGAGCCAAAACATCTACACAACTATTTTTAGTGACAGAGCACAAACCAGGATCTAAGGCCATGTCTACACTACCCGCTGGATTGGCAGGCAGTGATCGATCTATTGGAGATCGATTTATCACATCTAGTGTAGACATGATAAATTGATTACCGAGTGCTCTCTCTGTCGACTCCGGAATTCCACCGCCACAAGAGGCAGAAGTGGAGTCGACAGGGGAATGGCAGTGGTCAACTCGCTGCCGTGAGGATGCTGAGGTAAGTCAACCTAAGGTACGTCGACTTCAGCTGTGCTATTCGCGTAGCTGAAGATGCGTATCTTAGGTCAACCGCCTCTCCACCCCCCAGTGTAGACCTGGTCTCAGACTCACTGCTAGATGTGTTCACAGAGACTGAAATCCTCAACAAAAATGTGTTTTATTTTTTTCTCAGTTTTGTACTTGTTGGTTTTGATTTCTTTGGGGAGGATGTTTGACACCACACATTTCTCAGATTAAAATGTTTGGAAAGTTTTTTAAAGTTAGTTTTAGAGTGGATTTCAAAAAGCACACAGTGTTGGCTTAAACTCCGCTCCCATTGAAATCATTAGGAGTTTTATCATTGGCTTCTGTCAGAGCAGAGTTAAGCCAACACTAAATGCTCTGAAATTTCCACCCTCACATCCTAGGTCACTAATGTAATATACAGGTAACTCCAAAAGTTAAAACTATGCATTTTAAAATAGCATTTGAGACTCATTTCCTGATTCATTGACCTGTCCAGATCTACTGTAATTGCCGGAAGACCTTAGATTTCCCTGAAGATCTTGCAAGTACAGGAAGCCATGCAGGGAGTACAAGAAAATCCTGCTTATTTGGTATTAGGCATGTTGTTTTACTTTTCTCTAGACTCTGAACTTAGCAGTTGAGTCAAAGGAGAACTAATTTTGCAGTAGTTTACTTTACAAAATACCTGTTTGCAATCTGTACATTGACCTGCATAGTTTATTTTGGATTTTAAAGAGTAGAAAATTTGGAAAAAAAAAGCCAGAGAACAGATTTTTGGATTCTATGACTGCACAAGTCATTTGGATTGCACAAAAGCAGTGAATAAACCCAGTGGATCCAACTTCCTGAGCACTTGCATTATATAAGGGGAATTTTTGCTTGGAGTAGATTGGTATTAACAGCTCTGTACCACGCCATCTCACCCTCCAGGGACATTACGTGGAATTCCCTGCTCCCTGGTACTCCCAAGATGCTGGAATATCTTTTTAGGCCTATGAATAATTTGTTTTAAATTAGAGCTAGTCTAACGTAAGAGTGCTAGACTAGTGTATATTGGCTCAGAACTGGGGGAATGTAAATGTCACGTAAACTCACCTTCCCCTCCCACCCCCAACTCTGTAATGAGCTCACCACCTCAAAAGGGATTCTTCCCTCCAATATGGCCGGTTAGTGAAAGGGCTGTCACAACACCAGATCTAGGTGGGGAGAATCTAATCACACACACTCCCGATATGGACTTTGCACAAGGTAATTTATGCTGCCATATGAGACCCCTGCCTCAAGCCTCTGGCATAGGGGGCATGTCTAAACCAGGAGGCAGTGGGAGCGGTGCAACAACATAGGACTTCAGGGATTGTTCTAATTTAGGCTACCCCTCAAAGTTAAGTTATTCAAGGGACCACACCGGCCCATAGAGCAATCCAGAATTAGCAGGGCACAAAGATGTCTTGAAGTCAACACAGCACAGAATCTTGCCACTGGTCTTTACTTCTGTATCGTTAAACAGATTATTCAGGCATTGTTCCTTATCTTTCAGACTGGATCTGAAGGGGATAAAATGGCTGGTGGTGTGAATTATTCGATGTTTAGAATTGTACTACTTTATCTCTGTGTACAATGTGAGCTTTCTTTTCTTTAATTTCAGTCACTTGTTTTCTCAGTCTTCTCCCCTACTGTTTTTTGTAATTTTGTTCCCCTGAAAACAGTGTACACTTAATCACAAGAAAATGCTTAGTTTTTCAATTCACCTTTTAAATCAAGCTAAAAAAAGCTAGACTGTAGTTAGTTTACAGAGCAAACTGCTATTTAAATAAGAAAACATTCACAACAACACAATTAGCTCTTCAGTAAGATCAGTAAATACAGAATTAAAAGCTTGGTGAATCTTCCTTTAATTAAATGACCTTTAATTATTAAATATTATTAATTATTTATTAAAAATTAAATATGCATACTCATCACCTTGTCGAGTATGCATATTTATCTCCATTTCCATTATAGCTACATGTAGTTAGGAAGTTTTTCCTCAGATTTTTGATTATACATCTCAAATTCATCATGTTCCAGTAAGGATTGTTTTTCACCCTGGTTTTCTGTAAGTATCATCAGGGCCCTGTGAAGCTACAGAAGTTACCATTTATCCTGTCATTCAATGGATATTTGTAATGTATTTTTGTTAATTTCAGCTTCCATCTTGTGTTCAGTGTGTGTGTCTCTTTTAGCTGGAATTGCTTGCCTTTTCTCTGAAGCAAGGGACTAATACTAAAGGGATTTAGCATTATTAGTCCCCTCCAGACTGTCTGGCTGCTATTGCTGTAGAAAACAGGAATGCATCCTGATTCAGTAGCTACCATTCTAGAAACACTGCCTCTTTTTAATTTTTTTTTCTTTTCTTATTATTACAGCTTTTCAATGACTTGTGGCTGTTTCTGTTTTCTATATTTCTATTTTGCATGCTTTTAAAACTTTTTTTAAAACTTTCTACTAATTTTTGAAGCTCTTATCTGGTTCTTATGAATATGGAACCCTTCACTCTTATTCAGAATTATCTATATACTTCTGAACTCCATGGAGGGTACCTGGTCCAAGGTCAGGTGTGGGGCCTGAAAGGGCTTAGTCCATAGGCAAAAAATGGGAGGCTGGGGATTTATGGAAGGGTAATTATATTTACTTTGAACCTAATGGCCAGAGCTGGGACCATAATGTCAAGTTCGGGGTTACAACTGTTTTTTGTATGGTTTCCCTATGTTGTATTGGTGTGTTATATTTCCCCAAGGTGCACTGAATTTTTAATGATTTTTTTTCTCTGCTTTGACTTTTTCATATCCTACTTCCAAGGGTTTAATTAAGATTTTATCTTTTCCTTTTGTGTGTGTTCACTTTTCTAGTGGTTGTCTCCAGTTATGTGTTATATTCTGTTCTTTACACACTTGCTTGTATTTTCCTTGATGTATACAAAAAACAGCTATGTCCGCTAACACTCCTGATTGAGCAGGCAAAGGAATCTTCAGAGGGTACCATTAAATGATAGACAAAGACATCCTTTAATGGACATTTTGATATTTTGCAACCCAACAATCAGGGCAGAATACCCCTTCCTTTTAATGAGGGAATTCTTGAACTTGCAAAAGGAATTATAGACTACTTCAGCATCTCAGCAACCTGGAAGAACTGAACAATAGTATCAAGGGTTAGAGTATTTTTAGTTGCATCTGCTGCCATTATCTCTGCTTCTTCCCCGGATCAGAAGAAGAGTTGTTGTGTGTTTTGAAAGTTTGTGCCTTTCACCAACAAAAGTTGGTCTGATAAAAGCTATTATGTCACTTACCGTGGCACCATCATCTCTAGTAGTCACTGCTGCTAATGAAGACCACCCCATGAGAAAAAGAGGCAAAGAAATTGGATCTTTTGGTCGTAAGGATTATTCAGTGGTATCTCTTCAGGTTAGGATTGCAAACTACTTAACTATGGTAGCCAAATACAGTTATATAAAATGGGACAAAATTGCAGATTTTTTTGAAATAGTTACCTCTAGATCTGAAGGGTGAAGTTAAATTGATTTATTGCAGAAACTGCTCTGCAAGCAGTTTTAGACTCTGCAAACACAGGAGCTAGATCAGTCATCACTGAAATTTCCATGAGAAGGGACTCATCTATATCTGCATCAGGACTGCCTAACAAAGTTAAAAAGGCTGTGCAAGACTTACCCTTGAGGGAAATGATCTATTCAACCTGAAACAAAATTCTGTGAAGGATTCTAGGGCCACACTCAAATCACTGGTGCTTCAAACCTCACGCTTTAAGAGAAAGCAATGTAAGTGATGGTTCTCTTCAAGGCAGAGATCTCAACCATTCATTTTGTTTTATCCTAATTTTATTATCAGAAGCAGCAAGACCAGTTTTAAAAGAGAGATTCCAAAAGAGAAGACTGTGCTCTTTATTTTCTACTTAACAATCTCATTCTCAGAAGCAACGGTTTTGATACTTCAGTGGAGGTTACTGCACTAGACTATGTGGATTGGTACCTTTCCCTTCCCCTTTTTGTTACCTGCCTTTTCTTTTCTCAAAAGTGCTTGGACTTAGGGATTTTATTCCCTTTACTTTCTTATACCAAAAAGGTATACTAGATCAGGTGCTCCTAGTGCTCCTCAGCATTGTCATCACCAATACAAAATTCTGCATGCTGACTCCAGCGTCCATCATGTCGTCTTTATATCCCATGGATTGGTTCAGTACACTTGTTTTGCAAGATGTATGTTTTCATTTTGCAATACATCCCTTGCACAAGAAGTGTTTTCGTTTCCGAGTACTAGGCAATCTTCATCAATTCCAGGTCCTTCCATTCAGACTCTCAATTGCATTCCAAGTGTTTACAAAATGTCTGTTGTTAGTATCCATCCATCTTCATCATTGAGGGGTTTATGTTTACCTTTCTCTTGACAATTAGTTAATTAGGGAGGATCAACTCAACAGGTCTGAGACTCAGTAAGATTAAAACTGCAACTGTTCTTAAACTTGGTTCTGAAGTTCAGTCTCAGCTCAATCTCAGTCCATACAGTTCCTTGGGGTACATATCTGCCTTGGGAGCAGTTCCAGAATTTTTCTCATATTTATTTTCAAGCTTGAGATTGGTCTCAAGTACTCATATATCACACCCTTTGCCAGACTGAGAGTGGGCCCTCTTCAGTCCTGGATTAGGTCAGTTTACCATCCAAACATCCACAGAACGATCATCCCTTCATTGGCGGCTAGAACCAAGCAATGTCTGTGGGGGGTACCTTTCATTCCGGTATTTCCCATTCAGATGTTAGTCACCAATGCATCCACAAAGGGTTGTGCTTCATGACAGTTGCCCTGCAACCTGCAGCATGTATTATTGGATTTAGATTACTGTCAGTCATTAGCGTGGGCGTGAATCTTTGTTTTTGCAATAGGCTGTTTCTTTAAGGAAGTGTTGGCTTCTGCTAATAGAGAGCATTAAGGGATATTATCGTTACTATAATTCCTACAGGAAGGGTTTGATTAAGAGTTGGACCACTAACACCTGTGAAAACACACACACACACACACACACACTCACTCTGAATATAGGAAAGCGAAATATTTTATTTACAGAGGGATGAAAGGAAAAAACAACAGGGAAATATACCGGGAGCAGCAAAACAGGGTTGCATTCAACTCAAGGCCCCACAGATCTGTTGGTACCATAGTCTGAAAGGGCAGATACCAAGTAATGTGTCTGTACACAGAGTTCAAGAGTCCTGGGCAAAGTTCCAGTCCAGTAGTGAGCCTTGAGTGCTCCTCGTCGTCTTCAGCGCCAGTAAACTTCCCCCAATGAACCTTTCTGGTTTCCTCTTCTGCTGCTCTCTGCAAAGCCACACAGAGTGACAACCTCCCCACTTAACCAGTTAACAGCCTCCCTCATTATTCCCAATGCAAAGTCACAAGACCCAGTACTCACAGCCCTATGCAGCTTTGGGCAGCAGTGATACTGGGTCGAACTCGGTCTATCCTTGGGCAATTTCTCCCTGGAACAGTTCTCCTCCTATCCTGGGGCGTCATCGATCAGCTGCTTTGTCCCTCCCAGGAGTCAGACAGGTTCTTGACTGCTTCACTCTGTGAGGGCCTGCTTGCTGCAGCCCTTCTGTCTGAAGCTCCAGACACACCCCCTATTGCTCTCTTCCCTTCTCTCTGCTCCCCCTCCCACCAATCGCACTTCCTCTTTCTGGAACAATCAGAGTTCATAGATTCATAGAGTTTCATTATAGAGTTGTTTTCTTATCTCTCTAGTTATGGTTGAAGAGGCTCTTTAGTTCCAAGTCCCTGCTTTCCTTATGATTGGAAAGATTACAGTAGATTACATATCGGAATTGTGATAGATCAGACATTCAAGAATGTACCAGCACTCCCTTGCTCTTTCCTTCCTGCATAACTATGTGAAACATCAGTCATAATATGGTATTAACATAACATTTTCCAGCTCTTGTGGAACCCGTTAAAATGTGACATTGTCATTTTAACATTGCTGTAAAGAAGATATTTTATTACCTTTTCAATTGTATGTTGTGTTACCTAGGGATTGTCCTTATTTCCATCCAAAGACTAGATTGTCTAGGCTACATGCATATTAATTGCAGTAGAATATATACTTGGCTATTTGAGTTGTTTTGTTTTGTTTTCTCCCTCAGTCTGTTCTTTCCCATGGAGCTGTGGCTGATTGTGCTGTTGTTGGCCAAGAGGATGCCTTGAAAGGTGTTGTCCCATTTGCACTATGTGTATTAAGAAATGGTGAGAGCTCATTACTGTTCATAGACTCATGTCTTATGTCACTAAGATTTGTACAGTGTGTTAAAGTAGTTACAGCATCTGAGATTCCTCACCAGGTATAATGATAGAGGAGGAGAAAGTTTTGGAAGAAATTGTTAAGCATGTTCGAGAAAGCATTGGTCCAGTGGCAGCTTTCCGAAAGGCAGTGTTTGTGAAACAGATACCAAAGACACGTTCTGGCAAAATACCACGTTCTGCTCTGTCTGATCTTGTAAATGGCAAACCATATCAGGTAAGCTATAGGTGCTCTTTATTCTAACAAGGGACGCTAGCACATCAGCAGAAGTGACTTTATCTTTTGATTCTTTAATATATTTTCTTTTGGTTCATAATATCTGATATTGTAATGTCACTTTATTTTTGCATGGTATATTTTATCTTCAGAATCTTTATAAATGCTTTCGTCTTGATTACTTTAGAAAAATAAGCATTAGAGGAGTTATTGAACCAATTTCTCCTTTATTGTAGGTGGTATTTGGCAATTCTCTATCATATGGTTATGTATGTTCTTCCCTCTCAGATAACTCCAACCATTGAGGATCCTGGTGTGTTTAAACACGTAGAAGAAGTACTGAAGAAAAAAAAATAGTGTGACTTTTATCCATCAGACAGTGTCTTTTAACAGTAAACTTCCGAACGTCTAGAATACATGAAGAATTTTTGTATTTGGTAGCACAGTTATGGAACAAATTTTAGAAGTCTGAAATAACCTGGCACTAATTTTATTACTACAAAACTGTTGCTGCTTTTCTGTCATATGGTCATGGACAGGGAAACATGTTGAGATTTGGCAGTGTTTGCCATTTTTTTATACTGGAGGTTCAGGCAGATAAGAAGTAGATACTTACAGTAGAGAGTTTTAACAGAGCCCTGTAAAGAGGGTTCATAAATTCATAGTGTTCAAGGCCAGAGGGGACCATCAGATCATATAGTCTGACTACCATATAACACAGGTTCTTAATTTCACCCAGTAGTGCCTGCATTGAGCACAATAACTTGTTTGGCTAAAGCATATCTTCCAGAAAAGTATCCAGACTTGATTAGATGATTTGGTAGTTTTTTCCAGTGGTTAATCAACCTCATTATTAAAATGTGTGCCCATTTCTAGTCTGAATTTTCTGGCTTCAGCTTCCAGCTATTGATTCTTGCCTTTCTCCAGTAGATAAGAGGCCTTTAGTACCCAGTATTTTCTCCCTGTGAAGGTACTAGTACCCTGTAATTGAATAACTTCTCAACCTTTTATTTTTGATAAACAGATTAAGCTCTTTAAGACTCTCATATATGGCATTTTCTCCAGCCCTTGAATCAATTTTGTGTCTCTTTTCTGCATGTCTCCCCAAATTTTCAGCTTTTTCAAATGCAGACACCAGAACTGTACATTATCTCAATATCAGTTTCACCAATGGTGAATGAAGAGGTAAAATCACCTCCTTACTTCTACTCCCTGCTAATATGTGCAATAACGGCATTAACAATTTTTGCCACAGCATTGCAGTGGGAGCTTATATTGATTTGCTCTACTGACAACCCCTAAATCCTTTTCAGGATACAGACTCCCATTTTGTAGATATGGCCTGCATTCTTTGTTCTACTCCTGATGGAATTCCGAGCCAAAAAAAGTTAAAAGTTCTGCACACAATATTTTAAAATTCTGCAAAATTCTACATAGTTTAGTTATTAAAATAACACAATATAATCACACTAGTATCAATTATTTTTGGTCATTTATTTCAAAATACCTGTCAGCAAGTATGTCTGTAACAAATACAGACAACAAAAAAGATTCAGGAAAAGTTTTTTGACAAACAGATTCCTTACTAGGCATATTAACACAGAACTCTGAGTAATAATTCATTTAAATTACAATATAGAACCATATTTCCTACATCTCTCAGAAGTAGTGCACAGGCTTGGGGGAGTCGGGGTAACAGAAGAGCTGAGGGAGAGGGAGGTAAATTGCTAGGAAGGAGACTGAGTGTGAACTGGGAGGGCTGTTTGATATGGATGAGAAAAGTATAGAACAGGTATTTTTGGGAGGGAGCAGAGAGGGAGTGTTAGGGAACTTCTGCAATGCAGACCCTGGCTGACCCCTAGCCTCTCCCATTCAGTCAGGCACATCCACTCCTATCCCCATGAATCTCTGTGCCCTCACCCAGCCGCTTCCCATCCCTATGTAGCTCTGCCCCACCTCTCCGAGTTGCCAGGTGGCCCTGCACCTCTCTCCTTCTGTGGTCCTGTGCCTCCACTCTCATTCAGTTCCTGTCGCAGACCTCCCCCACTAGCCCTTATGAGCCCGTTTGACACTCCTCCTCTTCCTCCCCGGCCCCCGCCGCAGTATGTTCTTACTGTTATCCATCTCCTCACTTGCTTTGACAGGCACTGCAAAGGCAGCTCTCTTTCTTCCCTGGCTGGCAGAGAGCTGCAACTTTGTTTTATCACCACCCTCTGGTGGTCAAAAGGCAGAACTGCACCAATAATTTGGCACAGGCTTTCTCTGCACGAAACATTAGAAATCTGTAGGGCTCATTAAATAAGCGCACACGCAGTAGCGCAGAATCCTCCCAGAACTACTTGTTCTTAGATGTATAACTTTGCATTTGGCTGAATTTGGATGCATTTTGTTTGCATAGTCCCCAATTACCAAATTATCTAGCTTGCTCTGCATGATTTCCCAGTCCTCCTCATTACTTACCATTTTACTAATCTTTGTCATCTGCAAATTGGATCCCTAGTGATTTTTATATTTACTTTCAGCTCAGTGATGAAAATGTTGAATTGCATCAGGCATCATACCAATCTCAGTGGATTCCCATTAGAAATCTCTCCATTCGATGATTATTCCCCATTGACAATTACTTTTTGACAAACGTCTTTTAGCCAATTGTTAATTCGTTTAGCTGTGCTTTATTGATAATCATATAGTGTTAACTCTCTTTTAATCAGAATGTCATTTGATATTTGTCAAAATTACTTACAAATATGTATGTTACATCTATGCTGTTACGTTTGTCAACCAAACTTGTAAGCGTTTCAAAATGAAATCAGGTTTATTTGACAAGACCTAATTTCATAAAACCACGTTGCCTAGCATTAATTACATTCCTATTCTTCAATTCTTTATCTGTTGAATGCTGTGTCAGCTTTTCCTTTAGTTCGCCCAGCGTTGATTTCTCACTAAGGGGGTCTATATTTACCCAGGTCATCTCACTTGTCCGTTTTGAATATTGGCACATTCTTTCACTCTACTGGAAGATTTTTGAAAGTTATCCAGGCCTACTGAATTGAAAATGTTAATTTCTAGCAGATGTTGCTTAATAGCCTCTTGGTTACTAATAGACTGGACATTACAAGCGCATAATCTTGCTTCAATTCAAATATAAAATGCAGATAGTTATTGAATACTTCTGCCTTTTCTGCAGCAGTATTAACAATTTTACCATCTCCACCTAGTAATGGGCCTGTACTATTGCTAGAATTTCTTTTATTCCTAATATACTTTAAAAATTCCTTCTTACTGTAATTAACCTTAGCTGCCATGGATGTTTTTAGCTTCCCTTATCAATTTTCTACACTTCACACATTGTAATTTATATCAATTGCTATGCCTCCCCTTTTTCCATTTGTTGTATCTTGATTTTTTTTTTAATTCCTAATTGCTGCCTTCACTTCGCCACTGACCTAGGATGGGCTTTTAGCCAAAGCTTTTATTTTTATTGATTGTGGATTTATGGCTTTTTGGCCATTGACTTGGTGATGGAGCATGCTAAATTGCCTGATGCTTTTCATGCGTATCTTTACTTTAAAGTAATGTCACAAATAGGGGAGAAAGAAGGAGGGAAAGACAAAAAGACTAAATTTGGACTGGATATCTTTCTAAAATATATCTCTAGCTCATACAAAAATTGTGGGCTTGATGCAGAAATTACTGGATGAGGTTCTGTGGTCTGTGTTATGCAGGAGGTGTCTTTCCTGGGTAAGCCCCAGGCAAACTCTGCCCTACCTTAGTTGTGGTGCAGTCATTCTTACAAGGTGCTGAATATTCTGGGGAGTTCTTTGCGCACTCCTATGGGATCATTGCAGGCTGAAGCTGCTAAGCTAGTCACAGGAGAGACCCTGTACATTTGAGTGTGTTCTACGTTTTTAATGCATAATGAATTTAATAGTCTGTTATTTTTAAATAAATATTCACAAATACATACAACATAATTATAAAACAAACAAATTCGAGGCAAAGAAGTCAGCATTTCCTGCCATGGGAAATGACACTAAGCAATATCTGAATTCAAAAGTTGCTATAAAAAACGTGAGACTTGCTTAGAGCAGATCTACACTACCCGCTGGATTGGTGGGAAGCGATCGATTGTGTCGGGGGTAAATTTATCGTGTCTAGTCTAGACGTGATAAATCAATCCCCGAGCACTCTCTCATTGACTCCAGTACTCCACCACAAGAGGCTCAGGTGGAGTCGACGGAGAAGTGGAAGCAGTCAACTCACTATCATGAAGATGCCACAGTAAGTCGACCTAAATATGTCGACTTAGCTACGCTATTCTCATAGCTGAAGCTGCATATCTTGGGTCGATGCACCCCACCCCACTCCCCAGGGTAGACCGGGGTTTAGGGAAGCTATGCTAGGGGAGAGTCTCTTAGTGAAGATAGTTTAGAGATCTCATTATGTTCGGGATCGGTCCATACCTGAGGGATATATTTTGTTTTAAAGCGGGGTGGGCAAACATTTTGGTCCGAGGGCCACTTTGAGGTTCAGAATTGTGTGGAGGGTCAGGTAGAGAAGGCTGTGCCTCCCCAAACAGCCTGGCCCTGCTTCCTATCGACCTCCACCCACTTCCTGCCCCAACTGCCCCCCCCCAGAAGCCCCAACACATCCAACCCCCTCGTTCTTGTCCCCTGATCACCCTCTTGGGAGACCCCCTATTCTAACTGCCCCCAAGAACCCCACCCCCATCTAAGCCTCCCTGCTCCCTGTCCCCTCCCAAGACCCCCCCACTCTAACCACTCCCACCCTGAGACCCACCACCCTAAGCCCCCCGATCCTTGTCCCCTGACTACCCCCTTTAGAGACCCCCTTCCCCTAGCCATCTCTCAAGACCCCACCCCCATCTAAGCCCCCACTGCTCCTTGGCCCCTGACACCCCCTCCAGAGATCTCCCTCCTCCTAATCACCCACCCCAGGACTCCACCCCCATCCAACCCCCATGCTCCCTGGCCCCTGACTGTCCTGCTCCCTATCCACACCCAGCCCCCTCCCCAACTTCAGAAGTTGCTCCTTTTGAAGAGTAGTGTCAAGCTCTGAGGTACAAAATTGCAGACAATCTAAATTATTGACACAAACACCAGAGAACTGTACAACAGTTACGGCAGCTGTAACTATAAACCAAACGCCTTATTCACCACTGCCTTTCATTTTTGTTTAGAGCGCTGTGGAAAATAATACCAGATCAGATGTCAACTATTTTTGTGACTATGAAAAATTCAGTGTAGCGAGCTTGTTTTGTATTTTAGTCAATCAAGAACCCCTTTGTGAGTCATGAGTTTGGCTGCAGGTGTCTTACCCCATGGACTGTAGAGTTGTATGCTAGTTGCTTTCTTATGTAATAAAACTGCTGAACATTTAAAAGTAAATTAGTCTTTTGGGTTAATTTTTTTTCTTGTGTAAATAGAATGTCATAGAAATGTCCATGGGGGAAAAAGGTAATTCTAGGGAGGAAGGCATCCTGGGGTTAAGGCACTAGCCTAGGCCACTTGAGACATGCTTTATGACGTTGGGCAAGTCCCAAGCTCTCTCTCTCTCTCTGCTCCTGTTTCCACACCTCTAAAATAGGGTAACACATCCTGTCTCCCAGTCTTTCTTTGTCTGTTGTGTCTAGTTTATGCTTTTTCAAGCAAGACTGTTTCTTAGTGTGTTTGGACAGCACTTAGAATTGAATGAAACCATCTTTGTAGAGTTCCTGGTACTTGACGAGCTTGCTTTTACACAGGACTTGATGGCTCCAGAAAGTGCTAAAAGGATTTATGGTCTACTGTGTTTGCTTGTTCAACTATTGCTCAGGTTTCTACTGACCACAAGTCATTATGTAGATTTGTAGTGTGTGTCCTTTGTGAATAGAGCTGGGGTTATAATTCTGCACTGAAAAGAGTGTTGATGACACAAACCACTATTGCAGTTGGTATATCTGAGAATAGAATGGGCCCTTTAAATGAAAGTCCTTCTATTGGATGATGTTCCTTTTAGGCCAAACATGTATTATACTTGCACCATTACTCTTTGTGGCGCATTAATTAGCGATAAATAGGAAATCAGAGACGCCACCTTGATAATTTTCACTAGTGTGTTAAAAATTAAATTGGGTATAAACATATTTCTGGGTTTTTACTTGTGATACAAAAGACAAATAATTGGCCATGAAATGATGGTTTCAGACTGTATTTTATTTATGCTACTGTTTGGTGGTCTATGAAATGTACACCCATGCATGTCACTCAGGTCTTAGGATGGCTCTTTGTATAGGGGGTACTGTCCTCCTCTCCAAGCACAGTGTTGCTTCTTGCACAGCATGGCTGTTGGCTAATAACCAATTTATCAAGAGTTTAAGTACCCTGAACATAAACAGGGGTTTTTTTAGTTGTTTTTTTTTTTTAAAGAATGTCACTAGACTTGAACAAAACTTTGAAAGCTGGTAGTGTTTGCATCCACTGTAGTATTTTGTCTGTGTGCTAAAGGAGTGTAAAATGATGTTGTGACATCAACCATCGCTGTCTGAGGTTGACTGAAATAAATGTTCTGGAATCTAAATCATCCTTAAGTAGACACATGTTTGTGAACTTTAACAGCATACCAGTCAAAGAACACCCTGGTCAATTGGTAAGGCTAGCTGAGAATGGGTTTGAATGGCTGCCACAGGTGTAAGTTTTTAATGTTTTTCTTTTGTTGAGAATGGCAACCTAACTCAGCAGTGGGGTGGCCATGGGGGAATAATTAGACAGAGGCTCTGGGTCAGAACTGTTCACATCCAGCTTTAAGCATTTATGGGTTTTTCCTCCTCTGATCTTCCAGAGTAGAAATAAGAGCTTTAGGGGGTTAGTCTTTCTTCTACAGGCATGTAACTTCAGTTCACAGGGATTTCTTCTCTGTGCTGCTCCTGGTTTGGGCTGATACCATGTGAAAATTGCAAACAAAACAATAAATACTGAACTGGAACATAATGAGGGGTTTGCTATAGGAGACAAGAACTAATGAAAATGTTGGCATTTGCACTGTTTTTACTTGTTTATATTTTTTCACAAACAATCAGAAGCAGGGAAAGGGGGAACATTAACATGAATGCTAGTTAAGCTTGAGGAATTTGAAGTAATGTCTTTCTTTATACTATAGCTTTATTATCTTGACAGTTTGATCAAATTCACCATATCCTACAAATAATCAAGTTTAGTGCTCCCTCTAGTGGCAGACTCAACATTAAACTCATGTTGATAAAAGTCTCTGCCTGGGAAAAATTTCTTGTGTGTTGAGATGTGCCAGTCATCCAAACTGCTTTCCCATGCTACCATATCCCCAGCCTTATAGATATTAAACACAAGTAGCACTGAATATTTTTATTGACAATGGGGGAGAAAAATCTGTCACCATTTGATTGACTGAAATCTGTCAAATGAAAATAGACAATAAAACATGTTTAGGTACGTGCAAACATTGCAGATCAAAATGCTAAAAGAAATAACTAAAAGACAGATCTTGAGATAGTATCAAGCAGCAGAAAATTAGCAAATAGGTCAATGACATTATTAAATAGGTCTTACTTTGAAACTTCCCATATAAACGAAGAATAAACAACACTAACACCACCAAATAAAGCCACAGTAGGTAATAATTGCTCTTCTAAACTTTTATACACTATATATTATCATTCTGTCTTTCAGTTATTTCCTCTGATAAAACTGACTTCCAAGAAGTCTCAGCAAGGCTATCGTGGCTAAAAGCATAACATTAGACAGGAATTTGTCTAATGCCCTGTTACAATGAAGAAATGGTGGGGTTTGGTGTGTTTTAATTTTCTTTTTAATAGAAAACTTGAACATCAGATTCTTTGCAATGTTCAGATTTTTACATCCCACGCTGGCTGGCAGCTGAGGATCTTGGAACAAAAAGGTAGCTCTTGGAAAAACAAGGTTCTTCTTGGTCCATAGGCGAATGTTTGGGGTTTTTGAAAATATATAATTTTTCGGTAATTGCTTTTGACTCTTGTAAATAGTTTTGTTTTTGTTTTTAAAAGAGAGCCATCACAGTGCTTTTCTACAGGTATCTGATGTTTCTTCTTAACTTATAGGTCCATTTGACTCCAGTTCCAGTTTAAATCATCCTTTTTATATATCATCAGAGGCAGGTGTTCAGCTTTAAATATTGACAGATTTTTAAGAAGGAACAGGTTGAAGCTTCTAACTCTGCTAAACATATTAATTTGACTGTTACAATCAAAAAACTGTAAAAATGGTGAAATGGAAAGATACAAACAGTACTGTTGACACTGTATTGTCAAGTGTTTGCACTGAGACCCCATGTACCATAGAATTTATTTTTTAAAAAATCATATTTATATCCCTTTACATACACATTGTAAAAGAAATACACAGTAAATACGTAGATGGCTAGTATATTACAATAAAACAGAGGAACAATGTAAAAATGAGTGGCTCCATTGGATAAAAGGATTGGTTGTGCACTACTGCCAAATTTATGACGACAGAGATGCTTGGGATTTTTTGTTTTTAAAATGATTTAGGTATTTTATTACTCTTGTATTAAACTAACCAATAACTTAATATATGAAAAGAACATCACATTTTTAAGCTGGATAAAACTCTGTGTTCTCATCCCCATTACCCTGTTCTTGAAGAGACCTTTACTGCTCCTTTGCCCTAAAATAGTGGTAGTGCACTTCAGGTAAAGTAGAAGAAAGAGATGATATCTAAAGACAAAAATAAAAAAACATTAATTAGCAGGATTCTTGATTATATCCCAGCCTTGCTTTACAGTGAGACCCCTGGAAATATCAGAACACTTCATACTGTATTTCATGTTTTGCTAAAACTTGAGTTTGAGAGAGAGAGAGATTAAATTTGCAATTATTGTAAAGCTTACAGCTTTTTCTCTGTATGTGAATGGAATGTATTTGAGAGAATGGAATTTAGCTGTAAATCTTCACATTGTTTAATCATTTACTAACGTAGAAATTATTTTTCAAACACTGAAATTCAAGCAAACCCTGCAATAAGTTATAAATTTAGCATATTATACATTTGAAGGCCCTAGGAGACCTTCAGTATAAAAAAGTTGTGTACATTTCAAATCTTTACTCTACATACACTAATTTTAGGTCCTCCATCCTGCAGACAGGAAGCAAAAGCTGTTAGTTATGTATGGAGTCTTAGTCCATCCACTGCAGAACCTACAGTTCTTTTGCCTCATTGTGCCTAGAAGTTTAAAGCCTACACATCATTGCTTCTTCCTCTAATTCAAGTTCCCTCTCTTTGGGACCAAAGAGAAAAAGTATTCCAAGAATCCAGAATTGCAGATTACTTGAGAAGAAAGAAAAACAGAGGGAGTGAAAGAGTTCCCTGTTTCTCGCTTTGGAACTTGCTCTATGGGTGAGAGAACCAAAAAACTCGTCACTCCACTTCCCATTTCATGGGGCTCTCAGGTACCATTTGCTGGAGGCTTGGGTAACATGCAAGTCAGCCATTTCCTGTTTCAGTGAGAAAAGTGTGTGTGTTTAGTTTACTCCTACTATTTCTTCATGTGACTAAACAGTGGGAGGGAGGTTGTCATTCGTCCCAATCTTGCCCAAGTTGCATATGAGTAGTCATCCTAGGTCCCTGCTTCACTGTGATTTCCTTTGTTCAGTGGAGCTGGAATACATCTACCTTTGTTGTCCCTCTCCACCCAGGGTAGTGGTGTGTTGTTTGAGCTATGAGGCAGTTGTTGCCAGTTCACACACATCTTTTTGGGACACTTCTGCTCCCTCAGTTTTTTATAAAGATCTTGGTAGATCTCATTGCTAATCATGAGAAAAAGTACATCTCTACTTGGGTGTTATCTGTAACCAAGTACCTTGATTTTATGTCTCAGAAAAATCCAGTACCCACCAGTAACTGAGCAAGTGTTGCAAGTCTTAGCTGTGAATGGTCCTTGCCACCAGACTAATAAAAGTGTTTCTCTCCTGAGACAGGTTGCAAGCCCTACTGAGCTTTCTTCCTGATCCTGACCTTGTCAAGTTTATTCTTTGGCATACTGGAGCCTGTGAGAATCTAGTTTCCAGGTATCCCCTTAATCTGCAGTTACTGAAGTCTTTCCTTTTGTCCAAATGGCACTCATCCCCTTCCTTTGAGCAAACTCTTTGTTCCTTAGAAAGCTTGGTTCACCCTAGTATAGTGTTCCCATTTGCCTTGCATATTGCTGGAACTCTCATTTCTACCATTTCTGAACCAAAACTGTATATCACCTCAGATCTGATTAGCTTGGATTCAGGTACTCTTCTGGGTTAGTACAACTGTGGATGTCACTCCTTTTATGTAGACTAATTAACCCTAAAAGATATACCACTGCTGGGTATATCACAGTGCGACAGAATCATTGCCTTTCGTTTTATATAGCTTGTTTGTAGTGATCACATTTGCTTTTGTATACGTTTTATTAAGGTAATTTTCTAGCCTCCTTGAAATTTTTGCAGTTGCATATAACAGTGAGACAGACAATCTGAATAACAACTGTAGCATATTCCCTCTGTACAAAGGTGACTGGAAATTAGTAAAACCAGGATTACATTAATAACACTTTAGTCATTCACATGCAAGGATGGGCAACTGGAAATTAAAGGAAGAAATTATTGATCCTTCTCCCTGGAAAGAGGACTTGTAATAAAGATGTAAGTGAAAAAGACTAGTCAAAGACATCACTCATACCTAAGGTGGTAGTAGTAATATTCCTATAGAGTATATTAAACTTATTTTTATACCATTCTATAAATGTATTTTGTTTAAAATCCAACATGGTACAGCTCCAATAATTTTTTTTGCTGCTGCTAATCTATTTTTAGCTTTTGGGTTCTCGGGCAATGACAGAGCTCCAGCAGTAACAGACTGCTATGTTAACTTACACTTATCCAATTCTTCAGTATTTCCAGTCCCTGCCCTTCCTGTATTCATTGTAACTTGAAACTCTTTGGAGCTCATCACCATAAATTACATCATGGGAGGCTTACGATATTTGAGGAATTTTAGTTGCATGCCCTTGTAAAATTTTGAAGGTTATGATTTTTGGCTTTCTGCATTATGCCTTTCAAACTTAAAGCAACACATACTTAATGCCTGCTGCCATTGAACTGAATGAGAATTTTGTCATAAGGTAGCACTGGGCCCTAAATGACTCAGCCATTTGTCTCGGGGTAGAGATGAGCTATACCATCATCCTTGCAGGATCATGCACTGAGGCTATTTATTAGAGCACAGGGTCATGAGACAGTATCAGCTAGAAACTATTCACCAGCTATGTCACAAGGTTTGAAACCAGAACTGAATTTTCCCTAAGTGAGACAGAGCTTGAGTCCAGAAGGGAACATTAGAACATGTAGATTGATCTCTATGCCTCTGGCCATTAAGTTTTATCCAGTTAGCCCTGTATTAAGCCCCAAGATGTGTTTGGCTAAAGCATATCCCTCAGAAAGTTTTGATCTGAACACATTAAGAGAGAGAATGTTGTAAGTCCTGGGAAATAATGAACAGTCCACTACCAAAGGAAGGGTCAGATTCTCTAAGTCCTTTAAGTGTCATTTTTTTTTTTTAAAAAAATCAACCTGATGGAAATGCTTCCTCCTCATCCTCCGTATAAATATTTACCTGCCTGAGGTGTAGGATGGGCCAAACTCACTGCTGAACCTGTAACAGTTTTTCTCTATATAAAAATGATGTGACTTTTACCCTGCATGGCTAAAAAGGAAGCTTTATATCATTGGAAAAGGGAGATTTTCAGCTTCCCTAAGGGACCCAGAACTTGCCTAACTCCCATTGAAATAGTGAGAGTTAAGCCCAAATCCTCAAAAATATTCAGGTACCTACATCACCTGGCTTTACAGGTAAAGGGCTACAAAAAAATTCATAATGTTTCAGTGATACACATGGCATATATAGAACAATTTCCCTTGGGGGAAAACCTACATATCTCATTTGTGAGTAATGCTGTAATCCAAACTCATGGCTTAATACACAAGTGTGTATTTTTATTCTCTCTCTCCCTGTACATGTATATAGAAAGATAGAGGCAGCTAAATACTGTGGTGACAGGTGCTTTATAAATGCCTATGAGTATCCATTGAAACATAAAATGGAAAGGAAAACTGTTACTTAAGTAAAATTAGCATGAAATGGTGGCATATTAATGGATGTGCTCATCATGTTCTTATTTTTGAAAAATTGATGATTTGGTATCAAACAATGTTTTCACACAGCTGTATTTTGTTCAAAAGTGTATTTGTACAACTAGTACACGTGTAGATGACAAATGATGAAATATTTAAGTAATAAGAACTACTACATCCGACCTGACCCCTGTGTATATCTAGTTCAGTATTCTATCTTTGCCAGTGATGACTACCAGGTGCTTTGCGGAATGTGTAAGACCTTTAGTAACCGATAATGTTGGAAGACTTTATCCAGAGGAGATGTTTTGTTCTAACTCATGCCAACCACCACCCAAATGATGTCCTAAAGCGGGTTTATAGCTCTGACTTCTTTTTCTTAAGTAAATCTAGTGTAACAGTTCTCTCTCATTAGGTTCCACTCTAAAGTGAAGTTCCCCAGTGTCCTAGATGCATGTAAATTCCTCCTTTTTTACACCATCATCTCATCCATACAGAGAGACCCTGAAGTTCCTCTGTTAAACTCTCTCTTCTTTGGGCACCAGAAGCATTTGAGAGAAAGCTATCCTAGAGGCCTGACTCTGTGCCTTTCTCCTAATTAGCTGAATGTAGGTTCCAAGAGCTTGCCCCTCCGTACATCACTAATATGGACCATGACCACAGATTCCTCCCTTTTATTGATCAGTGTCATCACAAGCTATCCATCTTAAACACCATCCTTATATCTTGGTGGATGTGACCAGTTTATTAGAAGAGATGCCCATGGAAATGAGGGAGAAGTTGCTAATTGAGGTGGAGTAAGAGGCTGGCATCCCTAGACTGAGCCCCACTCACTTAGGATTTGGGGTGGTGTGGTTGTTTTTTTTAAAATAAACTAGACCTGCTCGTGGGAATGGACCCCATCTTGGCTTTCGTTTCAGTAATGTCAGTGAATACAGAGTATTGTGTACATTTATACAGCCTCCAAGATGGCTTTTTGTGAATACTCACAGCAATTCAGTGCTGGCTTCTTTGCTAGCCTTGTCAACATGAGTATGTGCGAACTGTAGAGCTGTCTAACCTCTGCAATCGTGATGAAGCAACTGCAAATTGGAAAAAAACCCTCTTTAGAATAACAAAGAAAATAATATATCTTCCCTCCCTGAAAGTGTGACTTAAAGTATTATGTAGCTCATTCTCTCCCACCTTCTAGGTTTGGTCTGATCTATAAAACTCATTTAGAGTTGCTACATGTCTGAGAGACTGTTGAAAATCTGATTGCTTCAGGAAAAGTAGGTTTTCTAACTTACTGATGCCATTATTATTGTTAATATGGCATCACAGGTGTGCATTACAGTTTATAACAAAATAATGGTCATATCACGGGAAGGTGGGAAGTATGGTCCTGGAACCTTGCTTAATGGACACAGAATTGGGAATTGGGTAGCCCAGAGCTGTCATATTAGCAATAGACACTCGTCCCTTTGTGAACCTAATGTATTCTGTGCTTTAGTTCCCTAGCTGTAAAATGGGAATAATACTTTCCAACCTCATAGTGATGCTAGGAGGATAAAATCCATTAAAATCCATTGTGTGGTGTTCAGATGCAGTGGTGATTAGGGTTATGTAAGTACCTACTTAGATATAGTACCTTTATTCAGAGCTGGAAACCACCTTTGAAATTTGATTCCCTCCTACCCTATGACTTTGCACTAGTGCTAAAAAGTACAGAATAGAGAAAAGCATGAACATGAGCAGTGCAGTCAATGGAATTAGTGATGCAGTTAGTAACTTATGCCATTGGTGCTACTATATAAGATATTTTTTAAAAAGATAAGCTACTCATACATGGAATGTGGAGGGATATATTTTTATACCAAATTCTTTACACAGCTGCAAAAATAATAACTACCAACAATATACCAATTATTTTGATGACTGGAAAAATTAGAAGCTTTATCAGGTAGCCCACAAACACTATCAAAAATGAAATTCTATTCTGTGGTGAAATGAGCACATAGTGTTTCTTTTTCTGTGTAGAAGGACTAGGGGGAACATTAAGACTGGTTCTAGAGAACATTGTCAGTAACTGCAATGTGGCCTTTGACTTCTGTTTACCGACCCAGGGTCTTGATATTTAACTGCTAGCAACCACAGTCTGAGGGGTCAGATAGGAAAATAAAAGAGAGAATACTGAAATCTGAGATTCTGGCGCACAACTTGAGAAAGATGTGGGGAGGGGTACACCATGCCAGTGCATTTCTCTCCCCCATTTGAGCCCTGATTACACCTCTGTTTTCCCTGTGACTATACTAAACTTGTTCAGTTCCAGGATTAGTGCTTATTTACCCAAGTTCGTGTTAAGTAGCAAAGGACTTCATACCATCAGTTGTCATTTTTCGTGACTGCCCTGATGTTGTAGTTAATCTGAATCCAGCTGGAAGCGTTTCTGAAGAGCCAGGCATCATGCTGATTCCGTGGACCTCACGTGGAGGAAATTGTCTTCGCCAGGAAGGGCCACGTCTGAAGTTCTTGTCATCACTCTGCCAATACAAATGTTTGTGTTTGATAAAACTAAATGAAATTCATGATTAGTTCTCTGGACGGCTGCGTCTTCTCCAGCTGTTAAGTTTATTTTGTAGCAAATAGATTACTACATGTTTCATGTCATCCAATAAGAAGAAAATGTATGAGACACATTCTTGTAAGAACGACTTCTTTAGAAACTTTGAAATACTGCATCAGAGTTTTTTTCCGTGAATCTTTTGCATGATACACTGTCAGTTGTTTTTGTTGTCTGCTGATGTAGAACTTTCTGAAAAAATCAAGGAGGCATAAAGTATCTCCACATAGGCTCGCCATTGAATTCAAAGGCAGGAAATGAAGAAATATATTAATCAGATGAGGAGGAATAAAATTTATAATAAAATGACAGAAGAACTGAATGTTTGGATTTAAAAGCTGTGTTCAGTTAAATTTCATGTCTGATTTTACTGTTTAGGATTTTGGAGTCACATACATATTCTTTTTCTCAACATAAATTCCAGTAACCTGTCATATACTGGAATTTATTTATTATTTCTAAATAATTTCAGTTTACTTGAAAATTTGTACCATGTGTTTGTAACCACATGCAGAAAATCCTAGCTAGAAATACTGAGTCTGATAAAATAAAAAACTAATAGTGTGGATTCTTCTCGTGGTGGATCTGTGCCTATTTGCATTAATATTAATAAAAACAACATGTGTGTGCCATACCTTGAGGGGGATATAGTAAGTCAGAAATTTATGAACCACTTATAAGTGGCTCTTGAATAGATTAATATCGGGTAAAAAATTAATAGTGAAATCCAGTTCTAAACCAGTTCAACTATCAGTATTTTCTCACAAACTGCTTTAAGGAACAAAGTATGGTTCTGAAACTCTTTTTCATACATCCTACTCCTTTTAGTCTGTCAAGCAGCATTTTGTCTTTCCTGATCAGGTGGCAAAGATCTGTCAATCAGAAATGGTATACAACTAGGGTTATCCAAATTCATGGTCATGAAAAATAAATCAGAGACTGTGAAATCTGACTACTGTAGGGGATTTCACAGAGTTGGGTAGTCGGAGAGTAGCGACTGGGGGCCAGGAGCACAGCTCTGAAGTCAATGCTGCCACCAGCAGCAGAGCAGAAGTAAGGGTGGAATGGTGGGGGAGAGTCATCACTTTTTTATGGGGGCAAGGCTGGCCTTATGGGGGTGGGTGGGTGACTGCCAGGGTCACACCATCGGTGGGGGGGAGGGTGCCGTGGTCACCCCTCAAATGCATACACAGCCAACCCAAGGCCCCTATAATTCTTGAGTGCTGGGCCTGGAGCTGGGGAGGGGCAGGGCTGGGGGCACCCCAGCTTGGGGTTCCTACTGTGTGCCGGATTCTGGCTGCTAGCCCCGGACAGACTGGGGAAGTACAGGCCTTCCTCTTTTCCTGCACGGGCCACTCCCGGGGCCAGATCAAACCTGCCTCCAGGAACCTCCCCTGGCTGCAGGAAGCTTTGTGGCTGCTGGCTGGGATCCCAGCTCTGAGGGCAATGCTGCCATCAGCAGCAGCACAGAAGTGAGGGTGGCAATACTGTGACTCCTTGTCAATAGTCTTGTGACCACCCCCGGTCCTTTTGGGTCAGGACCCCCCACAGTTACACCATCATGAAATTTCAGATTTAAATCTCTCAGACCCTGAAATTTACAGTTTTTAAAAATCTTATGACTGTGAAATTGATCAAAATGGACTGTGAATTTAGTAGGGCCCTATAACTCCTGGCCCACCCATTCCACTCAATTCTTTGCCTCCTATATGGGGGCTCCAGCTCCCTTAGCCCTTCTGATTGTGTCATCTTAGCCTCTCTCTGCTAGCACCAGAAAAAAAACTGAAGTAAACATTAAGACCTTAAGCTCTCTGTTTCTCACAGCTCCATCTTTAAAATAACCTCTCTATCTTACACAACCATGGTGAAGAGAAATTCATTAGTGTGTGTGTGTGAGGTACACTCCTATGATGGTGACAAGTGCCATAGGAAAAGCCTATAAGGAACTTACTTAACAATTGCCTGTTTAAGGCAGGATTTGGGTGGTGTGCAGTGTAAGTATGGGACAATGCCTACACTGATGACAAAAAGAAAATATTGAACTGTTGCCTCGTTCTCTGAGATTGTGCAGCCTGAGGCAGGAGGTCTCGGGAAAAAAACAGTAATTGGTCATATAATGAATTATCATAATGCATATACACAATGGGCAGCAGTGAGGTTGCACAGACAACCTAAATTCTGGCATTTCCTAATATTTGACTGTTTGACGTCGTAGCCTTAATATTCTTTTAATTGTGTGTGTGTCAGTGTCCTCCTGAACTTAGTGTATTTTTTAAAAACCTAAATTAAATGACTTACTTCATCAAGTCGTCTCTCAGTTCCTAGTGCTAAAAGATTGTTGTATTCTCTCTCAAGGATTTGCCGTGCCTAGATATAGCAAATTAAATAGTTACAATAATTGAAAATGAGCAAAAATAAAATCAAGACAAAGTAAAAGACGGGAAAGGACTTGCCTGCGTGTTTTGTGTTGGAATCTGTAATAATAAAGCTAAACTGCTATAATCAAAGTTTTCATCCAAGGCTATAAGTGACCCATGTACACCACTTTCTAAGACATTGTTTGCATATTCTCGTAGTCCAATAGCTTGTATCCAGCGTATGACTCGATCATTGCTCCAGACCAAGACATCTATAAACACACAATATAGTATCGGTTTACTGTTAATTGAACTTTTGTAAGCATTCAGATACCTGTGTCTATATGGCAGTTAACCTACTACATCACTTTCCATACAAGGCAGGGGCGGCTCCAGGCGCCAGTGCACCAAGCGCATGCCTGGGGCGACAAGCTGCGGAGGGCGGCCTGACTTTCTCCGTCAGGGCAGCAGTCAGGCTGTCTTCGGTGGCGGGGACGACGAGGCCGTGGGACCCGTGGACCTCCTGCAGAAATGCCACTGAATCCACGGCAGCCGTGGACCTTCCACAGGCATGCCACAGAACTTCCGCGCTTGGGGCGGCAAAAACTTTAGAGGCTCCCCTGATACAAGGAATGCTAATACATAATTGAAATAACCTCAATGGTTTCATTGTTGATCCAGAGTCTGGAAAGTTGATTACCTGTGCCTCCATTCCCACTGGTTATTTAAACATGCCAAATGACAACCCTCAGCAAACATAGTAGTGTCAGCAAAGGCTTTACACTTTTCAGAAAAGATTTTACAGATTCCTGGGAGAAAAACATTAGTCCCCTGAGGGTCAGCCTCAAGGGAAAGTGGGGTGGGATTAGTTAAATATCAGCGGAAGTGACCTTTTTAGAGCAAGACCTCTGGTCCCAAGAAGAGCTTTCCCTCCATAGCTCAGGGCAGTCTGCTTATCCTGCCAGGCATTTCTACCTGATAAGACTCAGTTGTTTCTCCCAGACAATACAATGTCCATATTCTACAAAAACAGACAGGGCAGTGAAATGTTCTACCCCCGAGTCAGGAAGCAAACATTTCAGTCCTCATCAGCCACCTTCCTAGCCCAAATCACTATTCAGGATATCTGCAGAGCTGCAACCTGGGCACTGGTGCACATGTTCTCAATGCACTGCACCATCACCCAACAGGCTAGAGACGATGCCAACTTTGGCCACACAGTCTTGCAGCCAGGCTCCTTGAACTCCGAACCCACTTCCTGTACAACTACTTGTTAATCACCTACATTGGAATGGTCACATGCAAGCACTCAAAGAAAAAACAGTTCCTAATCTTTCTGTAGCTGTTGTCCTTTGAGATGTGCTGCATGTGTCCATTCCAAAACCCACCCGCCATCCCCTCTTATCAAAGCAATTAGTAGGAAGAAACGGAAGGGGAAACAGGATCAGCAGGGCCCTTTATACTGGTGCTATGAGCGCTTGGCACCAGAGGGCATTGGAGCTGACATGACAGATACCACTAGGGGAAAAAATTCCAGTAATTGTGTTCAGGGCGCGCACACACCTACATTGGAATGGAAATATGCAACACATTTTGAATAGTAAGTTACAGAAAAATTAGTAACCCTTTTTTCCCCTCACTACTCATTCCAAAATCCCTGCTGCAGGACCATTCCAGGGTTTGGATGGGGAAGTGACTGATACTTAATGTTCCAGCCATCCCTGGCTGTACAATATTCCACTGGGGAGCATATCCAATCAGCAGAGATGGTAACAGCCTGAGACTGGTGTAACCTATGATGGGGTCAGGGCAACACAGAACCAGTAACCAGCACCAGTAACCAGTTATTCCATATGCTTCTCCAGGTACACCCAGAAAATACTGGGCACAGCAGGGAATTTGACCTTAAGTCCTCAGCACGTAAGTCTTTTGCATTGGAGTTTGACACCATCTCTGCTGAGACAAGCACAGATTGGGATGTTACAGTTAATTCTGTCCCACTAGTTCTTGTACTGTCAATTCTTCCAAAGGAAGTTGCACTTGAAAAGAGTTAACTGAAAATGTTCTGGTTTCCTTTAAAACTAGGCAATGCTTAAAGGAATCAAAGGATTCATTTCTGATAACACGAAAGAAAACCTCACTCTTAAGTGCAAAACCTATACCTTGAGCTTGCATGCTCTCTAGCAGTCCTTATGTAGGAAAACACTGTTTAACTATTATGTCATGCAGTAAATCTTGTTCTTTTGGGAACTAACGTTATGGGTCGAGGTGACACAAAGTGAAATGGCAAGTTGCAAGCTTGAGTTGCCTTTTCAGATCTTAAAGCCCTGACTTGATGGGAATCTATCCATGTAATTTTATTTAAATATGAGCTGCTTTAAAATTAGGAAACAAAAACAATGATTTTTCTAAAGCCTGAAGTTAGGCTCCTAAATTCATGGTTAGGTATTGGCCAGATTTTCAGATGTGCTGCACCCAACAGCTTCCATTGACCAGCACTGGGGACATTTTCAGGCAGTTGGACTTAGCAGCTTTATGGTCAGTTTCTACGAGCAGACTGGTGCAAAGGGACTGTAGTGGGATCTGGCCCCCACTACAGAGCTTACAATCCAATTTCGCCAAAACACATACACATCAACATATACATGCAACAGCTATTCAGGAATGTGTCCCAGTTTAGCAAAGTACTTAAGCATGTGCTTAACGGTAAGCACTGCTCAAATGCTTTGCTGAATAGACATGGACTCAAATTTGTGCTTAAATTTAAGCATGTGCTTAAATCATTTGTTGAACTGAAGACTATAATCTGAAGTCTCACAAAGAAAAAAAATCACAATACCCATTCCCTGAAACTGTTACCTTTTATTTCATGCTGACTCACTTCTCTTCTTCTTTCCAGTTCTTTTCTGTCATAATTTAGCCTCTTTAAGCACATGATCCCATACTGCAAACTTGTTCTGTTATTTGAGAGACAAATATTCACAGAGTAACATAAGACATTTAAAAGAAAATAACGTTGCAGATGTGAATGTATTTGAAGTATTTACTACATTCTATAGATGGGAGTTCAGTGTGCTCATGTATCAAATCATAGAGGAAAAGAATAAAAAACCATAACACTAAAAATGATATGGGCACAAACAAAAATGAATGGGGTTTAACTGAGTTATTTAGCAGAAATACATTTAACATTAAAATGTATCCAAAACAGGCCAACAAACTATGTGAACTGAAGTGCTCTATTGAATCAGAACTTAGGCAGGAAGAGGTGTTTATTGTCATATCAGACAGTAAAGAATGAATGCATCCTTGTGGGAATGGCTGCCTCCTTTGGTAGATGAAGCTACTGCCCACTTGTTTTTTTCACTGTAACCTGAAGTAGCTTAAACATTGTCTTATCATCATGTTTCTTTTCTACCATCTTCCATTGCTGTGCCTTTTAATACATTTGTTTATAGTTCATGTATTGTTACAATTACATTTATGTATTATAGCTACTCTGTGCATCATGGAATTGCATTCCATAACTAATCACACTCACAGTTGCTATGTTAAAAGGAACCTCTTTCATTTTCACATAGTTTATTGGTGTTGATTGTTTATATTTTCATGTGGTTGTCCAAAGTTGGAACAACCTTAAAATTAAAGCTCTGTTAGCATATGCTGCACTGAGCATATTACAGCCATGTGTTCATTTTGAGCGGCCTTTGCACAAACATACCGATGAAAGCTATCCACCATTTTTAAATGCACGCGGAGATCTTTCTTCGTCAGATGATCTAACATCCTTGCATCTACCAGGCACTCCATAAAGTAACTTCGGTACTGAGGTAAACCCAGACTGGGGAGCCATTCATTACCAATCCATTCATGGTTCATATCACCATAAGCAAGGGTCTATAGAAAAATAGGAGACTTCACATTTTAACCTATTTTGGGTCATGCCACAGAATGAAGGCAGTCTATCCATCTGCTGCGCCATTTCAAATAGGAGTTCACTGTCTAGAAAATTCACACTGCTTTCTGTAGTAATTCTGACAATACTACCATTTGGGCCTCAGATATGTAACTAACACACTATTAGATCTCTGTATACATAAAATATTTTTGTTGACTACAAATATTATCTCTCAATATCATGTCTACCATCTTTTCAAAATGAAAATTCCACTTGTAATACGAAATAATGTATTTTAAAATTCACATCATAGCAAAATCAAGAAAATCAAACATATAGATTGAGGGAATTTTTTTACAAGCACCTAAGTGAGCTAGGAGAACAATCCTACTGAATTTCAAAGGGATTTGTTCTAGTGCACCTATGTGCTTTTAAAAATCCTCCCTGCATTAACACAAGTGATAAAATAAACCTTTAAGGTGAAATCCAGGCAACATTAGAGTGAATAGAAGTTTTGTCGTTGCTTCAGTGGGGCCAGAATTTAATCCACAGCTTTCTACAGTTTATTTAATCACATAATGAGCATTATACATTTGTAGTCCTGCTGAAACAGTGGTTATTTTTAATTGGTTCTCGGCCAAGACTGCATTCCTGCCTCTGCTTCCAGTACCAGTAACAGCAAGTAGTCAAATGCTTACCACTAACAATATGTTTTAAAGTGTGACCAGCACAAATGAAATGGACTTTGTGGTACTATCAATATGTGAATCCTTGAATAAAGAGAATAAACAATCTTTGGAGAGTTCCATGAAACACTACAATTCAGAAATACTTTCTGTATTGTGAGATTCTAGAAGAAAAACAAAGTGTGTGTGTAATGGGGTGCCTGCCCTACACTGGGCTCTAAGGGAGGCTATGCAAGAGACAGCCAATCAGGGCTAAGCAGGCCTATATAAAAAAGGAGCTTCAGGGCAGAGGAAGGCAGTTCTCTGGCTGGGAGCTCAGGTAGAAGATTGTGTCCATGGAGGGCTGAGAGAACTGTCAGCACCCTGGACAGAGCAGTGCTGCTAGCAGGGACTGGGGCGAGTGAGAGAGAGCTCCTGGCTGGCTGCTGGGTTTGCAGGCTGAGGTCCTGAGGCAAGCAGGATGCTTGGGCCATGAGGAAATGGGTAGACAATTCACTGCAGTAGCCACTAAGAAGTGGCTGAACAGTGGACTGCAGGTCCCGTGGAAGTGGGGAGCACAGTATGTGGCATGGCCAGAGGGCTATGTCACTGAAGAGAACACCGTGGTCCTTGGAGAGATGTGGGTCCTAGATCAGGAGTGATGCTGGTGAGGCACCACCAGAGAAGTGTACACTGGCGAACTGAGCAGGACAGCCAGCAGGAGGTGCCACAGTGGTGAGTGAACCTCATGCACGTTGAACTAGTTTTGTATGGTTTACATGAAGTGCATAATCTATATTTTAGAAAGAGAGATTCTGCCTTCACTAATGCTCTGTGCAATCCATTCAAAGTCAACCTAAAAATTGCAGGACATTTTTATTTATTTATATTTTTTAGAATCTCTCACTTCTCATAATAAAACACATTTTTGTGACTACTGCTTGTTGTTGCAATAGTGTCTTGTCTTGTACTTAGATGGTAACAAACTTTTTGGGTCAGAAACTGTCTTTTAGTTGTGTGTACATAGTGAAGAACAAAAGAGGGCTCTGATCCCTAATGTGGGTATCAATATAAACAAATAATAAATCAATCATCTGGAGTTGTGAAGAGCAGAAATGGGCCTACAAAAGCCTAGTACAAGAAACTAGAATTTGGAAAACATAATTCCTGCACTTGTTCTTTATTAGCAATACTATTGTTATAGAGAACAGAAGGCTATTGATAAAACTGAATTAGGTGCTCACAGCTCTGTTCTTTCAGATACTGAAATATTTTGGCTAATTTTGATTAGAGGTAGAAATGATGCTCACATATGTATTAAAGGATAAAATTGCATGTCTTTTACAGCCAGTAAAGATTAATCTGCAAGAGGCATGCAGGCATATTGTTTCATTTTTTGTGTTCCAGTTTTTTTGTAGTGTGTTGGTTTTCAGAACTGGAAACTATACACAGCAAGAAAATAAAAAAAAAGTCTGTCTGGTACCTGCTTATAAAATATCTACAATGGATAATCACAATAAATTTAACTAGTAATGAATATACAACTTAGAAGTTTAGCACTCATGTACATTAAAATTATGTGGCACAAAATTGGATCCTGATAAATGTAACTGTAGAAATGATTTACTTCATTGCTTACATTATCTGTGTACTTGGCATCTAGTTGTGAGCTCCACATTCAAATGGCAATTTTTGCATAACGGTGCAACTGTTTAGTTTAAAATGCCAGGCTCTTTTATCCTTGAGAAAAACCATAAGCCATCAAGATGATTTAAATTTTGATGTTAATATCAAATTGGTATAACAACATCAACAGCCTTATGCTGTTAAAGTTTTGCTTAGTGGGCAATGTACTTACAAACTTTGAAACCCAATTTTAGCTTCACTCAAGTGAAGAATATTCACACACCAATATTTGTTTCTAAAAAAACTCTAATGTGCATAAAGTAAACACATAAAAACAAACACTGATGTTCAGTAAGAACACTATGTTTCTTGCAATTACACAGTTTATATACTACCTTTCTATATAAATAATCTTCCCTTAGATACTGACACCTACAGCAGTACTTTGTTGTCACCCTCTTTTTAGTTGGATTGTTTTTTCACTGAAATTTACACATTTACAAGAACCAAATGCAAACATTTCCTTTGCTTCTAGCTGCTTTATTTACACCACTTACCTTGGAAAAAGTTAATTGAATTTATGTAAATGTAAAGAGGTTGCTCTTTCAAGTGTAAAATATAATGAAGGGTGTATCCATGCTGAACTTGCTCAGGGAAGCTGCACATTTAGCTTAGGTGCAGAGGTCTGGTGCAAACCCTCTGCCCCAATCTATGGGGGAGCTTGCAAGCTGGGGGAGCAATCACTGTACACGTTGTCTTTGCACCTTTTCCATGACATGGAGGAAAAGGCTCCGTGCTGCCCCCAAATGGCTAGTATGTAAAGGAGTGGACTGGAGGTGGTGGCATGGGATCAAAATGTATGTGCACACTATGAATCTTAGGGTGGGGGAGAAGGGAATGTCGAATTAGCATCTGTCAGTTAACATCAAATTAAAAAAACCCTGTATTTAATTAATTAGTAAGAGGGAGTTATTGACTATCACATTTGGTTTAATACTTGAACTCAGGACAGTGAGAGCCTAATTAGAATTCAAAATCATTTTAAAACAAGGAAGCTAGTCCTTTTGGCATAGGGAGGGAACACCAACCTAACCTTGGGTTAAGGAGACAGAGGGGGACTTGAACAGTTACACACATGGAAAAAGGCTTCCTAACTGAGTTGCACATGTGACATTATGCCCCATATTCTTCATAGAAATATTGTTATGATATGAATATGGCATAACTAAGACATATTTTATGTAAGATGGGTTATATGAAGTATCATTGGAAAGGTTATGATTTACTGAATGTGATTATACAATTTGTATGCATGTATCATCTCTACATATGAAGTTAGGTATATTGACTATGTAGCAATTACAACTGTGTGTATACTTGAGGGAAACCCACAAGACAGTAGGCAATAGCCTGGATGGGCCATTAAGAAGTACAAAAGAAATTTGAAGATACTAATCTCCAGCCTTCCTGAGAAGCTTCCAAGCTTTGACAAAACAAGGATCATGCCACCTAGTACTGGGTCCCATCTTGAGCTGGTATTTTTCCACTGGAAGGAGGTGGGCTAGGAAACAAAAGATTCCTGCCATATGTAAATCCTATTTAAGTCTGAGGAGGGAGTTAATCTCTGCTCTTCTCCACTGCCTCCCCAATCAAGAAGGAAGTCTGCTGAAAACACATGAAGGGAAAAAAAAGGAACTAAGCTGGGGGCAGAGACAGGGGACTGAGTCTAGGTGATACAGATCAGCCTGTAAGATGAATCCTGGAGATCTAAGCTGCAAGCAGTACAGTTTACCTTCAAAAAACTCTGCAACCTGCTTGAAATAGGGTGAGAAATTACAATTTGTAGCCAGTTAATTTAATGTATCCAGCCTAATTTGCATTTTTTTAAAAATTTGCTGAGCAATCTGCTTGGTTCCATTTGCTATCTCTTATAGTCACTTACAATTTACCTTTTGCAGTTAATACACTTGTTTTTGTTTTCTAAAACCCAGTTTGTGGAATTCATAACTGGGGGTGGGGGCTAAGAGCTGTCTATATCTTCCTCCAGTTTGAGAGGGGCTGAATTTATGAGCTTGTGCTATAGACCTCTATACAGCACCAGGCAATATAAGTTTGGGTTTGCATCCCAAAGGAGGGGTGTACTTCAATGCTGGGTAATCCTCAAGCTGATTCTTCTCACACAGAGCTGGGATTTCAGTGTCTCTGTGACCATTTGCAGCTGGGTGTGTCCCTACTTGCGTGTGGGTGCTGGAAAAGGCTTGGCACAGTGGAACAGGTTGAGGGAGCCCAGGCTGGTGGAACGGTCAGGCTCAGTGAGACCCCAGCACATCAGGTTGCATCCCAGAATGGGGGTCCAACCCATGACAGTACACAGATAAAATTATGGGCAAATCGAAGGCTTGTCCTCACTAGAGTTTTTTTACCTCGAGTCAATTATTTATAGCCTGGTATAAGTATTTAGGAAGTGTCTAGAGTATCCTTTATCAAGGTGTTAACTATCTTGGAATTAATTAGAAAACAATTAATGGATATTAAACAATAGAGCAGAGATCATGATAATTTCAAAACATTGGATATGAACAATTCTCATTGTCAAGCTGCTGATCATGTTTGAATTTGGAAGGGGATACGTGGTAGTCCAATATCCCCAGAGCTGCCATCTTGTTCGCTAGAGACTCAGCTTCTTTTAAGAAAGTCTCTAGCTATTTCAATTATGAAGAAAACCTTCAAAATGTAATCCAAGTGTAACTGATGTATGAAAATTTGCCTGAGTCTGTAACCTGCCTGGAACAATAGCTCTGAACTGTGGTATTAATTTCAATGACGGTGATTTTTCAGATGCAAATGACAACTAAAATGTTGCTTTTGTGAACTATTTCATGGCTGATTCTGGGTAAGAAAGGAGAAGAGTATTATGAAGATCTGTGTAATATCAAGTGAGTATAGTTTGGAAGAGTACCATTAATTTTTTCAGTTTTCCCCCTAAAGTTAATAGGTATAATAGCTAAAGTGATGATGCAGGGGCTGATAACTAATCATGAGAGTGAACTGGGTATATATGAAGGGATGTGTTGGATGCTGAGGGAAAGAGGGATGCCAAAAGGGAGAGAGAGACCTGACAGCAGCTGGACAGCCACCGAAGTCTAAGAATATAAATATCTGATTCTCTGACGTAGCTGAAACCATAACCTTGTGCCCTAACTAGGCAAGGCTGCTTCTAGATTAAGATCTACAATTTATATCATTTACCTTGGATTTTCTCTCCATTTTCTAATAAACCTTCTAATAAAATCCTGTTATGTTGTGTGTGTGATGATTTTCCCCTTTACAGTCAGATAACAGTTAGCTAAAAGTGGATCCAGTTCTATTCAGTCTCTTCATAAATGATTTTGATAAAGGTATAGAGAGTACAATTAAAGGCTTGCAGGCAATACCAAGCTAGAAGGGATTGAAAGCACTCTGGAGGACAGGATTAGAATTCAAAATCATCTGGACATACTGAAGAAATGGTTTGAAGTAGGATGAAATTCAAGAAGGACAAACACAAAGTCCCCCTCTTAGGAAGGAATAATCAATTGTACAAATACAAAATGAGAAATGACTGCCTAGGAAGAAGACTGTAGAAAAGGATTTTGGGTTACAGTGGACTGCAGACTGAATGTGTCAACAATATAACATTGATGAAAAAAATGAACATCCCTTGGGGATGTATTAGCAGGTGTGTGGTAAGTACAGTGGTGCAAGCAAGCAGGTATGGTCAGGTACGCCGTAACATTAAGATATTTATTGATGGTATGTTGTACCAGAAAGACATCATTTTCAGAAACGCAAGGCTCCCGGGAACCTCAGTAGCAAAAGGAGCATGGGTGGCCCCACACCGGCACCTCCTTCAGTGCAGCTGTACAGCTCACAGCCCTTCCACACAGTTGTGTCACTGGTCTGGGGTCTGTACAGCCCCACTGGAGGTCAGCACTGGGGGCAATACAGCCACGCTGAAAGAGCTGCTAGTGTGCTCCTGTGGTTCCTGGGAGCTCTGCAGTTCAGAAATCCGTATCTGGTTTAGTGGGAGGACAGAGCCCCTCCCGCCCCAGGTAACATGGGATGGGGAGGGGACATGGGTGATCTCATGGGAAGGTCATGTGCCCCCCTTTAGCTATTATCCCCCTTTGTGTCCCATGATTTGTCTATGCATACTTGTAAGAATTAAAATCTAGTTGCACCACTGTGTAAGAAAGACACGAGAAGTAATTCTTCCACTCTACTTAGTACTGATAATTGGAGTAATGTGTCCGGTTCGGGCATCACACTTTGGGAAAGATGTGGACAAACTGGAGAAAATCGAGAAGGGAACAACAAAAAATATTAAAGGTCTAGAAAACGTGACCTATGAGGGAAGACTGCACTTGTTTATTCTGGAGAAGAGAAAACTGAGAGGGGACATGATAACAGTCTTCAAGTACGTAATGTTATTATAAAAAGAGAAGGGTGACAAATTGTTCTCCTTTTCCACTGAGGACAGGACAAGAAGTAATGTGGGTTAAACTGGAGCAAGGGAGATTCAATTCAGACAATAGGAAAGATTTCCTAACTATATGAGTCGTTACATTCTAGAACAAGTCACCTAGGGAAGTTGTGGAATAGCTGTCCTTGGAGATTTTGAAGAACAGGGCAGACAAATTGTCAGGGATGACCTAGATAATACTTAGACCTTCCTCAGCCTAGGAGACTGGACTAGATGACCTAATGAGGTCCCTTCCAATCCTACTAAATGGTGATCTATGATTTAAAAGGACTCGGTAGAATATGGTGTGGTTTTCAAAGAAAATAACAATAATTAATAAAAATCCTTGAAACTGTAATATACTGAAAAGCCTCTACATTACTGGTTCAGCTCCAAAAACTAGCACAATTTCCTTGAAAGCTGTGTCACCTCAGCATACTGTGCTTTGGGTTATCAAAGTGATGCCAGTCCAGCGTGACTGTTGATCCTAAACACAATTTGCAAAGGGTATTCTTTCTAGTAGTTCTTGGGCATTCAGCCTTTAGTGTAATTAATAGGGCCTTTCACCTTCCATATGTGACGTACATGATGGTTGTAGACTTTATATGCAGAGCATCTAGGCCCAGATTTTTAGAGATATTTAGGCACATAGCTCCCATTGAAATCAATGGGAGTTAGGCGCCTAAATACCTTGAAAAATCTGATCCCCTATTCTATGAATGACACACACAAAGAGCCTCCAAAAATGTATACAAAAATTGTGCAGGCACTTGACTGTACCTTCAGTTACCCTTGCTGCACATATATATAAATGAGGATTCAAGTTTACTACGAACCAACCCCGGGGTTTCTTCCTTTACCTGCCCACAGCGGTGGGCCTGCATGTACATCACTCATCTCCTGTGAGCAAACATGTTTCTAACCAATACAGGCATGGTTGGGAGCTGCATCTTGCATCATGTAGCAGGTACTCTCATTCCTCATGAGCATTAGGGACTACAGGGTAACAAGGCATTTGCAGCCAATGCATTTATCCTACTAGTGTATTGTGTTTTACTTCCTCATCATCCCAAGAGGCAAAAGCAAATGATACTAGTGCACATAATGGATATGTGTGCAAAGTGTATATGCACAAAATAAAGGATTATGTTGAGTCTCCTTAAAATATCTGGTTACAAAAGATCATAGTAATTTATATAAAGGAAAATATTTGCTGCAAATATGCTATTTTTGTTTTATGTAACAAACCTGTCTAGAAAAGATTTTCTTTGCATTAAAAATGTAAAAGATAGTTATTATACTTAAATTAGTAGGAGCAAATCACAGCATTAGACTCATACAATAATGGATTAAATGTTACAAGATTTTCTATTACTATGATAATTAAATTATTATTAGTCTTCCATCCCAAAAGTCAAAAGATTCATACCTGGGCCCAGCTGCCTTCCTCAGACTCTTTCTGTATTATCAGCAAGGAGCCATTAGAAAAGCAGGTAAAAAATACAACAGACACAAGTCAAGAAGCAGAAGGTGATTATAGTGCAAATATTAGCAATTCTAGTGCAAAGAAAAATGTACAAATTAATATGCTGGTAATGCACTTGACCTAGTGTCAATAGCAAACTGCTTAGCTAAATTACAAAAGTGACACCATTATAATTAAGGTTGACTTAAAAACTTCTTAGTACTGATAAATAAAGAAAATATTAAAGTTATAAAAAAATCTTGATAGTTTTGTGAAATTTTACAAGTTTATCTCAAAGTCCCTTGGTGGTTTTCACAAAAGCAGCTATTAAAGTCAAAATTTTGCTTTTTTGCCTCAAAATATTGTAAATTGGAGTAACCCACTGTTTTGTCCGGCAAAGACTCAAAACATTCATAACGTAAAGCTGTGTTTACAGGCAGAATGACTGAAATTTTGCCCTGAGTCAGATCTCTGAATACGTGTAAAGCTCTCGTGTTTGACTTGCACATACTCAAAGGTCAAAGTGACAGTTTAATTTGATTCTGTCAACAGTAACATTTTGTACAATACATTGCAATAAAGCTACCCACTTTCTCGTACCAAAACTATGTGTTATTTTCCTAATCTACTCATTTTTGGGGGCTAGCTCTGTTTGTTGGTGCTAAAGGTGTTGTTATTGTGTTAGTGTTTTCTTTACCAATAATGATAAAGCTGAGAGGCAGCTCATTTGTAAAAAATAATCAGTAAGGAAAAATATAGTGAATATGTAAAACACTACAGCAAATGAAAATGTATAACAAATCCACCTTTGCTGTATTAAAATGTAGATTTAGCACCTCCCCTGCCATTTATTGGCTGGGTTAACCGTAAATTATTCTGAACTGAGGATAAGGTTTCATACATTTTTTTTAAGCTTAGTTAATTGCTTACAAGAATGGTCTCATACTGGCATAGAAAAACCTTACCTTTGAAAACAAAAATATAATTCTAACCTTGAGGTTTTGGGGAATGAAAAAATCTGAGCCATTGACTGGGGGAAGCATTCTGCCATATATTTTAAGTCTCTACCATAATCTGTAAGACTTTTTGCCAAAAAATCAATGGCACAATAGTCACCCCAAGTCCCAGAAATGTGAAAAACTCAGTGTGGTTTTCAAAGACAGAATTCTAGCTAAAAGCATTTTTGTCCTGATTACATACTATTTAGGGTTCCTCTAGATCAACATCTCTCAGTGTCATCACTATCATGAACTTCTATTTAAAGTGATATTTAAAGGAGGCTTAGGGGCAGGTGCAGTAGTGAAACTGCTATAGACTCATTTTTAACAAACTAGATTTCAAACTGTCAGTGTTCCCTTATATTAATCACTCTTCCTTCATATTCAACACAGCATGACATTCAAATATTTTGGAAAATGGAACTACGGCTGCACAAAGAAATTTCAGTACTGTGTGCAAGTTAATATACTTTCTGCGACTGTAATGCATTTGGCATTTTATTTTTTAGGTAATTGTTAGCATATTTTTTCTAATTGTATATTTGAGAAACAGGCTACAGGTGATGCGACAATTGTAAACAACTACATATACTTCAGTTGTGTTCTTGGCGTTAAAATAAATATCACTGTTGTTTAAATAAAATTGGAAAGACTAACCGTTTTGGCTGGAGCTGCAAGATTTTCCATTTCTTCATGGGTCACCCAAACATTGCCCGAGGGCTGTTATCAAGGCCCACAGGGAAGCAGGTAGAATCCACATTAGGTAAGCAGTGTTAAAGAAGAAAGGCAGCACCACTGTAAGTTAACAGCGTATAGCATCACAATCAGCACAACCACGTTCTTGCCTCAATCGAGCTGCAACTAGAGAGAACTTTAGACAACTTGCTTTACATCTTTCTTCACTAAGATCTTACCAGATGATTGTTTATTAACCAGAACTGGTGGATGAAATGTCTTACTCCTAATGCAATGGAAATTCTCTGAATATCATTAAAAAGGAAAGAATAAGAGTTAAAACAAGTATATCACACAAAGAACAGACGTAAGCTTTCATGTGGCAACTGAATCCTGAGGAGAGTTCTCATTTGGTGATGAATTTCCAGCCTAAAAATTCTGCACACATACTGTAGTTGCATTGTAATATAACATAAGATCCCTTTCCCTAAAGTTCTGTATATCAAACATTCTTTTATGTTTAAAAGAAGAATTTCTTTTAAACACGTTCTCTTTTGCCGCCCATTCCATTGTTTTTAATAAGAGTTAGATTCTTCGACTTGCCCCCGTGTGATCAGGCAGGGAACTAAGGGGATGTTAGAGCTGGCTGAGCACACAAAGGCAAAGATTGCAGTAAATTAACTTCCTTCTGGAGAAAGAGAGAGGACATGGGGACTTATGAGTCATGGTGCAGCTGCGTGCCACTCATCACTCAGGGTTATGTGTAAAAAAGCACAATCTACTCTAATATTTCTAGGCTGAATATGTGATATCTCATCTGGTAAACCTCAATGCTTTCTTTGAGCTGTGTAACAATAGATTTTAAAGGTGCCTCGGCAATGGGAAAAGATGTTCAGGGTAAAATTTGACTTTCAACGAAACTCAGACTACTCAGTGCCTAAGCCACGTTTGAAAATGGTACTTACGTGTGTTTGAAAATTTACCCTAAGTCATTATGGTTTTTTTGCTATGTCTTCAATGAGAGCAAGATTCACCTTGGAATGAGGAAAGCTACCAGATTTTGAATACATATGCCAGACTCTTAGGGCCAGGTTACTGATAGTAGTACCTTGGGTAGTACCACTTCAAGGACAAGCACTTTGAGTAGTATAAATCAGCTCATTGGAGGAATAAGATCCTCCTCAAGGTAAGGGTAACAGAATTTGGCACTTAGTAGTTACTGAAATAGCTGACATATTTTGAATGCATACTTAAAGCTTTAAAAGATGTTTAAATATTAGATCACAGGGATCAAAACCCACCAGGATGGGCACACTATAGAAAAACTGATTGTGCAGATCAAGTGGTGCAGAACTGTATAGGACACCATGACAGCCCAAACTTGAGCAGTGCTGTAAAAAGTCTTATGGCTACCTGATCATGCAACTTACAGCTACTGTTTGTTCAAAGACATTTCACTCTGACAGATAAAATTCACCTGCTCAGATGTGTCTGCAATTGTTTCCTTATATTATGGTACGCAGCAATAGATTTAAAATTTATGTGCAACACAGTTCATTATCATTGAGCATTTAAAATATGGAAATTGAGAAGTTAAGAATATAGACATTAAAAGAAGGCAGAGAAATATTCAAATATCCTCACTGTTTAAACAATGTCTTCAAGGAAAGAACAAGTGTAATATATTACACTGTACATTTAAAAAAATTACCTTAATTCTGTCCCCATATTTCAGCCCAGCTTCCATATATAGATCTGAAAACATTTTACATTTAAAAAAATCCCCTGTGCTTGTATTTGCATCTGACTAAAATTAACATGTACCAAAGGTTACAAAATAGCTTAGTCTCTAGATATTTCAAAACTCACTTTGCAGACTCAAGAGGTTTGTATATAGGGGTTCGAATAAGCATCCAGACTTTTGGATGCTGATCCAGACCAAGGCTCAGTGCCCAAACGGAGAAGTGAAAGTGTTACTATTCCAATGTCCCCCCTTCCCAGGCAGCATGCAGCTGAGGCCCCTTTCATTTTCAGTCAGCTTCCCCTTTTCTGACAAGAAAATACTATACAACATAGGGAGACAATCACTCTTCATATAATGTACTATCCTTAAATTTGAGCGTTGTCTTAGGTGTCTCCATTTCTTTTCCACTTCTTTCTTTTCTCCCCTTTTCTCTCACTTTGATTCGTTTGCTTCATCTCTTTTTCTTGCTGCCTACTGTTTTCCTCTCTTGATTTTCTTTCTACTTTTTTTTCCTTCAGGGTCTCCACCTGTCAGACTTTTCCCTTCATCTCTTCTACACAATTCCCATCTTTACAAGCTCCTTTTCTCTTTCTCTGACCTCCAATATTTCTTTCTAGGCCCAGCTTTCTCACCTTACTTCCAGTAATCTATTTCTTAGCCTTCACCATACATCTCATGATTCTCGCCCTTCCTAATTCCCATTCTTTATTTCTTTCCCCATCAGTATGGCCCCTTTGTTCTCCATCTTCCCACTTCCACACACATTCTTACCACAATACACACAGGATTCTTACCCTCTCTCTCAAATACACTTCTGCTTCTCACCTTTGTTGTCTTTCAGATATGCTTCTTCCCATCCCTTTATTCTCTCTCCTACATGCACTCTTCTCCTGCCTTCTCTCTCTTCTCCCGTCACCCCCACCATTATATACAGAAAATAAAACACTCTCTATTCCTCTTTCTTCTTCTCAGTACATAGCCACAGGCTCTTACTGCTTCTCTTTGGGAGAGGAGACAAGCAGCAGGATACAGCAGATCCAAACTGGGGGATAAGTAAAAAAAGTTAGAAAGAGGGAGGAGTCAAGAGAGTTCTGTGAGAGGAAAGAGCCAGAGCAGGAAAAGCTTCTGGTTCATTTGGAGAGAAGATGTGATTTGGAGAAAGGGGAAAATAAAATACCTGCAAACGTACAAGTAAGTTTCCAAATATTAGGTATCTATGCATAGCACACGTGAGCATTCTGAGGTTTGCCCTTCTCTCATAATAATCACTGAGGTAATTACAAGGTTAATCAGAAGCATAATGTTAAAAACGTATTTATTACAGGAAAGTATCAGTGATCAACAAGCAAGGAAAGGCACTTCCACTCTCTTCAGGACAATTCAACTGATTTGGATTTGGTTAGTTCTACATAACTTTTGCTATGGATTCTGACATAGTGTCAAGTGCGAGAAAGAAGTTTAGCTGGACGTGACTCACTGTTCTAGAAGTGGGAGGAGCTGATGGACTTGTAAGTGACACCATCTCCTGGATTGCTAGTCGGAGTTTTAAGCGATGGAGAGGGTTGCTGATTCCAATTTCTCTCTGAATCTCAGTATCAGACAAAGCAGACATTATGGCTCCACTCTTCACATTTGCACGGCAAGCAGCAACGTACCATGCAGGCATTCCCAACCACAGCTGTTGAGAAAAAAAGTCACCAGTTTAAGACACTAGAACTCAATTTCTGAGATGTCATACATGATTTAGTTATTAAGACATCTGCCATGTGAATTGCTCATGTAGGATATTCAAATGCTTTTTACTTCTACAAATGTGTTTGTACAAATACTTATTTCCTTAGAGCTCTTTAATACACTTTTCTATATTAATGAAATATGATGTACTGTTCAAATATAAAGTGTCAGAAAGCACGGTTCAAATTAATGCATTAGCTATTGGTAGTGTACAAACATTCTTCTTTATTCTGTTTCCTGTATCACACCCATCAGCATGGAACTGAGTGGCTGCTGAGCACCCAGAATACCATACCAATTAAGGTTTACACTTTCAAGAGTGTCCACTAATTTTGGGTGTCCAGTTCAGGATACCAGGTCTTGATGTTCATAGATTAATAGATTCCAAAGCCAGAAGTGTCTACTGTGAACTTTCTTTCTTCTACTGTGAACTTTCTTATTGTGAACTCTCTTTCCTACCACAGACCATAGAACTTCCCTAAAATAATTCCTGTTTGATCTAAAACAATTCCTGTTTGAAATAGAAACATTTTCCCAGGTGCTAAGCATCTGCCGCTCTATCTGAAGTAAATAGGAGCTTTACATGCTCCACACCTCTGAAAAATCATGGTCTGTGTGTCTCAAGCTGAACATTCAAAATTAACATGTAATTTTGAAAATGTAAGTCTAAATCCTCTCCAGTGTCTTTGGAAATTAAAAGATGCTTTACCAAAAGAGAAAATGTAGGCATAGAAACTTTTTAAAACATGGCATCGGTTAATCCACATGCACCTAGACAGCCATCAGGGACAGGTAGAAGTGTGTCTGATTTAACAATCTCCTACAGAGCAATGAAAGAGTCAACATTAGACCTAAATCATCGAGTTGAAAATGTGTACTGTGTGATAAATTTCATATGACGGGGTGGTGTGGTGTGGGGAGAGGGAATCCCAGGATCTACAAAGAGCTAAAAAATGCTCAGTACAGAGAGAACTTATTTTCCCATGGGTGTAGACTTGGGTACAACGTCTTCTCCTTTTGGAATTTCCTCCTACTCCCCAAGGCTGATGGAGTGCCCTTTTGCATCCTTTTGGGCAGTGTTGTCTCTAGTACCAAGCAGTAGTGCAGTGAACTTCAATACCTATATGCCACTAAATCTGCCCGATGCTTTAAGGGATGATCCAGGGAGGCAGCTATCTGTAAGGATTACCGGGCATGTTCCATTAGAATAGGGGCTATGAAAAGGCAGAATGACAAGATTCCTCCTCTCCCTCCAGTATCTGCTTCAGATGTAGACCTAATATGATATTCTGTCAAGCATCACAACATTCACTAATTCCTGAAAATATCACTGAATTGTTCTAAAATCTTATGAAAGTGCCTATTTTTACCATATTAAAAATCAACAAGTAAAAACTGGAAATTTTCCACAAAAATAGACACAGACTTTACTCTTGGATGTCACTGAGTTTCATAATGTCCTTTTCCATAGCAGGAGTGATACTTTCAGATGGCTCGTCACTGGTACCACTGTAACGAGCTCATCATCATAGTCTGTCAGGGGACCAGTTACTTAGCACTAAACCTTGTTGAGGATTAGTAAAAATTCTCAGCAATATGGAGGCCTAAACCACACTGCAAGAGTACGAACCGTTCTGGCTGCAGTTCAGTGATTTTAAAAAGCCATATCACTCCTTGCTTTTGAAAATGAAGACATTCTGAAGAGCCAGACTGGGACAGGTAGACAAAATGGGAGGGAGGGCAAATAGCTCATACCTCAGATGGCCCACATAATGGGCCGCTACCATCACAGTTCCAGGGGAGGTCAGTCAGATCCTCCATATGCACCCTGACTCAGGAGTAGAGTGCTACAAAGAGGATGGGGGAGAGTCTGGGAGGAAATGAATCCCAGTTTCTCCACCATACTCTGGTCTACGAAAGAGCCCTGTGAGGACCATGCTGTAATATGGTGTATCAAGAAGCTTAGGGAGAGACTGGATCTCTTTTTCATGCACAATCCCCTCCTTGAAGTTCCCCACCCCACAGATACAGGACTGAGTCTTAAAGCATGATCTAAACCCAGATTAAATTGCCATACAAAGTTTAATAGGGACATGTAAACAGATTTGAGTCCAGGTCCCAGATACAGAACTGCCAACACAACTGATCTTAGCCAAAGGACTATGAAAAATTATGCTTTGCTTCATAATTCATCTTCTCTCATATTTTCTATACATGTATTCTTTAAATAAATTAGATTTCTCTCCTTTTCAGACTCTCTCCAAGCCAAACACTCCACTTAGTTTGAAATTAGAAGAGAAGACAGCAATTTGGAAAGGAGAGTGGCCTAAGTTTGAGTTTTTTACTTCTGTGGGACTTGGCTGATTCAAATTTAAATTACATCAGTAGATAAAAAAGGAGTGTGCAGATCTTAATCAGCTCTGTAGCAGACATTTATCTACATCAGAAACAACCACAAATAGTGGCTGTGAGAAGTATATACCCATTCTTCCAAGCAAGGAGGATGCTGATCAAGATTGAGACACTTGGTTAAGCATTGGTTAAGGAAGCTCACAGCTCTTACGGTTTAGCAAAGCTATACAAACATATATTACACACCAAATAACTAAGTACACTAAGATGACAGTCAAGCAATGAACATTTAGGAAATGCCAATATTAAGGTTGCCTAAATTTGCCCCCCTTGTACTTATGCATTATGAAAAGTCTTTAAATTACATGACCACATCCTATTTATAACCCCTCTTCAGCAGGGGTTCCCAAACTTGGTTTGCGGCTTGTTCAGGATAAACCCCAGGCAGGCCATGAGATGCTTTTTTTGAACCCCAGCCACTGGGAGCTGAAAGCAGTCATAACTGCAGACACTCAGGGAAACAAGCCGCACATCAATTTTGGGAACCCCCTGCTCTACGCATATCTGCCACTGTGGGAAATAAGAGAGACAGACACTCTCATCCAATGGGTTTCCCAGACATTTGCTGACAGCAGAGGACTACTGAGACTCAGAAACCCAGAGTTCAATTGCAGTTTCTTTAGGGTTGTATTCTCCAGAGGTAATAAAACTTTTTTGCCCTCATTCTACCCATCTTGCCTCTATGTCCCTCTTGGCAGCTTCTGTCTCAAACCCCACCCTTCATCCACCTGCACCTGGCAGTGATGCTACAGCTAATAGAAAGTAAGAAAAGGAAACATTCAAACTTGCTTTCCAAATACTGTCTCTCAGAGTTTGGGAGGATAACATAAATACATATGAAGTTCTGTGAACAAGATCCATGTTTCCAAGTTCTCCTCTTAACACTTACCTCCAGCCACGCAACCACTGTAGGCCCATCCCACTGTGCAAAAGGCAATCCTTTTCTCCGAGCCTCTTCCAGAAGTTCATGCCTAAAAGTGTATCATAAAGTGTTAAGTAGGTGCCAGTACCTGGGACAGCAGACATGCACATATACTTCCAAAGCTAAGTGCAACAATAATGTAGCACCATAACTTTCCTCATTTACACCGATAACCTTGTTAAAGTATTTAAGCCTAAGTAAAAGGCATTCCTTGTCTTTTATGGACATATTCCTTCCTCTATCCCAAACTTTTTTCTCTTTATGTTCTAGGACTTATTTTATCTTGGACTAGGACTCCTTTGATAATGTCTAACATGTAACAGAAATACTTTTGTATTTTAATTTTCAACATTTCTGGATTGCATATAGAAATAAACCATAGAGAAGATGTCTATTATACAGTTTTGTTACACGTTTTGACACAATTAATTGGCTAAGTGTTGTGATAATTTATCAAGGATGTGTGAATCACTACAAAGTTGGCCAGCTACAGATCAAATTCTGCACCTGCCATCTTCCCTGGACTTCAAAGACTGAGGAACACGTCAATCCACAGTAAGAATTTGCAGCTTTTAAAACAAAGAGTGGAACATCACATTTAATACGACAGTATTGAATAGTGTACAGATTATATACATTTTAAACTTACTAAAATACCAGGAAAATGCTAGCTTTACATTTACCCATATTAAATAATTTGATCAAGCACACGAAAAAATCCTTTTGCACAGGGGAAAGGAATGGCAAGATATTACCAGGGCACAGAATTTATCATGTAGCCCCTCTAAAACCTGTTCTTATTAGCCAAAGTATTTTTGTCTGCCTCCCATTGAGGAACACAGAAGGCAGGTTCTCAGCAGTACTGGAAACAAATTAGATGAGGACTATGTCAGTGTAACATTAAAGTTTGCTGACAACACCTCATAAGAAAGGAAATGTAGAATTATAATATTGATTTTGCTCCCTTGTCCTTTATTGTTGCAGCCTACATAGTTGAGAGATCCCCCAACAATGCTTCTTTGACTTAGTAGTCCTTCACATAGTGATCTTGAAAAACTGTGGCACAATGAAGCAGAGATAAAGGTGAGAGAATGACTCTGTTTTTTTAAGAAATAAACTTGGAGTTCCCAAATCATGAAGGGTCAGGTTCTGTTCTTGTGCTCCTAGTGAGTATCCTGTTACTCTGTAAATTGCTCCATTGTAATCAATGGGGCCACTCTTGCAGTTAGAAGCTATTCAGAGAGTTTCCGAATTTGGCTCTAGTAGAAGAGGAGAAAGACTGATTAAGACATGACACCCCTTTCTCCTGATAATCAAATTTTGATTTGAATCAAGTTGCCCAACAGTGAAGAACACAAACTACTTATGCCACAGTTCTTTCCAAATTTGTGTCTTTAGTTCTATGGAACTGTTTAATTTCTTAAATCTCAACTTTCAGGTACAAAGCAAGTTTTTGAGATACCCAGAGGTCAGAGTTTACAGGTGAAATCAGCTGTTTAGATATCTAAATTCCCTAAATTAGTTTGCATCTACAAGAGTCCATTTTTGAAAATCTGGCCCTACAACTGCCTCAGGTTTCTGTATTTCTCCTATATCTATAGATAACACACTGACATCTGACAACACTTTTCAATCAAAATCATCCAGGCTTCCCTCTCAGCACACACACCATCCTCTGCTGTAGGGAGTTTTGCAGCTGCTCGTAGGAAGCTGGTTATATAATTGCCACTTGCTATCCATGTCCTCTTCCTGAATCCCAGCTAGACCAAGGAGACCTGGAGAGCTGGGCTAAGGAGCCCAAAACTATGAGTAAAAAAAATCACTGCTTGGAGTGCAAGGAAGGTGTTTACCCTCTTTTGGTGGCTTGTGGAAGTGAGGGTTTCCTGCTCCAATTTCCCAGAGAGGGTAGAGTCGCCCTCTCTACCACACTACTGTTGCACAGATTCTACCCAATAAATGGAGTACAAGATCACTCAACCACCCCTCTCTCCATCATCAGTGTGAGCTTCCCCAGTGCCAGTGGTATGTGAGCTGGGGGGAACTTTGGTCCAGAGGCAAATTTGGCCTTGAAAGGTCTCTTTTTAAACCCATGGCTGAACTCTGGAATTGAAGTGCCAGCAAAGGAGACAAACTTTAGGCTCCAGAGCCCCTTTACAATGTCTTTTTCCTGAAGAATTCACTTTCTCCAGCCCAGAATATCTAAGAAAGTATTGAGCATGTTCATATATCTCTGGTGTGATTCCCATGAGCTCAGTTGCCATACAGTAATCAGAGTGGTGTCAGGTTTGGGATCTCAGTTTAGCATTATGCTGCTGCTTCTGATGGAGATGTTCTCCACTGGAGTAGTGAAGAGCCTCTATAGCTGCATGGTCAGTCAGACTTGTGGCAGTACTTATGGGAGAGCTGCTTTTGGCTGAAGAGAACAGGAAAAAAACCTGAATTTCTTATACTCCAGGCTACTGTTATCAGTGACATCACACATAATCCTGAGGTTCTTGGAAGGTTCATCAGGAAAATGATTATAAATAATTTTAGTTGTAATTTTAAAATCTATTGTTCGGGCAAATATTGTATTAGGGTGACATTAACCCTTGGGCAGAGTGCCAGCACAAGACCAAAGCCTCACTTGATGATTTGGGATTTTAAAGAGGTTTTTTATTTATTTATTTATTTAGAAGGATTTAAATTTATATTTAAAAGCTCACATAATAATTTCCTTTTACTTTACAGTTTATAATCATGAAATGAAAGTTATATTTAATTTGAATTTCCTTTTTTTTAAAAAAAACCCTGTGATTTAAATATATTTATGATTTGATATTATATAATATGAAATTTTAAATTACTTCACTTAGGTTGTCTACAGGATATGATCCTTGGCTCTGCAGAACTAAAAACAGAGCCTCTATGACTCAAAAGCAGTAATTTCTTATGTGGTAGCTGTAGTAAACTCTTATCCTCTTACATAAATCAGCCACTACAGAGGGACAAAAATCCACACTTTGTTAGAATGGGTTACAAAACTGAATGTATGATGCAAGTTTATTAATTATGTATAATTTTGATAAAAAGTAAATATAATTAATAAAATTAATATGACTAAAATAGCAACTTCCGGTATTTATGAAAAATATGAATCTTGTGCCGTGATTGTAGGTCTGCAGCAAATTTTCAAACCAAAATTCCTTGGCTATTTCAAAGTCAAGTTTTAAAAAATTAAAAATCAAGATATTGGAATCAAGATTGTGTTATACAGGAGGTCACACTAGCTGATGGATTTATAAACTCTGAATCTATTAAAGGGATTTTCACTGGCAAATACATTAGTTTATTTCACAATATAAAGAATCAGACAATTTTCAAAGGAATCTGTAATTTTTCATTACCACAATGTGGAAATGGCTAAAATTGTGGACAATTTTCCTACCAGGGTAATAACAGCTATAAACTAGTTCACATAAATTTAGATGCCATTTTTCAGAAAAAAAAAATTATTCACTACATTTCATCAGAGAAGTTTATGAGGCCATGAAGTTATCTTAAGTACAACCCACAAATCAGTGACTGAGAGGAAAGGGCCCGTGGCTCCAGAGGGTAACCTACTGCTTGCTCCTCAGATGGATAGAGAGGCCTCTGGTTACAGAAAACTACAACTGCAGCTGCTTCCTCCCTGCCTAGCTAAGCAACTGATCATTAGGGAAGGAGCAGAGTGTGTGCTCAGCTACATTAGTAACAGCCTCAGATTGTTTCCCTCTGCTGGGGCTTATAGCTGGTAGGAAGAAATATAGTGTTCCCCTCCTTAATCTGAAAGCTGGGGAGGAGCTGGCAGATGTCAGAGAAAGCACTATATACCTTACATCGTGTCACTTCGTTTGTGTCTTTAGGCAGATAAACAGGAGTTTCCTTGCGCTCCTATCTAATTTTTGGCAACATATGCAACCAACAGGGTAAGGGAATTGACATTAATTAGACTTTACTGTAAGCGGTAGCTTGCAGATAATATTCTCTAAAAGGGTTTGCAAGCACTGGGATGATTACAAAATGAATCAATATTTGTAGATATTATTATTTAAGAATAAAATCCCCTTCATTTAGGACAGTGTGAGAGTAACTGTAATATGAATGTAGGACTGGAAGGGACCTTGATAGGTCATCTAGTTCAGTCCCCTGCACTGATGAAGGACTAAGTATTATTTAGACCAGTGATTGGCAACCTTTCAGAAGTGGTGTGCCGAGTCTTCATTTATTCACTCTAATTTAAGGTTTCACGTGCCCGTAATATATTTTAATGTTCTTAGAAAGTCTCTTTCTATAAGTCTATAATATATAACTAAACTATTGTTGTATGTAAAGTAAATAAGATTTTTAAAATGTTTAAGAAGCTTCATTTAAAATTAAATTAAAATGCAGAGCCCCCCAGACTGGTAGACAGGACCCGGGCAGTGTGAGTGCCACTGAAAATCAGTTTGCGTGCCACCTTCGGCACTCATGCCATAGGTTGCCTACCCCCTGATTTAGATCATCACTGACAAGAGTTTGTCTAACCTGCTCTTAAAAACCTCCAATAACAGAGATTCCCACAACCTCCCTAGGTAATTTGTTTCTGTGCTTAATGAGCCTTATGGTTAGGTAGTTTTTCCTATTATCTAACCTAAATCTCCCTTGCTGCAATTTATGCCCATTACTTCCTGTTCTCAGTGGATAAGGAGAATAATTTATCATCCTGTTCTTTATAACATCCTTTTATGTACTTGAAGACTATTATGTCCCCACTCAGTCTTCTCTCTTTCAGACTAAACAAACCCTGTTTTTTCAATCTTTCCTTGTAGGTCATTTTTTCTTGGCCTTTAACCCATGTTTGTTGCTCTGCTCTGGACTTTCTCAAATATGTCTACATCTTTCCCAAAGGACACTGTTCGCCAGTTTGCTTATCAGTGCTGAGTACAATGGAAGAATTACTTCTCATTTCTTGCTTACAACACCCCTACTAATACATCACAGAAGAACATATGTTGTTTTGCAACAGTATTACACTGCTGACTCATATTTAATTTGTGATCCACTACAACCCCCAGATACCCTTCATCAGTACTCTTTCCTAGGTAGTCATTTTCCATTTTGTGTTTGTGCAGCTGATTATTCCTTCGTAAGTGTAGTTCTTTGCATTTTTCCTTATTGAATACCATCCTATGTATTTCAGATCATTTCAACAGTTTGTCAAGATAATTTTAAATTCTAATCCTGTTCTCCAAAGCTCTTTCAACCCTTCCCAGGTGGCATTGTTCACACATTTTATAAGTGTACTCTCTATGCATTATCCAAATAATTTATTATTGCATCATTAACTATTTTCTACTGTCCTAGATAGGTACTGCAAGCTAAGGAATTTATATGAATGTGGACTTTAGTTAGCCTGTGTCCAAAGCTAGGGTGACTCTGTTAATCTAACATTTTAGAAAGAGGTCTTGATACAACTGGGTATCCTCATCAATGATGCAATTAGAGAGGGGCACAGTTAGGTGTAAATGGGCTAGCTGGTGCAGAATGGTGGTGACATGGAAGTGCTAGCTCTTCCCCAGCATTGACGTCTCTTCCCTAATCCCAAGGAAACTACTTCACAGGGGCACTATTGTATTGGGCTGTTCTCCCTATCCTGATCCTCCCCAGAGCCCTAGAGGACTGTTTAGCATATGATTATGCTAACCCACTCAACATTATTATACTAGGGTTGACGTTCAGCACTTTGAAACTCCTCTGTAGGGACCAATGGCCAGAGTGGACAATATGGAAACTCTACTGTCAGGGGAGAGAGAAAATCCAAGACATCAGTGCTGACCATGAATGTTCAGGACAACCTGAGATTTAGGGCAGTGGTTTTCAACCTGTCGTCCATGGACGGGGTTCACAAAAGGCTGTTATTACCATAGAATAGTGGTTTTCAAACTGTGGTCTGCAGTCTCGTGGGCATCAGCAGACTAAGATTTCCAAAGGGCTCCACAACTCAATTTAAAAATTTGTAGGAACCAAAAATGAAGAAAAGGTTGAGAACCACTGATTTAGGGGTTTATAATTCATGGTGTTTCTTATCCCCTATATGTTTTTTTCTTGCATCGGTGATTTTCAAACCCTGGATCACCCACTATCAACTGTTCATTGTGTAACAGTAAATGAATGTCATTTAAAAATGAGTGACTAAGGAGAGTCCTCTCATTGATCTCTCTGTAGGCAAATATTCAAATCTGGATTAAAAATGAAATCTCTAGTTTGCTCTTGTATACAACTGTCATGAAAGTGAGGCACACCTAATGAGGTGAACAATAAATAGCTGCTCAAAATGACTCACACATAAATTCAAGTGCAGGAACTATAATACAAAGTCTAAAAACTTCCATGATGAAACTTGAGTTTCAACACACAGAGCCGTACTTCTGTACCATAGCAGTGCAATTAGATAGTTCCAGCTGATTCACATGTGGAGTTCTCAGTAATATCAATTATAATGGCTCTTAATTAAAATTCAATAGCAAATGTGAGGAAAGTTCATAATGAGGCATGTTAAAACAAGAAGTTACAACATTTTAATAGTACGGTACTAGTAGTTCTCACTTAGAAACAATGGCTTGTAGACAGAGAAGCTAATTCTCATAAAGTGTCATGCATAAAAGTTTTCTAATAAAGATATTGCCTGCAAAGTCAAAATGTTATGTTGAAGACAAAATGCAACAGATTCTCTTTATTATTATTTGTGAAAAGCTCTGTCCTTATCTTAGTGGATCCTGAGTTTCCTGGCGAATTTTCACTAGGCTCAGAGGCTCACTGTGACCCTCCACGTAGGCCTTCTCTCTCTAGAGATAAGGTCACAGACTATTGATCCATTTTCATCATAAGCCAGTGAGGAGAAGCTATCCTTCCTGGCACGGTTTCTGTTGTCTCCCAATCTCAGTGATTAATTAGGGGGAGCAGAAACGGGGGAGCCCAGGCCTGCCCTCTACTCCGGACTCCAGCCCAGGGACCCTTATAGTATCAGCTAAGATAGCTGACCTTTTAGCCACAAAACTCAATACAATCCCCTGGGCTACTTCCCCACAGCAGTCCCCGCTTCTTCAAACTCCACTTCACCCTTACTTCAGGGCCTCCTTCCTTGCGTATGACATGTTGTCTACCACTCAGTCTCACCAACAGCACAACTTCCTCCCACAGCTCCTGACATCCACACCCCCACCTAACTGGGAGGTTTTTAACTGGTTTCAGCCAGTCCCTGACTGACTTCAGGTGTCCCAATTAGGCTAGCTATTTCTACTCCTTTCTAGAAGGTTCTTAATTGGCCCCAGGTATCTTGATTAACCTGGAACAACTGCCATTTGGTTCCAAAGGTACCAGGGATTTGTTTAGCCTGGGACTAACATATCTATTCCTTATCACTTTCCTATAGCCATCTGGCCTTGCTCCGCCACATATTATTTCCCTTAGTATTATTTAACACTAAGTAATATAAATGGAAATGTTGATTATTATATTCTTTTAAGTAGAAATATTGCCCAAATTACAACCAGCCTTTATACATATTAGATTTCTGTAAATTAAAATAGATAAAAGATGCCTTTCAATATGAGCAAATTGAGGACTTTAAACCAAGATGTAAACATAATTGATTATCTATGGAAAAATAATATTCAAATAACTGAAAGAAACAAATGTCCAGAAACTCCTGTCTTGGATTCAAAGCCCTTTAGAATCAGGCAAGAGTCTTTCCACTGAACATGTAAGGCTTTGGACATATGCTATTAGCAAAAGGAATTTTTCATTTCTCTGTATTGGTATTGTGACGGAGCCAGACCAGAAGGGTATAGGAGAGTGCTGGAAGGCAGGTATATCAGCCTCAGGATGTGTAGATCCCTGTTCCCTAGATAGCAAAATAAAGGCTACTCCAGGCCAATCAGGAAGCTTCTAGAAAGGAGTAGAAACAGCTAGCCTGATTGGGACACTGAAGCCAATCAGGGACTGGCTGAAACCAGATAAAAACCTCCCATTTAGTCAGGTGGGCTGTGGGTGTCAGGAGCTGTGAGAGGAAGTTATGCTGTTGGTGAGACTGAGTGTTGGACAACGTATCATACAGGAGGAAGGAGGCCCTGAGGTAAGGGTGAAGTGGAGTTTGAAGAAGCGGAGACTGCTGTGGGGAAGTAGCCCAGGGAATTGTATTGTGTTTTGTGCCTAAAAGGTCAGCCATCTTAGCTGATACTATTAGGGTCCCTGGGCTGGAGTCTGGAGTAGAGGGCGGGCCCAGACTCCCCCACTTTTCTGTCTCCCCTAATTACTTACTGAGAAAGGGAGGTCACTCTGGGGCCTGGATGAGTTTCTGAGACCCCTAAATCTGCCAGGAAGCGCAGGACCCACAAATACAGACTCGGAACTTTGTCACAGTATTTTTTAACCTCTATAGTAGGGTGACCAGATGTCCTGATTTTATAGGGGCAGTCCCGATTTTTGGTTCTTTTTCTTATATAGGCTCCTATTACCCCCCGCCCCTCTGATTTTTCACACTTGCTGTCTGGTCACCCTACTCTATAGATTTGAAAAGAACTAGAAGCAAACTTGTCATTGCCACATACTTTTGACTTAATCTCTTTTAAAAGGGTCTATATGTGTTTTAAATACAATCCTTAATTAAAAATTAAGTTAGTTCTTCAAATTCTTGCCTTAGGTTGACTCTTACTTTAAATAATGTAGTCATCTTTTCTATGTATATGCATATATATGTGTGTGTATATACATATATATGTATTATTTTGTATAATAGGTGCACTGAGAATGGTGGGCAAAGTTAATTCTTCATGTCTCTGCAAAACTTTTTCCAGTTAACTTTAAAAGAGTTTTCAGGGGAGAATAATTGAAAAATTGAAAAAACTGAAAAAAATTGTAAATGTAAGTAATGACTGAAGCAATGAATAAAAAGTATTTAAATACAAAAGACAAGGGAAGTTATATTATTCATTTAATATGACCATAGGTAACATAGTTATGGACAGCATTTTTAAATATTGCTGTAATTGCTGTATATTAGTGCATGTTCTGGAGGCAGAAGGGAATTATTGCTTTTCTGAAAGCATACATTATGCGAACAGAGGCATATTCTGGAATGCTGAATAGCCATAAAAAAGACAGACCATAACTTTAAATTAGAGCAGCAGAGAATTACTATTAAAAATATAATAAAAACAATAATGAACCAAACAGACTTGCCTAATAGATGACCTTGCAATCTAGTACAAAGTTTACTAGGTATTATTAGAGACCTTGGAGCTTCCAGGTTAATTAAATTTTATTATATCAGATTTTGTACCAGCATTTCATAGTAATACATTTTAAATTAAAATAGTAACTCCTGTCCTCTACAAGTTTATTTCTGGTCTTCTAAGCTTAAAAAACCCCCACAGTTCAAACATATTTAAGAGTCTGTGTACTCTGCACAGAATTTTCTTTTATAAGCTCCATAAATTGTTTCAGGAAAAACAAAAAACTTGTTCAATTGATCTAAGAGGAGGAGATGAGGATTTTAAAGCTGAAAACAGGAGAGCCAATTAAAACATACTTCTAAAACAAATGAATTGGTGAAAAAGAAAAATAAGCATGAAATTATATAGGCATAAAATGAAAATATTGTTGTTCTATAATGAGAGCATGTAGACCCAACAAGCCAGTCTGTTTTAAAAATGGACTGGCATTATCACCAGGGTAGACTCATAAGAGTAAGGGCTTCAAGATCAAGTCCTGAATTTGCGAAGAAATGAGAAATATTGTTTGTTCAATTATTATAAAGTTTTAGAATACCCTGAACATTTGGTTTGGGGTTAGTTTTCTGCATACGTCTGGTTATGTAATTGAAAAGAGAAAAGAAAAAAAGAAAAGAAAAGAAAACATGGTGCTGAAAATGAACATGATCAGCAGCCAGCGTGATTTAACTTACCCAGATATGCTTTTCATGAGATGAAGAGAGATGGATGGGGGGAAAAAAGCACACAAACATTAATGAATATATATCAATCCATTAAAAAAATCATGATAGATAAAATAATAGCACAGTTACAAACATGGCAAATCTCACGATGAAACAGACCTTCCACTAATTTATTTAAAAAGATACATGCCTCTGTATGGATTTTTAAACCAAGATAATAGCATGTTATAATTAAATTGGTGTCTGTTACTTAGTAGAACCCTCTTAGCAAAACAGACCTACAATAAATGTTAGAGCCAGAAGGTCTGACAACCCATCACATGTCGGTTACTATTCACAAACAAATGCAAGTTGTCCCAGCTTCCATTATGTCCACCTTTTGTGCAACGGAACGTTATGTATATTTTGATTATGTTTTTTACACAAACATATTTATTTACAAACAATGTGAATTTAGCTAATTACCACAGAATAATTTCCAACTGCACACACACAGAAAATACACAGGAAAGGGGGAACCAGGATTGGCTTTCTTGTCTATTACATCAAAAAGCCCCCAAAATATAATGGTCTAAGCTGTGTTTTCTGAAATATTACAGGAAATGTCAGCACCACTTAGGGCTGGATTCTGCCATCCTTACTCATGCTGAATAGTATGTAACTCAGTGACTAGTCTGATTGGTGTGAGATGAGCTGTCATAGTGATTTAAGCATTCTATGTAAGGTATTACTCCGTGTAAGGATAGCAACATCTGGCCCCTTACTGAGGTTATGGAATTTTACTTTCACTTCAAAATGAGTCTATATATAAGAGCATGCTGAGCTGTGTATGGCTGTAAAACAGCTATGATTCTCAAAAAAAACACGGAGAGAGAAATACCACTAAAAGGACTGTGCACCGATCACACCAGAAATTTGAGTTTATTTTCCTGTTGACACAAGTGTGTAAAGTTACACAGAATCAAAAGCGAGCTAATAAAAAATAGTTTCTGGATGAATGACATTGCCCACTAGCAAATAATCCTGCTAAACATCAGAAAACCCAGGAGCAAACCTTGTGCTGCCAACATAATTTCTAAAGGTGTTTATTGCAGAGCCAGCATGCCATCATTGGTAATACAATTTCCCCAGTGTATCATCTGTATTTTATGATTGTCTTTCAATAAAGTAAGAGCTATCCCATGTCACATGCCTGAATAACACCTAAGCACTCTTACAATACTGTATTTCAAAAAGAACTTACATGGGTCAAAAGAAAATTGCTGTAAAACTGCTTGGAAAATATAACTGAAGAAAAGGCTGCCTTGGTGAAACAGTGCTCTGATTGAGCATGGGCAGCTGAGGCCCAGACAAAATACACAGCAGTTGGGAAGGGAGAAGAGACCAAGAAATAAAGTTTTTGTTTCCTGTGCATGGGTGTGTGGTGGAGAGAGGATGAGCAAGAGTAGGAGAAAAATGGGAAGAAAGTGGAAGTAAATGACAAAAGGGTGAGATACAGAGAGTTTTGGGGCCAGAGGACAGACAGATGGGGAGGAGGAAGAAAGTGGGTAATGCAAATAGAGAAATATATACATATTTGTACAATTCCTAAATTAATGAACCCACCATTAGACTTGAAAGTAGAGTCATGAACTGAAACATTTAGGAGAAGATTCTCTGCACTGCTCTACTCTGAGGACGTACCTTAAAGCTCTAGCTGTAGATCATTCTCCCGTGTTGGAGTTCCCAGCATCCAAAGGCAGCATAGCACATTTCCTATGCTAGGGGGCGCTATCTCTATCTCCCTTATTCACGTAGGCTCCCATCCTATGAAGGGACAGACTTAGCAGGACCTTTGTGTCTGTATGGTGTCCCATTGATTGCAAAATCAGGATTTAAGACACAGTGGCACAGATCCACGAGTACACACTTACATCCACGAGGGTCTTTCCACTGAAGTCACTGGGATGCTGCATGAGTGCAAAGCCCTACCAGCCAAGATCAGAGGGCAGAGTTGATGCCTTGTTTTGCTTTTCCTGGTTATGTCTGGCTCAGAATTAGCTGTTAGCCCCTATACAGTATTGGGAGAAAGGATTCAACCATTTGGCAAGAGGGATCTTTGTGTTCCTCTGTTTATTTTTCACAAACCCTGTATTTAAAATCAAAAGGAAACAGTTTTCCATAAGCAGGAAGAATGACATTATGTACTATTTTCATTGGAATTTGAAAGAAATATAGAACCCGACTGTCTGCCCCTCCCATCACACTCTGAGTGGACTCATCTGTGGCGGGTGGATCCCATGTGCATTGCTGCCAAGGGAGAGTGCAGGAACTAGAGTTCTGGGACCAGTACACAGTTTGTGAGGGAGGGGCAATAACCCTGCATGCCGGTCTCCCAAGTCTCTGCATAGGACTGGCCCCACCAACCCCATTTTCTGCCACCCACAGCTTTGTGCCCTGGATCGCTGCTCCACTCATTCTGTCCTGGTTACAGCCCTGCACTCTGGGTACATCTACACCGCAATTAAAAAATCCATGGCTGTCTTGTCCAGCCGACTCAGGCTCACTGGCTGGGGCTAAGGGACCATTTAATTGTGATGTAGACATTCAGGCTCAGATTGGAACCCAGGCCGTAGGACCTTGTGCGGTGGGAGAGGTCCCAGAGCTTGAGCTGCAGCCCAACCTGAACATCTACATTGCAATTAACCAGACTCTTAGCCTGAGCCCTATGATCCTGAGTCAGCTGGCTTGGGCCAGCTGCAGGTTTTTAACTGTAGTGTAGACATTCCCTCTCATACGTTTCCAAGACCTGAAGAGGAGCTCTGTATAAGTTGGAAAGCGTGTTCCTGTAACCAACAAAAGTTGGTCCAAAATATATATTACCTCACTCACCTTCTCTCTTTAATATCACTACATTTGTAAGTGAACAGTATTTTAATGAAAGCAATTACTATTTTGGGTACAGGAGAAAGATGGTCCCCCCAATATCTAATCTGGTAGCATCACATGTTAATAAAATTAAGGGAAAATATTGGTGGAGACCTTTACTGACTATTTCAGAAAGATACTTCAATAAATGGAGGGAAATATGTCTGGTTTCAGCTTCTAGCTCTTTGCTCTTCTTATGCCTTTCTCCACTAGATTAAAGAGATCTTTAGCACCTAGCATTTTCTTCTCATCACGGTACTTATACACTGTAATCAACTGACTTCTCAATCTTCTTTTTGAGCTCCTTAAGTGTCTTTGTCTAAGGCATTTACTCCAGCCTTGAAATCATTTCTGTGGTTCTTTTCTATATCCTCTCCCAATTTTTCAAGACATTAAACAAGAGTAAAATCAGGAAAAGTAAAGTAAAGGATTGTAGCTCTCTTAGGAATGTAAGTAGGCAACAATCCTTTTTGCGCGATACAAAGAAAAATGAAGTTAAATAACAAAAATCTCCCTTCTATTTAACATGGAAATTGTTCTTTCTTGATATGTGCATTCCTGTAATTATTATTAGTTTTTGTCTAGACTCATCCAAGCTGCAGTAATCTGTACTTCCAGATTAAAGGCTAAAAATTGTTAGTGAAATGATGAAGATGTCTGAATAGATATAGGTATCTGGTATAGCAAACACAGAATTTCTCTGAATATTGTTTTGTAGAATGGACCAATTAGTCCTTGATCTTGCAAGGACTTATAGATCTGTGTAAACATGTGCATAAGTCTGCATGATCAAGGCTTTTTTTGTTTGTTTTTTTGCTACATGCGTTAAAAGCAGAAACTTGCATTTTGCAAATACAAAGCCTAATTGTGGTTTGTGTAATTAAGTAGAATAAGGGTTCCAAAACCACATCCACACTATGGAATATTTTATATATCTGTTCGCCTTGGTAAATATGAACTTTAATGTTCCTGCCTATTTTGGGGACATGGAGTATAGACTAAAGGTTTAAACTACTGTTAAAAATAATTTAAAAAATCAGAATGAGAATATTGTCATTCAGATTCAAGCCAAACAAAAGTAGAGGAAATGTTAAAGCTGTCAGCTCTGACCTTGACTTACCCTGGTGTTCCTATTAGACTAAGGACTAGGACAGTACAGCAATTTAGTAAGGGTGAACTGATTGTTTTGAGGACACCTCTGCCTATAGGTATTATTGTGGCTTCTATCCTAAGACTCATATTGACAGATGCAGCATAGAATACAAGAAATTTGTCATCTTTAGAGTTGGAATCCTATCCATGCGCTTTGCGGAAGAGGTGGTTGATTTATACAGACAACTTTGGTAATGTGGGAAATAATTCAGCCATAGGATCTGCTGAAGGAGTAACAGATGAGACTGTTTGAAGCTATGATAGCAGTGCATATGAGGTGATATCCACCTCAGTATGGAAGATCAGCCTACTTAAACCATGCCTTATGCTAGCCCACTCCAGATGGGCAAATTAAATGTCGCTTTATGCACGAGAGAGTGCACAGATAAGTTGGAAGCATGGAGATGCAAGTCAGTGTAGGTGGAGGGACTTTTTTAACATAACTTTTCATTTGTATAGCTAATAATACATTTAAATAAGAATTTTAATACTATTTTATATTTGACAGGTTTTTCTATTTTAAAATATAAATTTCCAAACTTAAGTCTCTAATTTATGTTTGTAAGAAATGTTATGCACTAATGTGCCTGCCAGATACATAGATAATGGTTGACTGCTTACATGTTTACCAGTTGGTGCATGAAAATAGAAAGTTATTTGTTTTTTGTAATGCTGTATTGTGGAAATGCAGATAAAATGGTTACATTTGAATTTGACCCTAGATGACTGTAGTATTAATTCAATGTAATTGTCATTATAAGCGGTAGCAGAGCCATCCCTTGAGTACGGTGAATCGGGGTGACCACCTCAGGCTCTGTGCTTTGGGAGCTTCCAGAGACATACAGGTGAGGTGGCGGGGGGAGGTGAGGGGCAAGTGGACAGGCGAGGAGGAAGAGGCCCCCTACCAGAACCTTCCACTCCCTCCTAGCATCGACCGCCTGCCACAAATCAGATGTTTCACAGCGTCAGGAGGTGCTGGAGGGAGGGGCAGGAGCAAGGGAAAGAAGCAGGGTGGGAATAGGCAAGGCGAAGGAGGGACCTTGGGGGAAGGGGTGGAATAGAGGGCAGGGCCTGGGTGAAGCCAGGGGGAGCATCCCCCAGCAGGTAGGCATTGAGTTTCTAATGTCCAGAGCCCCACACCCTCATAGGGACGGCCCTGCCTGGTAGGATAATTTGTGTGCTTGCAATGCTAAAATCTGTTTATAATTTTTTACGAAAGAGGTAAAAACAGTATGTGGGGGAGAAGGAAAGGGGTGCTCTCTGCATTAAAGACACCATAACCTGTTCTAGAGTTGTTGATGACTCAGAAGTGCAGGATCTTGAATGCATATGGATCAATGTACTAACAAACAAAACCCAGGAAGTGGTACCATGGGGAGTCGCGGTCTGTTACAGATCACCCAGATCAAATCGGAAGAAAATTAGTTACTTCTTAAGTACCTTTCTGCAATGTGTAGAAAGAAAAAGTTGAGTTATCATGGGAGACTTCAGTTTGAGAGACATATGCCTGAAGTCTCATGCAGCCAGTGATTAAACAAACAAAATGAAAGATAATGCTTTGACAAAAGTGTTATGATGGATAAATATAAAGATAAAATAACTGGAATGGAAGTTGGTGGTTGCTTAAGGACCAGTGATCATGACCTAATTACATTCAATGTAGGCAGACAGTAGTCCTAACCAGTAATATACACACATGGTGTTTCAAAAGGGCTAATTTTCTCAAGATGAGGAAATTATGAGTGAAAGTGATTGGGAGGAAACTATTAGACTGAAATATGTGAATAAACATTGGAAATTCCTCAAGGAGAATTTATTAGATGACCAAAAAGCTGTGATACCATAGTCAAGAAGAAGGACAACTTTGGCTAAAAGCGCATCCTAGTTGCCTGGTGAAGTGAAGGCAGCAATTAGAAATAACAAAGCAATAAATAACAAAAGGTGAAAAGGAAAAATAGAAAGCAATCAATATAAATTACAAGTTATGAAGTGCAGAAAATTCATAAGGCAAGCTGAAGACATCAAGAAGAATTCCATGGTTGGCAATTTCAGGCCATTAAGGAATTTTTAAAGAATACAATGGAACAAACAAAATCCTAGCAATGGTATTGACCTATTACTAGATGATTATGGTAAAACTGTAATGCAGAAAAGGCAGAAGTGTTCAATAAATATTTCAGTCCTGTATTTCAGTCTCATATTTGACTTGGGAGTCTGGGTGGAAGCCCATAGCTGGGTTGCTAAAAGAAACTGTGCTTTGTGTTCTGGGTAACCAGACAGGTATTATAGAAGCTGTTTTGTCCTGGCTTGGTAAATCTAAGTACTGGGGATTGTCTGCCCCATTCTTTGCAGTTTGCCTGAATTGAGTAACCTTAATGTGTCTCCCCTGGCACCCCAGTCACAATCTGATTGGCAGATCTCAAAAAGTAATCATTAATGGAGAATCACCTAGTGTTTCTCATATGGTTCTACAGGGACCAGAACTGCTATTCATCATTTTCATCATTCATGATCTAGAAGTAAATATAAAATGACTGCTAATGAAATTTGCAGATGACACAAACATTGGTGGAATGTTAAATAATTATATAGATTGATTGAATCACTTTTTAAGCTGAACCTGTTTAAACAAAATGCATTTTAATACAGACAAGTGCCAAGTTATACACTTAGGAACAATGAATGCAGACCACACCTATAGAATGAGGAAAGTAGTGGCTCTGAAAAGGATTTAGGGGTCATGGTGGAAAAGCAACTGAACATGAGCACCCAGTGCAATGTTGTGGCAAAAAGGGAAGATGTGATCTTGGGATGTATAAAACGAGTGGTCAATAGGAGCCAGGAGGTCATTTCACTCTGTATATGGCATTGGTGAGACCAATACTGGAATACTGTGTACAGTTCTGGCATCCACAGTTTAGAAAGGATGTTGAAAAACTGGAGAGGGTGCAGAAAAGAGCCACAAAAATGATTCAATGGTGCAAGAAAATGCTTACCAGCAAAAGACTTAAATTGCTTCATCTGTTTCGTTTATAACAAAAAACAAAACAAAACAAAAAGGTTGGGAGATAACTGAATAGCAGTGTACCTTCACAGAGAAAATATACAACATACTAAGGAGCTCTTTAATCTAGCAAAGAAAGGCATAAGATCCAATGGCTAAAACCTAAGCCAGATAAATTCAAATTAGAAATTAATCATACATTTTTCCAGTGAGGGCGACTAACCATTGCAACAAACTATCTAATGAAGTTGAGGATTCTCCCTTTCTTGATGCCTTCAAATCAAGACTGGATACATTTCCAGAAAGATATGCTTTAGCCAGACACAAGTTATTTGTCTTAGTACAGGGTCACTGGGTAAATTGTAATGGCTGGTGATAAACAGGGTGTCAGACAAGATGATTTAATGTACCCCTTCTGGCATTAAATGCTATGAAAGGATATGTCAGCTACTGGGACACTCATGTCTGCTGAATTATACTGCTAGATATGTTCTTTCAGGACTGCAACACATTGGCTACACCCTCCTTCAACAGCTTAGGTTGCAAGTAAGCAGGCTGGGAGGAAGATGGAAGCCTGAGAAAAATAAATGTTGGCAAGTTTTACGTGTGATAAGCTAAGATGAGTTATCAGGACTAGTTTATATTGACAGCAAGTAATGCAATTATCTAGGCCACATTTCAGCATTGTTTATCTTTTCTATACCATATATCAGACAAAATGTAAGAATGCACAGGCTTAACAAAACCAGCGATATGCCTGAGACACATCAACGATATTTTCATCCTCTGGAGTCTGGACAGAAGATCTAAACTCCCCCACAGATTTCCATCGCAATTTCAATAACCACTACCCATTCATCAGACTCCTTACAGAATATCCAACACCAGCATCAACTTCATGGATATCACAATTAGCTTAAAAATGGAACCCTACAAACAACTATATATGAGAAACCCACCAATCACCAAACTTACCTCCACAGATCCAGCAACCACCCAAGACACAACAAAAAATTTGCTATCTACAACTCACATACCACAGAATTTGCTCTGAAGAGAAAGTTCTGGATACACTCTTAAACACACCTAAACAAGGACACTCCACCAGAGAAACAGATCCCATCATGGAAAGGGCCATCCAAATACCTGGGAGAATCTGCTTCAGTACAGAAAAAAAAAATCCTTGACCACACACCCGTAACTGTCACCTACTACCCCACAATGGAATCCCTGTGAGGTATCATCAAACAATTACAACCCATATTTGATGGGGACTACATCCTGAAAGAAATCTTTCCTGAACCGCCTCTTCTGACCTTCAAACAATCCTCCAGCCTGAACAAGCTCATCATCAGAAGCAAGCTTCCCATAGACCAGGGCATGCCAACTCAAAGCAGCACCAGACCCTGCCAGAACAGATGCAAAATCTATAGACAAATCTCCACTGATATGATGATCAATACCCCATAACATAACTTTCAAGATTTATGGGTCCTACACGTGCTTATCACAACATCTGGTGATCATCTGGTGAAATTAACTTCCATGCTCTGAGCACTAGACCACATTCAAGTTACATATAATACAACTCTAAAATACTTAAATTAATACGTCTTATTGCATCATGTGTTTTTTGTGGTCAGGCTTTACCAAAAACATACATAACTTTATGAATGTGTAGACGATTCATCTAACTAATGGCTGTATTATTGGATCAATTTTAGCATCATGGTGGGATCAGATTAACAAATTCTGAAGATCTAGTTTCTTGTGTCCTTGAAGTCTTAGGATAAGGATTCATAGCTAATGAGCAACTGTAATAACCAAATTCATAGGATGAAAATTGGTTCTTTAGGGAGGTCTACAAAAGTCTTGCCTATCACTAAATAAGGCTCTTCAATTCACTTTAATGGTGTCTAAGTAGTAGAAATATATAATTAATAGCCAAATAGCATCCTCTAAGCAGGAACTAGGCAAACTTTTAAGTGCAATAATACGTTGATTACACTATAATCACAAGAGTGGGATTTGATATGCAGAAGTATAGTACCCTCTCAGGAAACTTAGAGCAAAAGATATTGTTCAACAATTTATTTTGCATATGCAAATAGTCAGGGCTAGAGAGCTAAAATAGCATAATGTAAATTTAATTAGAAATATAATCCAGAATGTAAAATTGTTAAGAGTTGTAAATTTACGGCATTTTTCCCCTGGGAGAGTGTTCCTCTGAACCCCCTCCTGAAACATTGTGGCTTAAGCTTAAATAATTTAAAAATAATTATTGTCATTATCTCAAAGCTAATTCATATTGTAACAAATCAGTGGTCACACTTTGGTTACTCAAAACTTTGCTGCAACATCACAGAGAACACATATTCTCCCACTCTAAAACCACAGTCTTCTGCAACCTAAGTTGAAGGAGCAGTTTCTGAGCTGCAAGCAATACAATGGTAGGTAGGGCTTAAGAATGAGCAGATCTGATGTTATCCAGTAGAAAGAAGACATTGGTCCATATTCTTCTTCATTAAAGTCACCTGTTTATTAAAGCACTGAATTCTCATTTTATTGAAAGGGAAACTGGGGCACAGATAGTTTAGGTGACTTGTCTAAAGACACATAGCAAGTTTGTGGCAAAGACAGCATAGAATCCTGATCTCCTTCTCCCAGTCCTGTATGATAATTACTAGAACCAGGGTCGGCAACCTTTCAGAAGTGGTGTGCCAAGGCTTCATTTATTCACTCTAATTTAAGGTTTCGCGTGCCAGTAATATATTTTAAAGTTTTAGAAGGTCTCCTTCTATGTCTATAATATCGAACTAAACTATTCTTGTATTTAAAATAAATAAGGTTTTTAAAATGTCTAAAAATCTTCATTTAAAATTTAATTAAAATGCAGAGCCCCCTGGACTGGTGGCTAGGACCCAGGCAGTGTGTGCGCCACTGAAAATCAGCTTGCGTGCTGCCTTTGGCACCCATGCCATAGGTTGCCTACCCCTGTACTAGACAATGCTTCTTTGCCTTTTTCTCATATCTGTCCTTCCAACAAAATGGCAGGGATCACTACAAAGCTGTGTAAGGTGCTTCTTCCCCTTCAGGGTCTGAGCTTTGTAGTGTCTACAGGCCTGATCAACAGCAGCAAGGAGTCAAGCAAAAGGCTTCATCTCAAACTTAGTTGCTGTGCCACTAGAAAACAAGACAGTCTAAATTAAACCCTCTCAATTACCATTTATAAAGATACCACATTGATTATAGATAAGGAACTGTTAGTACAGTATATTTCTACTATCATTAATGTGAGACACTCAATCTCTCTCTCACTTATATTACCAAAATTGGTATTCATCTCTCAGCTAAGATGACCTCTCTCTGTTTATGCAAGTAAGAAGATATGCATTATTAAATGAGAAAAGAAAGGTGTCTCACATTCTGAGACAAACCTTTCTGCTTAAAGCTTCTGCTTAAAAATGAAGTATTGGACTTTTTAAATTTCTAATACACTTCAAGGTCTCAGTCACATTAAATCTCTTTATCTTTCTAAAGCAGATCTGATAACATGTGAATTCTGTACCATTCATTTCACAGGTGCCTATCCCAGTAATGTCCATAATTCCATAAATATCTGTGACCTACATTATTAATTTTTCTATTTAGTCTTAGACATACAATTATATATTGAATGAATTAAGGACCTCCATAAAAGGACCAACCCAAAGCATATCCAAACTTGTCTCTGCAACTAACCTAGGGGTATTCTGAACAGTACTTTTAGCAGTTCAAGAAATCAAAAGCTACAAAAATTGCCCACTCTTAAAGGTCTAAAGTGATGGAACAAAGGCCTTCAGGAGAAAGATATATAAACATATGATAAAGGGCAAGTACGTACAATTGCAACTTTTATATTCAAATATTTTGGACTATCTTGAAAAATATGCACCTGAAATACCAGCCCAAGATTATATTCTAAGTGGATGAGTCATAATCACAAAGAAAAGATTTCTAAATGAGACCACGTCAGGGGATGATTTGGTTACGTCTACTCCACAAGAAGCCAAGGACAGACATTGGAGATGAGAAAACTTTGAAAAGCTGATAGCACGAGAAAGTCTAGCTGTGGGAGATTACACTAAGAGGTCTGGGAATAGATTATCTTGTATATTCTCTAATGTATCCAAATCCAAGACTTTTCTAGGTATTGTATTTGTGTGATGCAATTAACGTGTAAAGCTATATTTTCTGTGTTGTCCATTGTATATAGATTAAAAAATTTACATTCTGTTAATAAATACTAACCTAACAGAATAAGAGAAGTGAAATATTTTGAAATATTTTTGTGGGCACTGTGGTAGCCTTTAAAATCTCAACATTTGCCAATTCAACTGATACTGGTTGCAGTATTGTGGTATCTTCTATTTTCAGTACTGGAAGATACATGAGTAGCATGGTGAATACTGAATTTCTAATGGCATCTAATATGGTCTGTTCCCAGTGGTGGCTTCATCTTAAGAAACTTTGCAGAATTAAGAATAAGCTATTGATATTTTTACACTAGAATTCCATAAAAAGTGTTTAATTTTCATAAAATATATAACAGAATGGTGATTGATAATTGCTTTAGAGATACAAAATTCCAGATGCAGAAGAAAGATTAATTTGTTGAAGTATTCTTAAGGGCAGTATCCTGAGTTTGATGACCAAGTTCTCTTCTGTGCTGGGAGAGGATGTTGAGGGATGCTTCTTTATCCTTATTCACAGATTGTAAAATTAGGACCAGTTTAAATTGAACACTCATATTTGTACATTAATGATAATGATGACATGTATCATGTCTGCATACAGTACAAAGTAAGTAGTTTAAATACACACATTACATAAAACTATATATAAAACTTGAGAGAGGCTGGAAAACATCCCTGGAATTTTCTCATCAGAAGGGCAGAATACTATGCAAAATATCCATCAAACCATCAAAGATTAGCAGAAGACTGAGATACATGATCAAAAAGATCAAAAAGAGTCTTAGAAAGCAAAATATTGATGTTCAAACAGTAATTAAAGAACTGGAATAAGCTTGTTTTTTTAAAAAAATGTTTTTAAAGATTGGTTATCCTTTTTCTCCACAGATGTCCTCTAATAACACTGGAATTATGAGATTGAGTAGACTGATTGTGTGTGTGTGTGTGTGTGTGAAATGGTACTTTCTCGCAGCTGTTATGACTCAGAGTGTATCAGTTTTACAATTAAGTGCAGCAGGGGAAAGCATTTAATTATTCTATAATTTGTGTGAACAAAAAGCTAGGTTGTCATTTTCTGACAGACATAAGAGAAAGCAAAGTTACCAATGTCTATGGGGAATCATTGTCTTTTATAATAGATTGAAATAATTATATGCTCAATGGATAACGCAAACAGTCTTGCCTCCTCTTTTTCTTTTAGATAATCCATGCAAAAAAAGTTGGTAAGATGTGTCTTTCATTGCAGGTGTAGTTTTAAAAACCACAATTAGCACAGGACATAGTAAGTAAACTGTAATGTCAAACTGAAAAAAAAAGGTTCCTTTCTTTTAAACTCATGGGTTTTTTTGTGCATGATATAATATTCTACCTTTATAAAGTGTACTTTATTACTACATTACTTTAGTGTTAGTGTACTTTATTACCACATATTTCTGTTATTTTAAGTGGAGTTTTTTAAAACAATAACCCTGGGAAAACTTACATCTACATAAAGATCAACTGCTACCGTGTCAGACAAATATAGTAATTAGTTTGGTCATGCTTTCAGTTAGGTTCATAGGTAAGACAACATATAAAATCAAAATATGAACATGGTACAATGAAAATAAAATGAACAAACAACCTACTTTTTCTTTAGTCTTCGGTCTTTTTCTGCTTGAGTTCCCAGTTTGCCTAATCCCAAAGAGTCCTGTGCAGCAGCCTCTGTTTCCATAAAACCTCCTGTGTTGAAACAGTAAGCAAAAAGGAACATATTTCTTCATAGTTCTTTTCTGATTATTCCCCTCCTCAACCCAACCCAATTTTTATTTATACTTATTTATTTTTCTCTTTTTAAGTCTACTGCTTGCTGAGCATACCTACTACCTATTTATAACCACAGAATTAAGGAACGAATCTGACCAGACCTTGACAAAGTCTTTATATATCCTTCTCACAATCCTGAAAGTTCTGAGTAATGTTTTTAAACACCCGTGTGTGTGAGGGAAATACTATTATTCCCATTTCACAGATGAGGGACCAAGGCAAAGGGATTCTAAGGGTATGTCAGTACTTCGAGCTGGAGATGTAATTAAAAACATAAGAATTGCCAGACTAGATCAAATGATGGTCCGCCTTACCTGGTATCCTGTCTCTGACAGTGGCCTGTACCAGAGCTTCAGGAGGAATGTACATAACAGGGCAGTTGTGGAATGATCCAGTCCTGTCCTTCTCTCCCAGCTTCTGGTAGTCAGAGGTTGAAGGTCACCCTGATCCTGGTGTTGCATCCCTGATCATCTTGGCTAATAGTCATCGAAGAATCTATCCTCCTTGAACTTATCCAGTTTTTATATATATATATATATATATATATATATATATATATATATATAGGGCCATCACAACATCCCATAGCAATGACTTCAACAGATTCGTTGTATGAAAAATACTTCCCTCTGTTTGCATTAAACCTGCAGCCTATTAATTTCATTGGATAATCCTCAGTTTTTATATTATGTGAAAGGGTAAATAACTTTTCTCTATTCACTTTTTCTATGCCATTCATGATTTTATGGACCTCTATCATATCCCCACAAAGTCATCTCTTTTCTAAGATGAACAGCCCTAATCTTTTTAGTCTCTCACCATATGGAATCTGTTCCACACCATTGATAATCCTTGTTGCCCTTCCCTGAACCTTTTCCAGTTCTATGTCCTTTTTGAGACAGAACTGGACACAGTATTGAAGGCATTGGTCCATGTATTTATATAGTGACATTATTATATTTTCGGTCTTATTTTTTATCCCTTTCCTAATAGTTCAGAAAATACCATTCACTTTTTTTACAACTGGTGCACATTGAGCAGAAAATTTCAGGGAACTATCAAGGTGACTTCAAGATCTCTTAGATCACAAATTTCCTTCTCTTTTCTCATCTGCCTTGATTACAAATTAAAGAGGAAACAAACTGCTCTGTATTTCAGTAGCACAGTGATCACCCTTAATAGCTTCTAAAAATGCTTTTGTTGCTTGTTTTTGGTTACCATATGTAATAGTATGTTTTATTGATCCTGGCTATGTTTATTTAAAATGTATGTTTTTCGCCATCCCCACAATGAGTTGGGGATCTATTAGGTTAGGAAATGGTGGTTAGGTTATAATGTCAGAACTCATTATGTTAAACAGTGATGGATGTCCAGGGGATACAGATCATATACAAGTGGATTGGTAAAGAATTTAAAGGAGGCATACTTTAAAGGAGTGAAAAAGGGGATTCGGGAAAATACAAATTGTACAGCAGAGAGTCAACCCTCTCTCCTTCACAGCTCCCTTTAAACCTCATAGAAAGGAGATGTTGGGGTCCCAGCAGCAGGATAGCTAGACTAGGATGGAAAAGGGGAAGGATGATGGCAGCCCTCAAACACAAGGAAATGAGAATGGAATTACCTACACTGTACAATTTTATTTGTGAGGTACATCCAGGTATTTTAAGAATAAAGTTGCAGCCTAATTAAATACACATCCAGTGTCTCCTGCTCTCCTTCAGGCATAGCCAGACGATCATCTATTGCAAATATTCCCTGTCTGTCTGTCTGAAACTTCATGAATTGGTGCTTGGGAATTATAAATGTGTTTTATCAGATGACGCATATATAGCATTAACATTTTTAGGTATCATTAAGACAGTAATTTACTGTCATCTTCTGTTGCTTCTGAGACAATCTTTACAGGAATTTTCCACTCTGTATTGTAAAGAGCAGCATGGAAGACCAATACTTATTTTATCTTTCTCCTCTGGGCTCTGAGTTACTGTAAATTAATACAATATTATGTGTAATTTGCCAGTATCAATAAAATTGGTCTCATGGAATGTAAATGGGAATTAATAACCCAGTCTAAAGATATAAAGTTCTCAATCAGGGCAGATGGGAACATGAAGATTGACTTGAGAGACCCATTTAATAGATTTTGAAATGCACTAAACTACCACACGATTGAATAAATCAGATTTTCCTTCATTCCCTAGTGATAAAGCAAGTGAAGCCTAAATTATTATTAAAAATCAGTCCTTTTTCAAGAACACAGGGTTTTAGTAGGCAAAAAGAAGAAAATAGGTTTCCATAACCAGAGAGATATAGAACAAAAATTCTGAATTCTTTGATTTTATACTGATGGATTTATTCTAATAACCTATTTTCTTAGTGGAACCTTAGTTATGTGGTTCTTTATTATGATATATCAGAGGCAGATTTCAATATGGATTTAGATTTCTAACTTCAGGCACTCAGGTTAGCCAGATACATTTCAAACTGGTGCAAAGGTTTAAAATCTCTCTCATGGACTTGTCTGGTTCCCATTATTGTATTATCTGAATGCTTCACAATCTTTAATGCACTTATGCTCACAGCACCCCTGAGAGATAGGGAAGTGCTATTGTCCACATTTTACATATACGCAACTGAAGCACAAAAAGGCTGAATAACTTGTCTAAAGTCACACAGAAAACCCATGATAGAGCAGGGAATTAAACTGGGTCTTATATGTTCTAAGCTAGAGCTCTACCACTAGACCATTGTTCCTCCCTAAATATTAATGATATCATCTAAAGAAGAGTGATATTTTCTAAGTTATAATTTAGGATAAAAGATCTTATGAAGTCCTTACCAAGACAAAACAAAAATTGATGTCAGTAAGATTTTAAATGAGTAAGGCTTTCATGATTATACCCTCAGCTATAGCAAAATGGTGAGTATGAAGTTACAGCTGAAAATATATTAGGAACTAGTGTAATGTAAACCTACAGCAATAGGAAGCTTTTTAAATATGAATTATTACAGATGTTATGACTCTTATCACTGCTGTATGTTGCAACAGGAATCACGTCAAACTGTCACATCTTTTTTAGGGTCTCATAGCTATATAACATCACATTCTCACTGATATGTCTTCTGAGCAGTAGCCTAAAGGACATTATAATTAGAGTTTTTTCAAATTAGTCTCAAGAATGACAATTGGACTGAAGTATCAATTTCCTGAAAACACTGTTTTTTCTTTGTTTCTGCTCTGTAAGTTTGTCCGCTAAGAAGCATAATCGGAGCCAGTCAGACTTAGAGGCCCATTTAGTGCCATTAAATGAATTAAATGAAGATCACAGCTGAGGAAAAATACATCAACTATAGAAAGAGAATGGGGAGTTTCAGTGGGAAATGTGACCAATAGTAAGAAGGGAGCCAAGATATGACCCAAACATCCAGGAACTGCTACCGAGTGAAAGACTGGAAAACTGAAGGGTTGTTTCATTGCGTTTTGAGATGCTTCCAGATTGCTTTATTAACACAAGTTCATTATTGTGGGAACAGAAACTATTACCCTTCCATTTTCATTAGTTAAGGGTATATTGTTAGCATTTTTTCCCTAATACAAGAAAGTATTTAAGCGTGTGCTTAATTTTAGGCATGTGAGTAGTCCCATTGAAGATGCTAACTCTCAGGAAACAATGAGGCTTGTTAACGTAATAGATTTCTATTCATTTAGATCATAATTTTATCAAATTCCTGACAAATATGCTCATTGTTATAGTGAAATGTAATGGAAAGATTCTGCCAATGAAAAGAGGAATATGCCATTTGGAAAACAAAAAAGAAGCAAAAACATACACACAAAAATGACAATGGAACAATGACCTAGGCCTGGTACAACTAATTCCTTACTGAGCTGTCCAAGTCGAGCCTTCTCTTTTTTACCGAACAAACGTCCTATTGAAGACTTGATTCCTTTCTTCTTGGGAGCTTTGTGTAGGGAGTCCTGGCTGCTACTGGCACTGCCAAGACCAATACTTTCTGGCTCCAGCGAAGCAGGCAAACTACTGCAAAATAGAAAAGAAGAGATAGGTAACATTATTCTCCTGGTTAGGTTTCATTTTCTCCTGAGCAGCTGTGCAAACAGGTTATCTAGAATCTAATAAGAGCCTCTTCATAATTAGAACAATTGATCAAATTATTGATGTTTTCTTTCCTGTACAGCTTAGCAACATATAGAATAGTACAACGTCTAATTCTCTTGTCTCAATCAAGCTGAAGCAATCCCACAAAAAATGTCAAAGAGGAAATAAAATGTAAAAAGTCTTTTAAATTTGTTTTGACAAAAATGATGCTGGGAAAATGTATGAACCACAGCAATAAACGGTTTCCCATGTGAAATTTGAAGTGTTATTTGTAAAGAAAAATATATCAATGATTTTATCTCATTTACATTGTGTAATTAGACAATTACAGAAAGTAAATTTCAATCAGATAATTTCTGGTTGTTTCACTCATTAACCAAATACAGCATACACTATTGACTGTATATTTAAATCAAAGCAATTAAGATTTAGAACATTTATAAAACCCTAAAGCAGACATATTGACATTATAGACTACTTCATGGATTTAACTTTAAAAAAAGGAATGTTTTGCAAAACAAATTACCATATATTCTAGATGGATATACTGTATTCAGCATTTGGTACTGGGAGTCAACATCTACCAGTAATTGCCAGACAGTGTTATCTCAGATAATGAAGTTATTTCCTGTGCCCAGCTTTGGATTCCACAGTGTAATAACAATTGACAACTATTTGCATTTTAATGTTGTGTACTCTGCATTGTATATTTATAACACCTTCGATGACTAACCATAGTCCAGTTGGCCAAGACACAGTCATGTGAGTAAAAGAGTTGGTTATCTGTCATCCTTGAATAAACCGCTATAATTAATTAAGGTTTGTATCAAATAACACTGATCATCTTATCAGTAGAACACAACAGTCAGGAGGCTACAACCATCTACATTTCAAGGATGTAAACACCAACGGAAAGAAGTAGTTAGAGTGCCACAAGATGATTTTATAATTAAGTTTGATAGGGATAAAAGTGTGTATCAGGAAAATATTATAAAATCTGAGAGCGCTATTGGAATCCTCAAGGTTTGGTACATTTGAAGTTAGACTGGACAAAGATTAGTGAATGTACAGTAGGAAACAACAATCTTGCAGTAGTAGGAAAATGGATTTGATTATTTAATTTTATTCTTCTGGGTGAAATTCTGGTCCCACTGAACTCAGTGACCAAACTTCGATTTCCCTCCATGTGAAATTTCTATCATTCATGCTGAGCCCCATCTCTCACCATCCTGAGTAGGCACTGGGTAACTGTAATCAGGTCTTCTGTGGCCAGGCTGCCTAGTGGCTATATCGCTGGTCTTTTGGTCTGTAAGGCCACAGGGGATGGTAGAGGGACCCAGGCCCTCCCTCTCTACCAGATCCCAGCCCAGGCAGGGAGTCAAGACTAGCTTTCTTGGGCTACTTCCTACAAGTCTCTTCATTCTGGGGTATGACCCCCCCACTAGTTCAGTTTACTGGGGGTCTGCCTAGTCAGTTGTCCCAGATGCTGGGGCTTATCTGCAACCTCCCCTCCTTACTTGCCTCAAGAGCCTGCACTGGCTGGCAGGTCACTGATCCATCCCCTCAGGCAGGCAGATAGAGGGAGCTCGAGCTCCTGCCTCCTCGTGTGTCAGCCCCTAACTGAGCCAGGCTCCCTTCTTTCCACAACCCTCCACCCCAAAGCCTGGAGTTGGCTGTAGGTATAACAGTGTGGGACTAGCTGAACCCAAAGGTTTTCTTTAACTTTGCTGTGCCGGATAGCAGTTTCTCTGATCCCTCACAGTGACAATATATGAAAATAATCTCCAACATGTGCAATATCACTTTATTAATGAATGTAAAATGGGGTCTTGTTTCATCAACTAATGAAATTAACAAATTATTATGCATAAAATATCCCTTTAAAAATCTTCTCTCTCCCAGTTTTTCTCATGTCTTTTTCTTTTCACCTATATTCTTGAGTTCTTAAAACATTGTACCTGCCTTCTATGTTTACCTAGTTGCATCTTTCCATTTTTAAAAAACATATTCTGTGATTCTTTTTGTGTTCCCTTGTTTCTTTTCCATTCACAGTGGTTTTCCCCTCTTGCAGTGATTTTATTTTACCTTGTTGAATATATATTTTTTCTTTTATAATTACTGTACAACTAGTGCAAGAAATGCTGGTCATATACTTACATCTTTCATGTTAGGGAGCAATGCTGCATAGCTATCATTAGATATAATTGTCTCAAAATTCATTTTCATTATTTTTTTCAAATGGGTGAAACCAGGGAATATTAATTTACAGCAAATATTTCCAGTCCTGAAATATTTTCTCTTTCTTAGGGCAGGTTTACACTAGAAAAAGTTTGCTGATATAGTTATGTGGTTCCAAATCCTAGTATAGACACAATTTATACTGGCAAAAAAGTGGTTTAGCTAGTATGGTTTATACTTTCACACATGGAGAGTGTAACCCCCCAAGGAGATTACCTAGATTCTTGGGGCTCTATCTGCTGGTAGCTCAGGAAAAGGCACACCATCGCTGGTAGGGAGGGAGAGACTCAGAATCTGCCCGGCAACCAATAGGGAGTGAGATGCCCTTCCCAGGGAGCACAGCAAAGGGGAGAAGCTATTTCTGAGTCAGTCTGGAGCCAGTCAGGGCAAAGGCAGAATTGGCTGTGTGAGGAGCTGGGGAGTCCCCGGCTTGCATGCAGGGTTCCCCCTGAGAACTCGCCTTTAGTGCACCATCTTTTAGTTAGTCAGGGAAATTGTTTCGGGGACCCCCTGCTCCTTGACCTGTGTCCTCAAGCCAGGGAGTAAGAGGTCTGGGGATTTTTATAACCTGATGCATATTAAACCTGTGGAGGAACTTACCACCTTCTCCCACTTGTGAGTCCTTTGGGCTGAACAGAATCCTGTCAGCCAAACTGCTAAACCACTGCAGTGAAGATATCATGGTCATAGGTCATCAAGAGCCCTAACAAAGTATGCGTACCAACAGCACACTAATCTTACATTTGCTACATCAGGTCCCGTGACTGGGAAAGTCATGGATATTATCAGCATGAGCACCGGTGACCTTAAAAGTAGTGTTTTACCCTGTGTTGAATACGTATTATGTATTTGTGTTATTTCTTGGGAGTCTCCGACTATTTGGCAAGTAAGTGAGGGTTACCCAGCAGTTAGATTTTCCTCCCAAGCTGCCCTGGTGACCCTGCCAGGAAGGAGTGAGGGGGGTGGAGGCATCACCAAATAAATTCACAGGGAAAAATAAAGAAGATACACCCTGCTGAGTGGGTGGCAGGATCCAGAAGAACCCAGACCTGTCCATCAAAACCTGTAAGCAGGCTGGCATTAATTAAGGTAACCAGGTGGAGAGGGGGCACTACACTGGAAAAACTGTATCTAAATTAGGGCTTTTGCCAAGCACAGAAACATCATTAAAAACCAGACCCTGGCTGATATTACAACACTGGCAAAAGCTTCTAGTGCATTGACCTGGCCTCAATGAATCTACTTGCCCCTCATTTATGGAATCTCAGTTTACCCATGCCCTATCTCTACATCAATTGCTGCCTCTTGGCCTTTTGCAAAATACAGGATTCATTTATGCAGAGGCACTTCTTGCCCTGAATTCCTCTTGTCCTTGCCTTTTCCATCCATTAGGATTATCATCATTTAACAGCATTCTTTCAGGTGAATATTAAGGTTCCTGTTGTAAAGTAGTTATAACTTAAAGTTAGACCAAAGTCATGACATAAGAGAGAAACAGCCACTATTATTATTTGTTTTTTAGCATCAGTGTAGTGTTTGCGATGGTAGAAATGACAAAGAAAAGGACATTTTTCTGACTTGCAGGACATACAATCTCAAAAGAAGACAGGATGTACTGGGAAATAAGAAGAATCATATAATTTCAAAAGGATATAACGTAGTCAAATTGCGAATTTCTGACTCATGTTATGAGCTTCTTACCTTCTGGCATCATTGTGGTATGAAGAAGGAAGGGTATGAGTCATCCTGATGGCTCTGGGTGTTGGAGGAGGAGAGGTTTCACATTTTATTGTTGCTTTATCTTCACGTCCATCTTCTTCTACCACTGCAATCTACCAGTCAAATAGATCAGTGAGAGTATGCATCAGCTTTTCAAGACTTCTGGAAATTGCAGCAAGTATTTCAAGTATTTGTCAAATGGTCAGGCTCGGAATCAACTGAAATTATCTGAGCAAATGAGCAAATGTTAGGATTATGTAAAAATCCCATGAAACTACTAGGAAACAGACCAAATGTTCTAATCGTGCCAACTTAAAATGTACATTATAAATGAAAGAAATCATACTTAGAGAAGCAGACTTCCTATTATGCAGAATAGGCTTGATCCTGCAAAGACCTTAGCATACAAATAACTTTATGCACAAGTAGTCCAACTGAACTCAATGGGACTCCTCGCATATTCAAAGTTTCTCATTTTCATCTGAGTAGAACAATGGTGGTCTAGCTTAGTGGTTAGAGTAGGTGTCAGGCCTAGTGGTTGGAGCACGCATGAGGCCTAGTGGCTAGGGTCAGAGCCATAGTCAGGAGTCAAAGCCAAGAGTCAAACTGGAAGGCATGTACCAGCGCCAAGGGCTGAGCCAGAGGACAGAAGCTAGACTGAGCTGGGTATCAGATGAGGAGGGGTTCAAGGCAAGGACTCAGTGCAAGGTAGGAGCAGCAGGAACAAAGTAACACAAGACTAGTCACGGTGGTGGGCATGAGCATTGTCAAGCCAATCAGCTGCTGCTGGTGTAAAAGCCAGCCTGCTGACTTCTGCAGCCAGTCAAGAGCGGGGCTAATCTGACAGGCCAGCTATACTGGTGAGGCTGCCTAGAAACTAGCTCTGCAGCAAGCCCTGATTCCTGACGCTCATGAATTAAGGCTGTGCAGGATCAAGCCAATTATTTTCACAGGGGTCAGATTTGAAGGGGTCAAATTTCTAGATAATAAGCATGAAGGAAATGGAATTTTTTCACAGTTTTTGATGGCTTTGCTAATGTCTCAAATACCAACAAAATTATGACATTCTGTCCCAGTTATACACATAACTGCATATTGTACCAGCACAGACAAAAATCAACCTTAAAGATTATGGCTGCTCCATCAATAAGAAGAGTGAACAAAATGTTCTGTGCAAGTAATCAGAATGTAACTAAGCTTGGTTTATGATGCTATGTTTCTTAATGGTTGCACTAAAGGATGTATTATCAGATAAAGTCACTTGAGAAACTTAACTCCTAACACTGAATTAATTGTTGATTTTCACTCACAAGCTTTTTCAAGTTGGAATAAAAATGAAAATGTATCTTTCCAATTGTTTAGATAAAAACGACTTAAAAGTTTCATAAGTAAAAAGCATGAAGATATGAAAAAAAACCATTTAATACAGCTATTGTACCATTAAAATATCGAGTGTCATACCTTTCGTCGATGTTTCCTTAAATCACTTGGCTTCGGTTTGATGGGAAAAACAACAACAAAAAAGAATTATTAGTAAACCTTATTTGACCAAAGAAACATTCAGACTTCACATGTATATTTATTCTGACTTATAGAAATAGTGATAAAGATACCCAATCCTATTCTCCAGATTCCCTTGTCATAACTTAAAAATACCTTCTGAGTGCAGTAATGTAGAGAACCCACCACAAAGCCCTGCTTTCCTGCAAAGCAGCAGTTCTTGACAAATCCATGCTGACTATTACTTATCTCCTTATCTTCTCTGTTACTTATCACCTTATTATCTTATCTTCTGGGTGCTTGCAGATTAATTGATTATTTGCTCCATTATCTTTTTGGGTATTGAAGTTAAGCTGACTGGTCTGTAATTCCCTGGGTTGTCCTTATTCCCCCTCTTTAGATAGGTACTGCATTTGCCCTTTTCTAGCCTTCTGGGATCTGTCCCATCCTCTATAAGTTCTCAAAGATAATCACTAATGGCTTAGAGATCTCTTCAACCAATTCTTTAAGGATGTATTTCATTGGGTCCTGCTGATCTGAAGACATCTTCCTTGTCCAAATAATTCTTAACTGGTTCTTTCCCTATTTTAGCCTCAGATCCTACCCCATTTACACTGATGTTCACTATGTTAGTCACTGCTAACCTTTTGGTGAAAACTGAAACAGAAAAGGAATTTAACACTTAGGCATTATGATGTTTCCTGTTATTGTCTTTTCCTTCTCATTGAGTAATGGCCCTACCCTATTCTTGGTCTTCCGCTTTCTGCCAATGTATGTGTGAAATGTTTTCTTGTTACCCTTTACGCTCCTATGTAGTTTAATCTTGTTTTGCGCCTTAGCCTTTATAATATTGACCTAGTAGGTTTTTTATATTTATCCTTTGTAATTTGATCTCGTTTCCTCTTTACTGTAGGACCCTTTTTTGAGTTTCAGGTCACTGAAGATCCTGGCTAAGCCACCAGATCTTTTTACCATACTTCCTCTCTTTTCTATGGATCAGCACAGTTTGCTCTTGTGCATATGCAGAAACAACAAAATATGAACAAAACAAATTCTACAGGGGAGTAGGTGAGGCTTGGTAAGGACTATGTAAACAGTGAAAACAATTTGATCAGTTTATTTTAATAAATATCATGCTCAAAACTGCCATCACACATTTCCTTACCAGTGTCATGACCCCCATGCGATCCATTTCTCTGGCTGGACTGCGAGGTGTGAGTTTAGGGGTTGAGTGCCCACTAGGAGGAGAAGAGCTTGCAAGTGATGACGCTGTCACTGATCCAGTGATAGATGTACCTGGGTGAACTCTAGCCAAATTTAAGCCTTCTAGACTGACACTGGCTACTCTGTTCTCTATTTCTTCAGCACGCAGTTCTGTTGATTCTTTTTCTTCTTGGATTAACCTTATGGAGTGAAGAAAGCATATGATAATATTCTGATCATTGTCAGGTACATAAGGTGTGTTTCAGGCTCTAACACCAACTTCACTTCTTTGAATAGTGGAGTATGAACTTGCCTTTGCACAAGTTTTATGTGCGTAGATGTGAGTAAAATCACTACAGTTTGATAAATGTTAGAGGAACAAAACTGTATTAAGAATACTGCCTCGTAACTATGTATTCAGAGTTGAGGCTGCTAATATATACAATTTAACAATAAAAACACTTTGGGTAAAATTTCAAAAAATCATCTACAACAGCACCATTAGGGAGCTTGCAAAATACAGGCACATATACTTCTGCATACACTTTGCAGGTATAAAAATGTGCTAGCGGACTTGATAAACTCTAACATTTCCAAGTATTAGAACCTGTACCCACAAAACCTATCGGATCCATATTATAGGTGCTGATCCAACAGGAAATCAAACAAGAAGATGTGTAAAGTTACTCCCACTGCATTTAACACTAACTTGTTTTATGTATTTAAGCTTTTTATTGTAGTATTTATGTTATGTTATTTATACTGCTTCTACTGTTTATAGTTGGTAGCATTTTCCCACAGATATTCTAAAACCAATATGACTAATTCATAGCATTATTTTTAACTTTTAATGCTAAGTCTGGATTCCATCCTGCTAAGGATACTCTATAGCCTTTCCAGTGCTGTGGGCTGCTGAAGGCAACATACACTGGCTGATCTTCTGTGTCAGTAGCACTATCTGTCTGACTGTGTGTAGTCAGTAGCACTATGTTAAAAAAGAACAAGAGAGCATGTCACTCCTATTACTGTGCTACTCCATATAGACTTCAATCTGCAATGTGCAGGACCTCTGACAATTTCCACCGGTTTCCACTCAAAGGGATCCCAAAGACCTTCAGCAGGCTCTTGAGGATAACTTTGCCTGCTGTAAGGGAGTAATATCAATGAGAATTGTAAGGCAGGAAGGCAGATTGTCATGTTTCTCTGCTGGTGAGGACTAAGAATAAATGGGAGACACAATTTAGTATTTACCATTGTGCCTCACTTAACATTCTCAGAAAAGCTTCCTTACTTATTTCTTCAGAGTGGTTTGGTTCCTTGCTAGTCTTTAATTTCATCTCCTTCCCACCAAAATGATTTCCTCGATATTAATGGGGCAGATGCTCCAAACAAAATCTGAATTGCTGTAATGTAGGCCCTGATCTAATAAATAAATGTGCTAGTATGTGGGCTGCATCCTCATGAACTCCCAACAGATCCTGCAATCTCATCTCGGGGTAAGTTAGAGCAACTCTGAGGCTGACAGTCAACTAACTAGGACCTAAGGGGCTATTCTGTCAGACAAGAGATCCCCAGGCAGGACATCGCAGTGCGTGTAGATAGTGACTTCATGCACCCAAGGTTTCCTCTGGGTAGGGGAATCCTCAGAGAACTAGATCTGTCAGCTGTACAGCTGCTTTGACACACCAAAAAGTCACAAAGCAGCCAGAGCAGAGGACAGTAACTTCCCCAGAGACTTTAGGTTTTCTCTGGACAATATATGAAAAAGAGTATGGCTTGCTACAGGGCCTGTTTCTGAATGAATTTCACTACATAATGTACAAAAAGGCACTCATGTATCAGTAGTTTGTCCTTTCTTCATCCTCATCTGCCCTCTCAGTCACATATGGTCAAAACAATTACATATTTTCATAAAGGAGGAAAGGAAGAGGTATTAGTGTGTGTAGAGGCAAAAAGAACAGATAAAAGAATTGTGCAAGATACAAAGATGGGATCAAAGAAGTCAGTAGTAGCTCCTTAAGTTTTGAAATAGAGACAAACATGCTGCTTCACAGATGTCTACAGTGTGGTCTTCCCTTCTCTTGTGCATGTCAGTAATAATGCTTTACTAGAACATGTCTTATTTGGAAATGGGAAACAAGTTTTTGATGATCCATAGAGTAAGCAGCTATCTCCAAAATGCAAAAGCTATTGTCAGAATCTTCTGAAAGGAAATTCTTTATTTGATATCTAAAATACAAATTTATTAGGGCTGTCAAGCAACTAAAAAAATTAATTGTGATTAATCACGTGATTATGATATATTATTTATACTGCTTAAACTGTAATAGAATACCATTTATTTAAATATTTTTGGATATTTTCTACATTTTCAAATATATTGATTTCAATTACACCACAGCATACAAAGTGTACAGTGCTCACATTATATTTATTTTTATTACAAATATTTGCACTGTAAAAAACAAAAGAAATAGTATTCTTCAATTCACATAATACAAGTACTATAGTGCAATCTCTTTATTATGAAATTTTAACTTACAAATGTAGAATTATGTACAAAAAATAACTGCTTTCAAAAACAAAACAATGTAAAACTTTAGCACCTACAAGTCCACTCAGTCCTACTTCAGCCAATCGCTCCTATATTTGTAGGAGATAATGCTGTCTATTTCTTATTGACCGTGTCACCTCAAAGTGAGAACAGGCATTTGTATGACACTGTTGTACCACCATTCAACCACCATTCCAGAGGACACGTGTCCATGTTGATGACAGGTTCTGCTCGACAACTATCCAAAGCAGAGCAGACCGACTCATGTTCATTTTCATCATCTGAGTCAGATGCTACCAGCAGCGGGTTGATTTTCTTTTTTGGTGGTTTGGGTTCTGTAGTTTCCTCACCGGAGTGTTACTCTTTTAAGACTTCTGAAAGCATGCTCCACACTTCGTACCTCTTAGATTTGGGACAGCAATTCAAATTCTTGGGTTGAGTGCTGTAGCTATTTTTAGAAATCTCACATTGGTACCTACTTTGTGTTTTGTCAAAACTGTTGTGAAAGTGTTCTTAAAATGAAAAACATGTGCTGGGTCATCATCCGAGACTGCTATAACATGAAATATCTGGCAGAATACAGGTAAAACAGAACAGGATATATATAATTCTCCCCCAAGGAACTCAGTCACAAATTTAATTAATACATTTTTTAAATGAGCATCATCAGCATGGAAGCATGTCCTCTGGAATGGTGGCCGAAGCAAGAAAGGCCATATGAATGTTTAGCGTATCTGGCAGATTAATACCTTGCAATACCAGCTACAAAACTGCCATGTGACATCTTGTTCTCACCTCCAGGTGACATTATAAATAAGAAGCAGTCAGCAGTATCTCCCCTAAATGTAAACAAACTTGTTTGTCTGAGCAATTGGCTGAACAAGAAGTAGGACTGGTGGATTTGTAGGCTCAAAAGTTTTACATTGTTTTGTTTTTGCGTGTAGTTATGTACATACAATGTTCAAACAATCTACATTTGTAAGGTACACTTTCACTACAAAGAGATTGCACTATAGTACTTATATGAAGTGAAGTGAAAAACACTATTTCTTTTGTTTAGCATTTTTACAGTGCAAATATTTGTAATCCAAAATAATATGAAGTGAGCACTGTACACTTTGCATTCTGTGTTGTAATAGAAATCAATATATTTGAAAATGTAGAAAAAGCATCCAAAATTATTTAGTACATTTCAATTGGTATTTTATTGTTTAACAGTGTGATTAATCATGATTAATTTTTAGACTTGTGATTAATTTTTTGAGTTAATCACATGAGTTAACTGCAACTAACTGACAGCCCTAAAATTTACCCTACTCATTTTGTTTTATTGTGTAAAATACTTCTTCTGCAGTTCTACTTCATGTATGCTGAGTGAATGGTGTCCAGATATAACTCAAAATAATCCATGGAATTTGGAGACACGTATTTTTGGGTAAAATGTAAAATCATGTCAGACTTTAGGGATATTATGTCAGTAGAGATCACAAAAAGGAGCTAATAGAAAAGGAAGCACACATTTTGAATGTTTGTTGTACTATTTTACCTTATATATGGAATATGAATTTGCCACTAAAAGAAAAACTTAAAAATTTCAGATGAAAATTCTCTCTCTTTTATCATCAAACTTGTTTCACCAGACACATGAGGAATAAAAAGTGTAGACACTCAAAGCTATGTTATATGTCTTAAAAATCTATAACTTTTATGGGAAAAAAAGAAGGAATACAAAAAATCTGCAAATGAACAGTTAAGGGATCTCTGCCATCACAATTTCCTGCTATCACACAATCTTTCATCACTCATCATAACCTTACCCCAACTTACACTTCAACCCAACCTAAACTTTGCCCGCTCTGTGTTCATTTGTGAGGAAACTTTGCTGTTGGATCTACATAGTTGTTTTTCATGTTGTTTACTACCCCTGTAGAAAAGACTTCAAAAGGAACATAGTCTCATGGTACATTAAATTATATTAAAGTGCCATCAATTTGTCTCAGCGAGATAAGCAGATATAAGTAAATCCCCACTGGCGTTATGAAATGTGTTGGTTACTTTGGGCTGAAGACTCCTGCCTGCCCAATCCATTTAGTGATGCTTATAAAAGAGCAGGAGTTAGGGGGAGTGTATGAGTTAGGTAGCAGAGGCAGGGCCTGAGTCAGGAGAAGGGAGGGGAGGCATGTCTGGAGAGGAGAGAAAGCATGGCAGAGCATGATGCTCTGTTGGTGAAAGATCTTCTTCCAGCATCTTAAATTAAAACTCCCCCCCCCCTCCACTATATTTTATTTACAATGTGGCCAGGAAACTAAGATCAGCTCCTCTCATCCCTGTTCTGCATTGCATCTGAGCTCAGGCTGGGCATAGTGGAGAACTGAGCCCACTGTATTTATTTGCCAGTTTGTCTTTTTGACTACATTGATTATTGTGTTTATCAGAAAACATGTTAAGTCCCTGTAGTGAGGTGGCTGCCCAGCTCCCACAGAAAAGGGGTTAAGGTCAGCGCTGGGAGAAGGCTGGGGCTGGGAGCTGCTAAGCTGGGCTGATTGGGGAAGCGGCTGCAGCTGGCCAATCAGGTCACAGCCGGCCTGTATAGAAGGGCTGTAGCCAGGTGCTCAGCAGTCTCCCTCTGACTGAGGAGGGAGATGGATCTAGCTACCTGGGAAGCCTAAGGGTACCCAGAGTGATACAGGGCTGGGGAAAGACCAGAGGCGCAGGGGTGCTCTAGGCTGACAACTCCCCAGGCTGCAGGGCCTGGTCCTAGGCCCATAGAGGTACTGGGTTGCAGAGAAAGGCAGCAGGTCAAACCCCCTGGCCTGTGATGAGTGGCTCTTACACAGCAGTCTGCCCCAGAGAGCAAGGGCTTAGTGATGACTGGCAGTAGCCCAGACTGAGGCAAGGTGGGGCTTAGAGGGTTGGGGGTTCCCTAGGGAGGGGAGACCCAGAGATAGAGTGAGGGGGAACTGCCGGGGGCAGCACCCCAGGTAAAGGGCACTGTGGTCATGGAGGGACACGGGGCTAGGGGGACACCAGCCTGAAAAGGGTGCTACATGCTGAAAACGAGCTAGTTTCCGGACGACCAGCAGGAGGTGCCACAGAGGTGAGTCATCGCCCTGCTACAGTCCCCTAACATCCAACAGTAATGCCGTAGTATAAAACAAAGCAACCAAGAAATCAATACTGTATCCCACCACTTTAAGGCATAAATTCCTCTGCACAGTGTTTCTCACTCTGGCCCATCAGAGAGAGGCCTTACCACAGCCCTGACTAAAAAAAATAAATAATAATAATAAAAAAAAGACAGACAAAGAAATGGCTGGCTTCAGATGGAGGGAAAGCCAAACACCCATTTATGATGTCTCTCAAAAACAGAATAGCTACTCTGTGTGAGCAAGATTGTCAGTTTCTCTGTTCCAGAGCTCCTTGTCTGAGCCTGGGAGCTTCCCATACCTATTTCCTCCCTGGGCTGGGAAGAGAGGAAATGAGAGAGCTTCCTCCCCATTGTATCTCCTTTACACCCCTGCTCTAATGAGCCCCTATTTAACCCCTCTGCTGCCTACCTTAGTGGTGCATAAGTATGCCCATTCCCCAGATCTGTATTTGGTATGTCCCTGTAATTCCTTCATTTGTTCTCCCACTCCAGAAACACCACAACTAAGGGGAACTTGCCCTCAAATGAGGCCAATGAAACAAAACAAACGTTCAGTTTGTAAGTCAAGCCATAAATAAGTTTGAAAATTATTTTCCAAAAACATCTGACAAAGAACCCTTTTAATCACCAGAACTGTAAAACTTCCATTTCTATTTTTTCCCCGAACTAGTCAGGAAAAAAACCCTCGGGATAAGATGTGGTTTGTGAAATTTTTAGGAGGGTTGGTTTCTTTATGGGAAAGATAGGCAAGGGATTCTTGAAAAATTGAATTTATGATGAGAAAGTAGTTTCATCCTTAACTATGCAGTGGCTTCTGCTACCACATAATAAGGAATTTATGGATCTATCTGATTTTCTGTGGCAAAGATATGAATATGAATTTGAATCCAAATGAATACACAGGACCTTTAGAAAGGTGTTTTTAAAATAATCCATACTAATAGAACAAGAGAAAACACTCAAACCAAATTATCTGTTTTATCCCCACAATGAGTAAGAAATATTTGTCTATGAAGGTTGTTTCACTTGAAAAAGGGATGTGGCATTTACTCATTCTCATGGTAAAATGACTCTCTTACTGTCAACCAGTCACGAGGCCCAAATACTGCCCTAGGTTGCTTCCACTGTGTTCTTTAATCATAGTTTGTAAACTACATACTGCTTCCATTTACTTTCCTATGACCCATAAATATATATTCACAGGGTGAAAAATAGCAAGTACTGAATTGCAGTAATATGGGAATCTGAAAGATGTGGGGCTGAGGATTTGGAGTGAAATGTGAAAATAGAGACATTATAATGAAAGGAGCCATAATGCCTGAAGTTTAAAAGAAGCTAAAATGTCCCTTGCTGAGATCAATCTTCTTGCCTGAAATCCATTTAAGAAAAGCCATAAAAGGTCTGCAGTATTTTCTGAACTGAGATCTGATGAAAGATCTAATGTAGATGATATTCTGGTAATTAAAATAATCTTTTCCATGTTATTAATAAATCTAAATTTTAGATCAGTTCAGATAAAACAGATAATCACCCTCTTACATAAGACATATTGCATGAATTAAAAACATCTTATCTAAGAATATAGCAGTAGGGATATATTACCGATCACCTGACCAGGATGTTGATAGTGACTGTGAAATGTTCAGGGAGATTAGAGAGGCTATTAAGATAAAAAACTCAATAACAACAATAGGGATTTCAATTATCCCCATATTGACTGGGACAGGATGCAGAGATAAAGTTTCTTGAGACCTTAAATGACTGCTTCTTGGAGCAGCTGGTCCTAGAACCCACCAAAGGACAGGAAATTCTTGATTTAGTCCTAAGTGGAGCACAGGATCTGATCCAAGAGGTGAATCTAGCTGGACTGCTTGGTAATAATGATCATAGTATAATTAAACTTAATATCCCTGTCGCAGGAAAAAAATCACAGTGGCCCAACACTGTAGCATTTAATTTCAGAAAGGGTAACCACACAAAAATGAGGAGGTTAGTTAAACAGAAATTAAACGGTACAGCACCAAAAGTGAAATCACTGCAAGCTGTGTGAAAACTTTTTAAAGACACCATTACAGAGTTCAACTTAAATATATACCCCAAATTAAAAAAAAAAAGAGAACCAAAAAAGAACCACCGTGGTTAAACAATAATGTAAAAGAAGCAGTGAGAGGCAAAAAAGGCATCCTTTAAAAAGTGGAAATTAAATCCTAGTGAGGAAAAGAGAAAGGAGCATAAGCACTGCTAAATGAAGTGTAAAAATACAATTAGGAAGGCCAAAAAAGATTTTGAAGAACAGTTAGCCAAGACTCCAAAAGAAAGAGCAAATGTTTTTTTAAGTACATCAGAAGCAGGAAGCCTGCTAAACAACCATTGGGGCACTGGATGATCAAGGTGCTAAAGGAGCACTCGAGGATGCTAAGGCTATTGTGGAGAAACTCACTGACGGGGGAAATAAAGAATTTTCTTCTCTCAGTCAATCTACAATACTACAAAAATAATATGTAGTTATGTATGTTATGTTTTTTTTCTCTCTTATTTGCCTTCCTTTAAGCACCAGGTACTAGTTATTGCCAGGGGCAAGATGCTACACTAGATGGATTAATGATCTGGATCAGCATGACATAAATCCTATGTATCTATATTACCAATAGATATATTCTCTTCTCCAAACCCCAACTATATCAGATAATTGCTTCTTAAAAGGTCAACATTTTAATTTTTAAAAAAGTAAAGAAATTTGTTTAATTCATGACTTTCTGTATAGTCAGGGCCCTGATTGCCTTGTAATAAAAGAAAACATGAATAAAATTCCTTGTTTTCCCTATACTGGGAATAAGCTATTTTAGCAATATTCCAATAGCAAATTTTTCCTTTGGCTTTTTATCTTGACAGAACTGCTGTGAACTAGATTTTAGAAAATTGAAGCAAAATTCGATATGAATCAAGTGGAGACCTGTTGGGAGACTCAAATACTCAATTATAAACCTACAGTGAAAAATAAGCAGCCTCAGACCCATTCCAGAATGGAAAAATTTTTAATGTAATTTTAAAATATTCTCAAGAGCATATATTACACTAGGATCCATCTTTTCAAGGCTACCTTACATAAAGAGAAAGACTTGAGGAAAAACTAGCACAAGGTAAAGGGAATATTTCAAACTATTCTCCATCTGATTACTAAATAGTATGTAAACCTATTGGTATGACCTGAACATTGATGCACTAATGAAATCTCTTTCTTCTATTTTCTTGGAACTAGGAGGTAATAAATTGATGTTCTGAAGAAAACATGATATATTTATCACACAATCTTTTTAAACCTACCTTTTTTTTAACAAAACAGGTAACCTGTGGTTCTGCTGCAAAAAGTGGCTAGTAAAATAGCATTCTTGGGTTCAATGTTTGTTGCCTCTCAATCATTCCAGATGAAATTAGTGCAATTTAATACATTGAGGTTTTTTTCCTGGTCTTCGAGCCCTATAACTTGATTTGGGATATGAACCTCATACTGAATTCCTTCCTGCTTTTATACCATTCTTAATAACCCAAAGCCACATGAGGTGCATTATAGGTGTAACTAACAGCAGGAACCATGCATATCACTGAATTCAAATCTTCAGGATAACAGTTCATTAATGGTACAATGGAGTTTTGTAGAATGGGCAAGTAAAAATCTTGAAAAGAAGATGTACAAATAAATAGGTCCATCAGAAAGCTTCCCTTTGTTACTTTGCCTAAAATCACTTCTTCTGAAGACCTAACGATTGCTCTTCCCTTGGAATGTTCTTTGCAAGCTCCATGTTTAAGAAAGGAAATTTCTATCATTACTTTCACTATAAAATATATTCTCGTACAGAAACACATACACTCCCCAATTACTGCCCTGGAATGCATGAGTGGGATCCCCTCTGCAGTCTACGGAAGCAGATCCTGAACACCATGGGGAAGATTGATCTATGTCCAGAAAACACATTGCAGTTGGTTGATGTTAGGTACCTTATTTCTTTGTTGATTGCGTCTAGTTGCTCTTGAAGCATCATGGCCAAAGTCTGGGCATCTGAATGCCCACTTGGTGACAGAAGATCCATGGAGCTAAAAATAGTTTCTCTATCATCGTCATCAATATCAGACATTTCGGTGTCACTTTCAAATGGGTGGCTGCTCAGGACTCCAATCTGCTGAGTTCTGCTCCACTCATGATCCCCAAGAGATTTCACCTAAGCAAGAATTTACAAAATGCATATTGTGTAGTCTGAGAAACTATTTCAAAATTTGCTTGCTGGAAAATGGAAAAGATGAAGCATTAACATTTTAAAATACTTGCTCTGTGATTATTAATCCCTTTCTTATTTGTAACAACATTAAGAATGATAAATTTATTTGATAGGACTAAAGATGCTGTAAAGTTCTTTCTTATGGTTTCTACTGCAATTCAGCATTAAATAAGGAAGATATTTTCAAAGGTGTCCAGTTAGGTTTCCAACTCCCACTGAACTAGAATATCTCCCTCTGAGCTATTAGTATTGGCTGCTATACAGCAGTGGATGTACTTGTAGATGTGTATGGAAAAATCCTATTATTTGCTGAGAAAACTACACAATTTGTAACCCCATTGAGTATCTTCTACAAACACTGAGGTACGCTGTCATATCCCAGTATGGGGATTTTAATTAACATGAACTGTTAATACCACATGCAATTAAAAGAAGATATCCTGTAAGCTATATGAAAACTAGTTAATGAAAACACTTTTGGGGTGCATTATGTCTGCAATGTTTAATGCTGTCATTGTTTAGGAATACACTGTAATACTGCATGCAAAAAAGCTTGCAGTGTTTTACAAGGGAAAACAATTAAATGGTTAACCTTTGGTTCATCTCTCCGGACCCCCATTCGACCTCTTCTGGGTCGCCTTATCACTTTAGTTGACCTGTAGTCAGATTGGCTATCAACCAAGGAACCCACAGAATACCTCAGTTCTGCTGATGTGTCAAGGTGAGATCTGAAAAAGGATTGAGGCACAGACAATAAGTAAATTCAAATAACAGGAATGATAATACAGTGCCTTTCATTCTTGAGTCTCAGAGCTTTACTGACATTAATTCATTAAGCCTTTCAAGACAAACTACATTGGGGATACAATTCAGAGAACATTTTCTAAACATATTGTGGGGTAATAAAGGAAATCAATTTTAACCCTTTTTATATTAAAGAATTAAATAACAAACCACAACAGGCCAGATGTGCAGCTGGTGTGAACTGGCAGAGCTCCAATGAAATCAATCAGCAGAGCCGGGTCAACATTAAGTGTTTTTGCACATCACACCCTAAACATTTTTGTAGTATTACGTTTCTATGTAAGCAATTGTTGCCATGACAATGTTATGTGATCATGGATAAAAGTAAGATGAATCAAATTGCTTATTAAAACATGCTCTCTACATTATGACAGTTAGTCAACTTCCCAATGATATAAAGGCTTATGGTTATGATTGGAATGCTACATATCTGGTACTATGTTAATAGATTAAACTAATACAACTGATACAGTCTAAGAACCTTAGCTTCCACAAGTGTGTTTGGGTCACGACTCTAGCTTTTAAACCATTGCATTACAGGACTGGGAATGAGGATGGGCTAAGCTCTGGGAAGACAATGGAAGAATTGTGGCTGACAGTCAGAATTCTTCCTAGTTCTCCTGGGTGGGTGTGCATACTAGAGTGGGAACATTGCTACTCACTGAAGCAATGCAGCATTCCCTTCCTGCCCCACATCAGTTTTGCTGGCTGGTGGGTGAGTGAGTGACTGGTGGGGACTGTGTGGAGAGGACACAGACTATGTTCCCCTTCCTTGACTCTTTTCAGGAGGTTAGTGCCCATGACAGAACTAACCTAGGGCAGTGCTTGTACCTCCCAGACCCATTACAGTTGCTGCTCATGCTGGGAAATAAGGGGAGTGAAGGCTCTATGCATTCTCCACACATTCTTGAACACTCTTAAAAAAGATTTGATCACATTTTGGCCTTAGCAAAAGGATGCGCTTGGCATGATAACATTAGAGAACTGAAATGTAATGTTACAGATATTGTAGTGATGCTACTTCATCGGTATCAAAGTACAACACAATATTATTACTTGTTTGTTTGTTTTACGGTAGCTCCTAAAGATGTGCTAGTAGCCTTCCAGGCAGACAGGAAGGAATGGTCTGTCCTCTCTGGAACTGGCAGTCTGAAGACTGACACAGACAGAAAGCAGTTAGGGAGAAAGGGTGGATCATCTTTGTGTTTGTTTTAGCAGGTGGCAAATATCCTGTTGCACTTGTCATCTCTCATTGTACTGACTTGAATGGAAAAGTGAATAGTCAAGAAAAGTAAGTTGTTACTCCTACACAGAAGGATTTTTTAAAAATAATATATGTTATAAATAACAACAGTGAAAGGAGAATGTTATCTGACTACTTGCATTTCTATAGTAGTCAAGAAAGTTATTCTATTTAGAATGCACATGAAAAATATGCCTCCATATTTAAATTTTAATTCACTTCAAACTGAAAAAAAAAGCTTACAATCAGCCTGCGACCATCCTGTTTAAAAGGTTCACAGCAAGGTTAATAATTAGTTTTCAAGAAACAAAATAGGATTTTTATCCCTAAAAATATTTCCTTCAGTTCAGTGGAAGAATGTTGCCCAAGAAAATAATGGCTTTAATCTTTAGCTGTCTAATTAAAGGCATGACTATTTCCAAAATGGAGGCAATCATTTAGAAAATCTCACATTTATGCTAAAACCTGTAATAACATCAGAAGAATATTAATGCAACCCTCCTCCTTCCCCATTCCAAATAGGTATTCTTTAAATAGATTTCAACAGCTATTTACTTTCAGTACAGGATCATTTATTTTTAACTAAAATAAATGGTTGCCTAGAAGAATGTGACCTTAGCCTAATTTTTAGCAACACCACATTAGTAAGAAAGTGAGAGCAACTGGTATTGTTAAAATGTAGTCACCTGATGGCTATTTAGTGACATAAGACCATTAACTGCATCTCCAGTGTGCATGGAGTGTAGAATCAGAGTCTGAGTGATCTCAGCTGGAATTCCTAGTAGGTAGCTGCCCTCACCACAAAAACCATAACTGCAGTTATCAGCAGTTTCTTCAGAGAGATCGGAGTCAGGACTGACACAGAGACAGAACTGTCCTCTTACATCTAGAGATGGGTCCTTCTTTAGCAGTAAAAAGGTACATTGGCTGTGTGATGTAGGGAACCTTGTTTGCTACAAGCTAAGATTGCACAAGGTATAACTGCTCTGTTGGAAGGAAAAAACTGTTACTCAAGATTTTAAAGATGCTTGTTTTATCCAACTCTACAAAAACAAAGGAGACAGAAGTGACTGTAAAAGCCACAGAACTATATCTCTTCTTAAGATAGTGCGAAAAATCTTAAGCTGTATTCTTTTACCTAGACTTCAAACTTTAGCTGAGAAAAATCTATCTTGGGAACCAATGTGGCCTCTCCTTGGGAAGATACAACGTTGATATGGTCTTCTCTGGAAGACAACTGCAGAAAAAATGCAGAGAGAATCGTATTCCACTGTACCTGGCTTTTATAGATTTAACAAAAGTCTCTGACATGGTTAGTTGATCTGATGAAGCTTAGTTGTCCACCTCTATTGCTAAACCTTGCGAAATCCAATAGCATCAAAGCAACTGTAATGTCTGAAAACAAAAGCCAGACTCATTTAACATCAACAATGATCAGGGTTGCATACTGGCTCTTACATTGTTTAATATTTACTTCTCATTCCGGCTTCAAAATGCATCCCATGATGTTTCAGAGGGTGTCTGTCTTAGCACTAGACATGATGGTGGTTTGTTTAACATTGCAAGGTTCAGAGTCAAGATGAGGGTGAAGGAAACTATCATAAGGGACCTGTTGTTTGCGGATGATGCAGCCCTGGTGGCTCAGTGGTGATATCCTAAAAGAGGGGTTGGCAACCTATCAGAAATGGTGTGCCGAGTCTTCATTTATTCACTATAATTTAAGGTTCTGCACGCCAGTAATACATTTTAACATTTTTAGAAGGTATCTTTCTACAAGTCTATAATATAGAACCAAACTATTGTTGTATCTAAAGTAAATAAGATTTTTAAAATGTTTAAGAAGCTTCATTTAAAATTAAATTAAAATGCAGAGCCCCCGGACCAGTGGCCAGGACCAAGGCAGTGTGAGTGCCACTGAAAATCAGCTCGCGTGCTGCCTTTGGCACCCATGCCATAGGTTGCCTACCCCTGCCCTAAAACATTTTATTACCAAGTTTTCCGATTCATGCAAAATCTTAGGGCTAGGAATAAGCTTGAAGAAGACTGTTATCCTGCACCAAGGCTCTTCATAAGCAGTTCCAAATATCATCTTAGACAGTATTCGTTTGGATGGCATTGACCAGTTTTGCTCCCTTAGCTCTACTGTTACCAGCAATGTAGATCCTCTTGCTGAGCTCACTGGTAGAATTGGCAAATCAGCCAGGAACTTTGCAAGACAGAGCCTGGAACAATAACAAATTGTCAGCTAAAGTGAAAATCCATATTGATGAGAGATGTGTTTTATCCACTCTTCTATATGGCTCAGAAACACAGATGACTTATGCCAAGCATACCAAAAGATTAAACAGCTTTTATATCAGATGCTTGCAGAAAATTCTTCGAATAAGATGGCAAGACAAGGTGACAAATGTGGAAGTGTTAAATAGTGCTGCTATGTCATTGGTTACTATTGAGTAGTAAGAACACTGATTAGTAAGAAAAGACTCAAGTGGCTTGGACATGTTAAGTGAATGCCAGATTATATTATCCTATTGTGTATTGTACTCAGAAGCTCACAAAGGATCTAGAAAAAGGCAGACCACTGCATAGATTTTGGGATGCTTGTAAAGATGACTTAAGTATCCTTTGGAATTTCTCTGAATGACTGGAGAAGGAATGCAGAATGCCACTCTCATTGGCGGAGACAGCTTGCAGATGGAGTGAAGTGTTACAAGATTTGTGATGACCGGCATCTGAGGAGGAAAGAATCTGCTGCTTGGATTCAGAGCACTGCTAGCGTATGAGTATGTCCTACCTGTGGACAGGACTGCTACTTGCACATCGAACTCAGCAGCTATGAAAAATCTCATCGGTACATACTCCATGCTCTGTAAAGAGCAATAGTGCCATTTATTTGTACTGTGACAATTCTGTGAACAACAAATTAAGGTTTCATTGTCCAAACCTGCCAATATGGTACCTTTGACCAACAATTAATATTCTACAGCAAAACAAAAAGGAAGACACATACCATATAATCTGAAGTATGAGATCAGAGCCATAAACAATTCCAGAGACATATGCTGGAAAATATGTTTTAGGATTTAGCGTATGTCAGATCCCTATAGTCATAAATGCCAAGTCTCCTATTTTTTTCCTTCATAAATCATAATGGTGAAGGGTGGGCAAGTAGATTTTGTGCTTGAGCAGGTAAATATTAGTGACAACCTTGAAAAGCTATGTTATAACCTGTGTGGATGTTTTTAAAATAAAAAATCCTTGTTATTTTGAGTACTTCAGAATAATCTGATTTCATCTTTATATGAACTAACTTCTTGGTGTTAAGCCAGAAATGGTTATTCTAAACATAATGCAAGGAAAATGAAAATTAAATCAGTGATGTGATTTGCATTCCGTTTCCCAAACATATTTATGTTCAAAATTAAATTTGAATTGAACATACAACTTTGAAATAAAAGTACTAATTCTTCCAGAGTACAAACTACAAATAGTAATTGTTAATTTCAAGAGCTTCATATTCGAAATACAAATTGAAAAATTCAAGATAATACACTACAAACATACTGTGGGCTGTTTTGTACACACCCATCACGGCATTCAGTGTGAGTTTTTGTGTAGTCTCTTTTCGGAGGCTCTTGAAAATCCTTATGGTTCAATAGAAAATTGCGCCTGGAAGACATATGCACAATTAAGACCCTCTAAATTATGCTTGAGTGCATGACTTGCAGAAGTGGAATGTGAGTACACCCTTTAGGTGTATGTGTCTGAAAAATGTGACACCCATTCTGAATTAGATCAGGGAGTGTACACAATACCTGTCAGCTCTGCAATGGGATGGTAGAAAGTGGGAGGCAGCCCAGATTCCAGTCTCCAGCCAGTAGATATTCATCTACTGCCCAGCCCCATAATGCCACATAAGCCCATGTTGTATCCTCCTTGTTGAAAGAGCAACCTCTGATAATGGAGAGGTGGTTTTCGGATGAGTTCTCCTCCCTCCATTCCTGAGAGATGGAGGAATTCAAGTACAAGTGGAAAGATTTCAGCATCAGGAATTCACTGTATTACCCACACTCAGCAAAGAGTTCCAGCAACAGCAGCTTTGTAGGTGTGGGAATAGGGATCGGGATGTAAACAATTTTAGGATGCACTGCTGAATTCCCAGGGCACAGCTGTGAAGCAGCTTATGGAGCTCAGAGAACACCTAGGCACAGGTTATAAGGATGTGTTCACAGAAGAAAGTGAGGCAGTGAGTGACAAGAAAATAAGACTGTTGTTCTCCCAAGATGGTGAGAGGTTGCTGGTAAGCAACTACACTTGGGGAAGTAACCACTGTGCCAGGTGCTGAGATTTGTCCAGCCGTTTTCACCATTTAAGCAGATATGTGGTCTTCACTCTAAAAAACCACGAGTATCACAACAAAGTGTTTCATACAGCTTGACACAGAGGGTATGCTGCAATTAAACACTGTTGTTCTGCTCTACACTGCTTTGGTGTAGTGGTTTCCCCATCTCTGAAATTGGGGTTATACTTACCAGCTTCGTAGTGGTGTTGCTAGGCTGACTGATGGTTTAATGTCTATAAAGCACTCTGAGATCCTCATGAAAAAGGCAATGTATAAAACATGTGTGTGACACATCACATAACAGGTTTCAAAAGAACAAAGTGAGAAACCATTATAACAAGTAACAAGCTTGAGTCCATTACATTAATTTATATATATATCAAATAAACACAGCATAAATAAATAAAATAAAATAAAATAAAAGGGTATAAGAAAGTAAAAAAAAGTTTTAAACAAGAATTGAACAATCTCTCTCAGAAACATGAGGCTGTATAGTAGCTTATGCAGGCAAGAATTACAGCGTTCAAGGAAAAAGAACTTGATTCAGATTACAGTTTTTTCAGTTTAGTTTTGTAACGTGTTTTGGCTGACAAATCCTAAACTTTAATGTATTAAGCTTGCTAGCCATGAAATGAAGGCAGAAGAAACAGAGGTGTGAATTTTATTTCAAAGGACAGAAAGGAAAATTATTTTATTATTCTATAACTATAGCAACAGCTTTCCCAAATAATTTATCTTCAGCTATCAGCAGCAGACAAGCTTTGTATTCGAAAAGCTCATGTCTCATTATTAGTTAGTTCCTGATCCTTCAACAAACTTTGGCAGACAAATCATTGTGCCTGTGAGAGACCCTGCTGAACTTGCCTGCACAATAAGCTGAAGGATTGAGGCCTTACTCTCTGCACTAAGCAAAACCTTGTTAAATCTCACTTAAGGGAAAAATAACAGTTAGATATAATTATTGGCGTATGACTCTAAATTTGTTAATCAGTTCTAGTGTTAAACTTGGTAACTGGAATTCTATTTTTAGGCTTTTCTGGAAATTATGAAAGTATTTTAGTATAATTTTAGATGTATAACATAGTTTAAAACAGAAGACTTGATTCTGATCTTAGAAATACGGTAATACATACTCACCTATGTAAGGCCCCAGCTATACTATGAAAAACACACAATCGAAAAGGGACAATAGTAATCGCTGGACAGCTAACTTTAATAATACTGTTTTTACTGTCTATTGAAAACTCATCCTTGTTATAAAGTTTTGAACAATCTTTGCATGTTGTCTTGAAGTTCAAATATTTTATGATTTTTTAAAGTTACCTTGACAATGTAGGTTCAATTAAAGAGCCAGCCCTTATCTTCAACTGGTCAAGTTCAGATCTCAGTTTGTCAATTTCCTCAGACAATCTTTCCTGAAAAGAGGAGAAATGTTTTTGAGAAGAGATGTACTGAATATAAAACTGTAAAAAAAATAGGAAATAAATTCAGGCATAGTCTCCTTTTGATGAACCCATGCAAATGCCATTACTGTTAATAATGCATGTTGCATTGAGCTGTTTAGTATTCCTCATTTCCTCATAAGCTGGAAGGGACTTTGTGAAGGGCTCATGCACAAAAAAATGTAATTTTCAGGCAACTTGTGTTAGAAAAGAATCAGAAACTAAAAACAGTGGTTTAGGACTGAAAAGGCAAAGTAAACACCATATACTGTGGATGATGACATGAAAGAAGCACTAATAGCAAAATTAGGCTGATAAGAAAAAATGCTGAGAAATGCATTTCCCCCCAAAATGTGGAATGGTTGCAGATGCTGCTGCCATTGCTAGAAATGACTATTACTAGCCAAGTAAGTGACGAATATCTTGCAAACCCGGTAAGAACATGATTCAGAAAAGTACTCAAGCCGGTGCATAAGTCCATCTCTCTTTAGCCCTTAAGTACTTCACTTTAAGCATGTAGTTAAGTCTGACTGATTTACAGCTCCAATTCAGCAAGGTATCTAAGTACATGCCTAGCTTGTGAGTAATCCCCTTCTTTAAAGATAGGCAGATGTTTAAGTGCCTTGCTGAATTCGGGTCTTCTTAAAGGCTCAATCTTGTGAGATGATGAGACCTCCTAGGATGCTCAGAAACCTCAGTTTCCAGTGATGCCAGAAGACATGAAAGATGCTAATCACCACCTTGCACCTCTCAAAACTGGGATATTAAAGGCCAAATTTTTAACACACCCAGACACAACAGTTGCTAAATATAAGAGGTAGGTTTCTATAGTTTTGTGGGTCTATTATGACAGCTTTCTTCTGTCATAATAATGGATTTCTAAAAATAATCAAAGCAAAGCAAGGAATTGAAAAATTAATAATTTTTAATATAAAAAAATCAAAAAACAAAGCATGGAAATATAATTAACACTGCCATTTTCAGTGTTTCAAAATGTTAGGCTCCTGGAAGGAAAAAGGAAAAGGACTTCTGCTACAAGACATCCAATAACTCTTTTAATAGTATTTTTAAACTGAAGAAAAATACAGAAGTGACTTGGTGATACAGATTACCTGCTAATTAATTCTTAATAACTGTATTTAATTAATGCCATGTCTATTAGACTAAAATTTTCTTGACCACTGTAAATGTATTAGCATTTCTTTTGTCAAAATTAAATAAATCATTCGAGGAATCTTATTTTGTACTTTAGGAAGTAAGAAATAAAAATGTGATCATTTGTGAAGGGAATACGTCTATGGTAAATGCACTGAGCTTTAGCTGTGAGGCTAACCCACTGAAGTAAGAATCTCTCTCTTTTTTCCTCTTTTCTTCCCTACTCCTCCACATTCCATCAGAATAAATACATAAATAAATACATACATTTTTCAAAACTTCAAGCAGACTTGTAAAAAGTTAATTTCAGAATCTATAACTGATTTTTCATATTATTATATATCTATCTATCAATAGGTAATATGAATATTCAGGCCAGAACCGAAACTGAAAAAGAATTGGCCACATTCATCTCTAACATGACTTTATTAAGCCAATGAAGTTAAACTCAGGATAACGTTGGCCCAATTACAACTTGCCTACACTGGCAAAAAATGGAGCCCATAAAATACACCATCAGTTCAGCAGCACCAGTGTTACCAACACTAAGAGCTTTCATGTGCCCCTGCTAAGACTTCTGACATTTTACTGTCATTTAATCCAGACTAAATTATAGTCCCAATTTCACCAAAATAGGGGCAATTTACATTTGGTGTAATGGGAAGGAGAAGTTTGATTTATTTTAAAATCAAAGTTGTGATTCCTGTGCAGCTGCCACATTCCTAGATCAAAATTAAGTGACAACAGCTATTTTAAATATATTTGTAATAGTGCATTACATATAAAGGTAATATCAATATTATTTACATTATGCTAATACCTAATGGCCCCATTTTGCAAGAAGCTGTCCACATACCTAACAGACAGTTCTTGCTCTAAAGATCTCATAGTCTGAACAGATGGGACAAATAGTGGCTGAAAGGAAGGTTTATTATCCCATTTTACACATGGGGAACTGAGGCACAGAGACATTAAGTTTTGCCCAAGGTCACACAGCAAATCTGTAGCAGTCAAGAATTGAATCACAATCTCTTGAGCTCTAGTTCAGTGCCTTAACCACACCACCTCCCTGCCTCTCTACAAAATTACTTTATGGAGGTGTAAACTAACAGATTTAAACAGATATTTTCTCTTGCCATTTTCCTCACTTCATGTTTGTTTTGGGTGTCACATGGTAATAGTTATTTTCCCCTTAGGAACAAGTACAGCTGTATTTTTTTCCATTCTACACTACGTATTTTAATTTAATTGGACACACTGCAAAAATGCTTTATGTATAAATCCAAAGGTGGATGTATTTTTGTGTTCTACTGCCTTTAAGGAAAATATATCTTTAAAATAAAACCAGAAACTTGTGTTTGGAATACACATTTATAATTAATTTGACTGATTCACTAAACCAGTGTTTTGTGGTTAAATTGCCCTGAATTCAAAAAGGCACCTTTCAGATATGGTTAGTATAATTTCACTGCATCTGTTAGAGTAAATGTATCAAATCAAATAAGTATACTCTTAACTAAAGACTTATAACCATTTACATGAAAATCTCTGCTAAACCAGTCAATTCACTTCAGTGGGGCCAGGATTTCAACTATATTTTTAGGAGCTTTTTATATAGCATCAATTTCTAGCTTAAGCAACTAGATGGATAAAGAACCATCTACTCCAGGATCCTCAGGAGTATTTTACAGATATTTGATCCATTTCCAGGTGCCAGTTTGAGAAGTTAAACATATTTTCTCATATTCAAGTAATATAAAATGATTTTTCTAAAATGAGATTACAGATAAAATAGGAGAGTTCTATAGTACCTTGTCATGTAAAGATTCTTCCAGGTTCTTCCTGAAACTTTCAGATTCCTGAATTAAAACATTCTAGGAGAGAAAAAGACATTTGAAACATAAATAAAACTGGAGGAAACATCCAGTATCAGAAGCTGCCATGTGGTCAAGTTAACTAAATTAAGTGAACTGATCACCTTGTTCTCCACAGAATTTTCAATATGAATCTGTTAATACTTTTGGAATGTGTACAGGTCAGATCAAAAATCCTATAAACAATCCAAATATTTTCTTTCAAGGACAGAAGCCACTTTTCTAATATCTTAATCTGAGATTTTACACATTCTTTTCCCCACAGGTTACACTGCTCTACAGCCAAAATGCTTCTGAAATAAATGTAGTCAAACTTTACTAATTCTGGGTCACAGAGAACAAAAATGATGCTTAAAATTGTTGATTGGCTCTAGTTTTCACGATATGCTATTGGCTCAGTATATACGACCCTTGACATGGGAATGGCAGAGGATAAGTGAGTTATAAAGGGAAGGGATCTCAATTTAATCCAGAAATGACTAAAATACATCTTTGACTGGATCTATGAATAAATCTATGACTGGGCTTGGACAATACTTGCTTTTTAGGCAAAAAATGAATGATGCAATCTGAAGCTGGTATTGCGTCATACATGATATGAATTGCATCATGTTATTCCTAGAAGTCATAGATGATGCAATCCTAACGAAGCTTACATCATTCTGCTGAACAAATTGCCCTATATCAGCTCTAGAAATCATACAATGTCGTGCTCTCTTATTTGTCAGTGTTTGATTTTGCAAAGGGACACATTTCTGTTTAGCCAAAGTGAGCAGAGATGCCTCGTACTTGTGTGAACAGTGCAGATAACTTCTGCTATGTTTGTGGTGAAGTGACTTTTGCATCACAAAAGCGCAGTCTAACCACTATGGTTAAGAAAGTCTATCACCTTTATTTTGGCTGCAAAACTGGAGATCAGGACAAGAGGTGGGCCCCACACATATGCTGCAACACTTGTGCAACAAATCTTCACCAGTGGTTGAACAGGAAAAGGAAATCTATGCCTTTTGCAGTGCCAATGATCTGGAGAGAGCCAACAGATCATACCAGAAATTGTTACTTCTGCATGGTGCCTCCAGTTTGGAAAGGTGTGTCAAAGAATAAAAAGTGGACTGTGCATTATCCAAACATTCCATCAGCTATACGCTCAATACCCCACAGAGAAGGACTGCCAGTTCCTGATGCACCAGAATCATTCTCACTTGAGTCAGACGAGGAAGAGGAAGAGGATGAAACTTCTGATCCTGAACCATCAGTGTCACAGGACCCACATTTTCTCCCATCCTCCTCCTCTGAACCACACCTCATAACACAAGCTGAACTGAATGACCTTGTCAGGGATTTGGAACTACTCAAGAGTAAGCCAGAGCTGTTGTGCTCCAGACTACAGCAGTGGAATCTCCTGGCAGGTGATGTTAGGGTTTCCATGTTCCGTGACCGTCAAAAGGATCTTGTCCCATTCTTCTTCATGGAAGGTGATCTTGTAGCCTGCAACAACATCAATGGTGTGATGGCAGCCCTCAACATCGTTCACGATCCAGATGAGTGGAGACTCTTCATTGATTCATCGAAGACGAGTCTTAAAGCTGTTTTGCTGCATAATGGCAATGTTTTGCCATCAATTCCAGTTGGTCATGCAGTCCATATGAAGGAAACCTATGACAACACGAAACAACTTTTGACGTGCATAAACTATGACCAACATCAGTGGCAGCTCTGTGGCGATCTGAAGGTTGTTGCTCTCTTGTTTGGTCTGCAGACTGGATACACAAAGTACTGCTGTTTTCTCTGTGAATGGGATAGCCGTGCAAGAGATTCCCACTACATCAAGAAAGATTGGCCACTCCGACAGTCATTGGAGCCTGGGAGGAAAAGTGTTCAGCATCCACCACTTGTTGAATCAAGGAAGATTTTGTTCCCACCCTTACACATCAAGCTGGGTCTGATGAAGAACTTTGTCAAGGCCATTGACAAAACACAAGCAGCTTTCAAGTACCTCCATGGAAAATTTCCAAGGTGAAGTGAAGCTAAGGTAAAGGAAGGTGTCCTTGTTGGTCCTCAGATTCGTGAACTTCTTTGAGATGATGCATTTGACCATGCACTGCATGGCAAGGAAAAGACGGCATGGTAAGCCTTCCAGTCAGTGGCAATACATTTTCTCGGAAACAACAAGGCAGACAACTACAGGTTGTTGGTGGAAAACCTCCTCAAGGCATACAAAAGCCTTGGTTGCAACATGTCACTAAAGATACATTTTTTGCACTCTCATCTAGATTTTTTTCCACCGAACTGCGGAACAGTGAGCGACGAGCACGGTGAGTGATTTCACCAGGACATTGCAACAATGGAGAAATGCTATCAGGGCAAATGGAGCCCATCAATGCTTGCAGACTATTGCTGGACAGTGACAAGAGATGCTCCATTTAATGAATACAAGAGACAAGCCAAGAAGCGCCGAGTAGACACTGAATGGGACTAAACTATGTACATAATAGTTTTTTGCCTTTTGTTTCATAATACATTTTATTTATATAACCCTTTTGCTGGTTTTTAAAGTGTTACATAAACAGGACAGGTGAAATATTATCATGTAAAGCAACAATAAACACATGCAAAGACCTAGGTTTACAATTTATGATTAAAACTCTACTATCTACACAATATACATAGACATAAAATGTAAAAACTTAAATATCTTAGAAACAGTAGCCAATCAGTTGTTTTAATTGTCATATTTGAATTCAGCACATCAAAATACATAATAAATATCACATTTTATCTCTGAAGCAGATGACTTCTAAAAAATTGTAGACCAGTGTTATCTCTGTGATAGGCATATTCTCTACTTTCTACAGTATTCTGCCTCAGGAGAAGCAAAACATCTTCGGCTGTACATGTCTCTTTGGAGAACTTTGCCTGGAGATGTATTAATGAGGATTTCAGAGGAATAGATCATTTTCTTTAACTATTTAAGCAGACTTTAGTGAGTTCTCTACCACTCAAAGGAATCTGATGTTTAGAGTGAAATTCATCATGGTGTCAAGGGTCAGAGCAACTTTGCACAATGTAAGCCCCATTGACATGTTATGGGGTGGAAGGGATGGGTACCCAGAAACCAGTATATCAATGATGCAGGTAAAAAGAATTCCTGAGCCAGTGGCTTGGTGTGGGTGAAATACATTTCAGTCTGTGTATGTATGAAGAAGAGTGGAACTGGGATGGCTAACGTGGAAATATGCAAATTCATAGGGCCAAACATTTGCTCCCCAATAATCCCAGAAAACATCTCAAGGATGCACTCAGAGCCAAGTAATAGATAAGACAGGAGCAAATGGAAAATGTTTCTGAATTTTGTGTCACACCTCCTCAATCTGAGTCTATAATATCATCACATTAATTATCTTCCAGCCTTCCTTTCTCAAACAAGTGTTAAACACACCTGCTTTTTATTTCTTTTTAAGATAATGAAGGGGTTAGTGGAATTCACTGAAAAACAACTGCCATAATTTATTCTTTCACTGGTCAGTGACTTACCTATAATCTCAGTCCTACCCTGAACGAAAGATTTATCTGGGAATAAATGAGCACATATCTGTTATGTAAACTTTTCACTGCACAGAAGAGGCAGGATGCAATTCAGGAATGAGAACAGATCTGGGGCTTGGCAGCTCCTGAATTTTAACCCTGATTCTGCCACTGCCTCATGTTGTGGCTGTGGGCAAGCTTGGGTAAGCTCTCCTCCTCTGATTCTCCATCCCCAAAAGGAGATAATATCCACCTCACAATGGCATTTGGAGTATGTACCTTGATTTGAATACATAAAAACTCAATAAGTTATATATTATCCACAGCGTTACAAAAACTTTATGAGAATATGAATATCTGATATTTTGCTTGATGCTAAAAATTGATTCAATTTGTAGCTATTAGGTTCACATTTACCGGTACATCATAGAGTCAGCATCACATTTCTATTCAGATAAAATATATACAATAGTAACCTTATTCAATGTAAGTTTATACTGCCCTTTGCACTTTACCTTTTCCTCAAGTGCTGCCATTCTCTCTTTTAAGTGTAGTTGCAGACGCTCATTGGATTCTGTCAAAAGTCTGTCTACAGTATCTGATAATCTTTTGTTGTGCTCCTCATTCATTTTCTCTCTTTGTCTTGCCTTCAGTACAGAACAAAGCAAATACAACGATAAGTTTCCAAGTTAATTAATGCCCTATTAAAATGTGAAGATTTTATGGTGATTGAAAACATTTTCATTAAAATATCCAGCAACAGAAGAAATTGTACTTTAAGTTCATCTATTGATCAATACATATTAACTCTTGTTCAAGGTATATTAGAAATTTCTTTATCAGCAGACTGTTTATAGCCAACTAAAACTAAATTTAAATCAGATGACTAAATTGTTGAAAAAATACAGCACAGATTCTGCTCTCAGAGTCACAAAAGCATTATTCTGCAATTAATGGAGTTGTAGGCATGTAACTGAGGGCGGAATTTGGCCCTATATTGTCAAATTATAAGCACAGAAAATAAATTGTTTGCAATATACATACTCTTTGAAGTTCCTGATTCTTTTCTTCAAGTTGAGCTTCCAAGTGTCTCATACGTTCTTCAATGTTACCATGTCTTTCTTCTGCCTGTAAAAAAAATAGGAAGACTCGGTCTGAAATTTAAAGTGCTTTGCAAATCTTTATGTCAGCAAAGTTTAAACAAAATATAAAGCAAGCTACTACTAACTGCAAACTTAGTTTTCAAAAAATAAACTTTATTTAAACAGGCAGCTGAACAGCATTGCTTGAAATGTGTCAGCTACAAAGGCCTGTTACATCCAAGCATCAGCAAATATTGGAGTTATTTATGAGCAATGAAATCAGCCAAATGTAACATGCAGACTGTGCATGGTTTGAACACAAACCTGCCATCGTAAAATTGTAAGCTCCTGAAGCACTGAACTGCACGATGGTTGATTATCAATAAAAAAAAAATTAAAAAAATAAATGAAAACAAATCAGATGGAATCTATTTAGCAATAGAAAGTAAAGTCCAGTAGGACTACCTTCCTACGTATGGAGATCATTTCTTGTAGCTTAGCTTCCATAACATATTGATAATCATCAGATGAGGTAGAAGAGGTTGGATCAGACTAACAAGTTAAGGAAAAGGAGAGGGACAAAATTGAAAAATCAGAACTAAAGACACTGACACTGAAAAGAACACAGCACAGAATGCTTAAACGAAAAGTGTGACTGAAAATTTAATACTTTGACTGAATTTTATGTGGAATAAACTACACTGATAGTTGGTGGATGTGATGCAGTTGATGTGGATCAACTAAAAATAATGACAGGAATGCTAAAAAAGCTATCAACCTAGATATGGAAGGTTAGTGATGGCTGGCTGATGAAAGGTTACTACAGAGTGAAATCAAAGCAACTCTGGCTAATACGGTCTAATGTAGTAGTCGGAATTATGGTGAACTAAACACCAGAAAATGATGTTGAGAGGCCAGTGTCAGAAAGTTCTTTAGGATTCTTGCTACCACTTTATAGGAATGAAAACAATGCACATATGTTGTAGAATATACTAAATTAATGGATTAATAATTTACAGTAACTATGTAATATAATGCCAGTTTCCCTCATTACTACAAAACACAAAGAATTAACCATATAAAATAAGGCTCAAGTTTTAGGATTCTATTTTAGAATAGATCAAGTAACCTCTTTTTATTCTAGTAAAACAAAATAGTTCCCAAACTTTTTGAAGGTGATCCCTTTGCAAGATCAGGGTCATAGTTAAGAGAAGAACCTCTAAATAGAAATGCATTAATTTGATAAAACATAATTTAAAACAGTATAGGTGCTGAATATGAAATATGGTAGTCCATCCAATGATTCAACGCTTTTTTGAAAGAACAGCTGAATAAGTCATTTGTTCTAAAATATGGGTCTTCATGTTCCCTCTTACCAAGGAAGTCTTCAGTAACATTGTAAAATTGGGTGTTATCTGAATTTGTTGGTATGGAAACAAGAGATATGCATAGGGAGCACAGATTGCATGGTGCTACCCATGCTTGTTCTTTGTGATCTCTTGATTGCTAAACACTCTGAATAGTCATTCTCTCAAGTGGTGAACTCTAGGTCACCAAATGAGCAAATTCTCAACACATCTAACATTATTAATGAAGTAATACTTGGTTAGTGAGACTGTGTCAACTACAAATGATTTACCAAAATAACAGTTAAGTATATTTATCAAAGTAATTACCATTGGTACATCATAACTTAAAATCACTTCAATGGTATTATCAGAACTAAAGAGTCATTGACACAAAATTAGACTGACGTACAATTTTATAAATATAAACTGCAACTGTTAGTATGGATTCATTCCTATCACAAATAGTATGAATATACACGTACACTGATTTATGAAGTTTTACACCTAACCACTGGGTTTTTTTTTTTAATACAATGCTATTTAGTTAACATTATTTTTCAACTGCCAAGTATTTATAAAGTTTATTCATTTGTAAAATGTAAAGTGTAAATATCCCAGATAATTCTTTGATTAATTTAGCCTCTTTTTCGGATTGTGGATTATCTGCAAGTAGACTGTGATTTCTTTGGATTAGTCATTATTTGAAACTACTCTATTTTTACCTATTACTATATGGACCAATCACAATCAGTTCGATATTGAGTATTCAGTACTTGATGTTATAAATTTCAGCTTTATAAGTTAGCTGTATTTCATCACATAAGACATATGGTATAGTTTCTCTTCCCTTATTGGATGAATATAACTCCTAAAATCAGTAATAGGTCTTGAAAAAAATTCTCAGAGCTCTGAATCACTGATTGAGAGGTAGCAGAAACACAAGATTAGGGAATTATAGATTATTTTAACCCTTTTACTTTCAGGGTCACAGAGAACTTCCTAGAAAATTAAGAAAATTAAGCTATTTGAGGTTTAATGGCTGAGTGCAAAGTTAAATTTAATTTATTCTCTCCACTTTCACATAAATAATTGTATGCACATGCAAGCTCCTTATATGTTCAAACACATTACTTCTAGCTTTGAAGAGCACCTCACTCAAGACTTCTGATAAGTGGTTTTGCCTTGTACAGCATACTTTTGATAGAAAAGTCTGGACAGCTGTTTCATTCAAACATGCTGCTCTATATTTTAAATTGTAGGAAGGATTTTCATTTGAAATCATACGATATTAATTCTTTAACTGCATGATTTGTCCAATAAAATAAATAGGGTAGAATACCAAAGTACTTATCACTATAGGAAAAACTCATATTTCTGACCAAAATGCACACAGCCTCTTTATAAGTATCTGATTATCCAGTCCTTATGATGACTATTATGCTTGTTAGAATCCATACCTCTAATTTAGCAAGGTACTTAAGCATATGTGTAAACAGACATATTTATTTCAGTGAGATTACTCATATGTTTAAAGCTATATACTTGCTTAAATAACCTGAGCCCCGATCATCAAGGTATCTGATATTTTATAATTTCTATTATAAAAGGCAATGAGTCTGATTTTCATTTGCACCAAAGCCTCTCTACACTGCTCTAAAGCGAACATCATTTAATGTAAATGAGAATAAAGTCCAACATCATAGTTCCGAAAAATATTTTTTTTAACATTCAAACATATTGGTTCTCTTTCAACTTCCTTTTGGATCTTTTTGGCCCTAAAATTTGCTCCTTTAATTGTATTCTATTTGGGACACTGTAAACTAACTGTAGTTGCTGGTCCGGTTGATGCAGAGGCAGAATTAGTAAATTTTAGATGGGGATGTGTACATTGCTTATTTGCAGACCTATAATTCAACTAAGTACACTTAAAGCTTAAAGCTCTAGTGATATTGCAATAAATGACTCTGGTCCAACTGAGATTTAAACATGCTTTAAAAGTGAGACTTTTATGATTTATAAGTGCATTGGAAAACATACTAGCAGCTAAAGGAATTATGCAAAATTTTGGCTGCTATTTTGTATTGACTTTGCTCAAATATGAGATAATCAAATGCCAAACTTTTAAAGCTTTCTCAGGATAGCAAGTAAAAAATGTTGATTACAATACTGTGGTTAACAGATTTCATGATCCCTAAAATCTGTTAGTCTATAAGGTGCTACAAGACTCTTTGTCGCTTTTGCAGATCCAGACTAACACGGCTACCCCTCTGATACTAGACACAATAATGTGGTTGAATTTTGAACACCACATGCATGTTCCATAGTTGATCATGGTTTAAGTCCTTACATAAACAGTGGCTACATTTTAAAAGAATGTTTTATGAATAGTGTTGAACAGCTCTTGAAATTTCAGGATTCTCCAGTGCAACCCTGGATACAGAAATCTAGATTTTTTTGCCTATAAGATGCAAGTAATTATGTTCTGTTATTCTCCTCAGGAAGTTCAGTAAAATACACTGTGTGGTATTCAGCAACAATTATTGAAAATATGTATCCAGAATACTGGGGTATAAATAGATTTGTTAAGCAACGCAGTACTGGGTTTACAATGGTGGCAATGGCGCCATGGCATCTGGCTTACACTAAGGAGGGGCTATTACAGAACCCCCCCAACCTATCCACACAGCTGGGTCTGGCTCCTCACCCAAGGTAGTTCAGCACCCAGGCCTTGCTGTGTCATCAATTCCCAGCCAGGTCCACTCGCTTGTTGGGGGCTTGCCAGTGCCACCCAGAAGTTGGGCTCTGCCATGGATGCTGGGCAGGATTGCTAGTTGCGGGGCCACTGAGCACAGCCAGGCCTGGCAGGCTCTCAGGGTTGTGTCCCAGGGATCTGCCCTGCTCTCCAACATGGCTCCAGCTCTGAGTGGTGTCTGCTGTCCACCACCTGTGGGGCCTCGCCTGCTTCCCAGTGGCTGAGCCGCCTGGGACTGGTGCAGAGGCCGGGCTGGTCTCAGCCAGTTGTGGAGGGGGAGGGAGCATCACGGAGGACTTGGCAGGGTCCTGCCAGGCTTTTGGGTCCTGAGGGAGCCTGGCCTGGGAAGACCCCACTCCTGTTCCAGCCTAGCTGATTGCACTGCTCTCAAGGGGCTGTAGTGATCCCCAATCTGGGACCAGCCCCAGCTGTGATGCTGGCTCAGCATGGCAGACACAATCACCTCCCAGTGGGGCTGGCTAGTGTGGCCAGGGCACAGGGGAGTAGGTTTCTAAGGGGCACTCTGTGGGCGGGCACTCAGACGTGAAGGGGCGGGAGGCACTTGACAGTGGGGAAGCATGTGTATTTTAGGTTGCTGAGCAGTGGAGGGGCCAGTAGGGAGGTGTGTCTGTCTTGAGATGCAGTACAGTTGTAGTGGTGGGGCTGTGGGGCATGTGGTGGGGGGCAACTTTTCAGCCATTCTCATACCCCTCTTCCGTTCACTCAGCCAGTCACTCTCTCCACTGTGCTCTCTCTCTCAGGTCTGCCTCTTTCATCTATTTCTCCCAGCACAAGGTCTCTACAAACAACTCCCAATCCTAGCCTTATCCTCAACTTTTATATCCTCTGCTACATGCCTCTGCTGAAAGTCCCATGACCTCCCAGATTTCCAAATTCTCTCTCTCTTTCAGTTCTGCCATTTTTTTCATTGAGCTGCAATACTGCTACACAAATATTGATCCCAGCTGTCTTTTGCCATAAGACCACCTAAGCTCCTGCACCTCTCTCTCTTCACAGAGGATCTTGTCAAGCTCTTCAAAAATAAAGTTGATTAAATCTAATGGGTCTCCCCTTCTCCCTCCACTTCCTCTCCTGTCCCAAACAGGGATATTTCTCTTGTACTCTAAACCATCCCCATGCCTCAGTGACCTCTCCCCTCCTGTCTCCCTTGTCCTCTCTCTTACATTTCTCCTTGGCCTTTCATTCTCTTCAGACTCCTTTTCATCTTAATGCATGCCAATTTCTCACATCCATTAAAAGCTTTGTTCTCACCTCTCCCTGTAACTTTGACTTTATTTTTCTTCACCTCTAAACTCACTGAGTATGCTGTTTACAACTGCTGCCCCAATACAATATACCTCTACCTGATGTGGCTGGATAGAGGAAAGGGGATGATGACTATCCCAGATTACACTGAGACTGGGACTCCCAGACCACTCCCTGAAAATACCAGGCAGGGAAACATATCTGACAGACTACTCCCTTGAAGATGTTGAATTCCAGTCAGCCTGCCTCAGGTCCAAAAAATAAATATCGCATGGGGAAGAAGGGGTGATGTTTGAGAGGAGGATCATGAAGTCTTCTATAAAGGTTTGTGCAGATATTCATGGATATTAAAGCTTTGTCTCCACTGCAGATTTAACTTGGGGTCTATCATAGATTTTCCCCATAGGGCAGATCTTGAGACAGTTGTTAACACATGTTGTTACCCTGCGATAACGCCAGTGAAAAGAGAAAATCACAACAACTGAGATATGATGGTTCTCCAATCCATCTGTGACAGGGCTTGCATACCCCACACTATCCCAGGCAGCGTCAGGCTTGTGGTATTGACAGTGGAAGTCCTGCCTCCCCAGCAGGACTGGGCATGCTCCAAATACTCTCGTAGTATAAAGAAAGGGAGCTCAGCTCATTTTGGGCTGGCGGCCACAGGAGAAGGACCTGCCTGGGAAGCTCCTGCAGAGGACCAGCCATAGCCCCTGATGGTGCTGGGAACCAGAGGCCCACTGGGCCTGCCTGAAGCCCAGCGACTGGAGGAGCCAGAGGAGGCAGCCAGCCCGACTGTCCACGGAGATCCTAAAGACTCATGGGAGACCCCGACTCACATACCTGTAGGAAGTGACCCAGGGAGGGTGATGGAGTGGTACCTCCCACCCGGGAAGCCTCAGTGTGTTTCGGTAGGACTTCCCCACTGAGTCAGTGGCAAGGCACTATGCCATTGTTAAAGCCCTGGGTCGGGGCCCAGTGGATTCGGGTGGGCCCAGGCCCCTTCTACCGGGGTTGCCCCACCTCTTTGAGGGCGCCCCCACTTCATAGACTCTGGCCATAAGGCCTCACTGCCCTGCACCAAGGGCTGCACTATAGACCCTGGCCATAAGGCCTAACTGCTCTGTATCGAGGGCTGCGCTATGGATTCTGACCAGAAGGCCTCACTGCCCTATACCGAGGGCTGTGCTATAGACTCTGGCCATAAGGCCTTGCTGTCCTGCACCTAAGGGCCGCTTTATGGACTCTGGCCCTTAGGCTGTGCTGCCTCGGCCCCACAGGCATAAACCTTCACCCCATCCCAGAAGCCCCCTGGACCAGGAGTGGAAAGAAACCATGCAGTGGCTCCCAAAATGCAGGACAAATTTCATCTGACAACCTGCCCTCCAGTCCCAGCCAGCGGCACAGCAGGGCTCAGGCAGGCAAGCTGCCTACTTGCCATGGCCAGTGGCCCCAGGCTGCTCCTGGAAGCAGCTGGCTGCTGGCACATCTCTGTCTCCCCAGGCAGCACACAGAGACTCGCTGCCCCTCTCCCCGCAAAGGAGCTCACAGAGATGTGCCAGCAGCAGGGTTAAGGCGGCTCTCCACCCGTTCTGCCTCTCTCTCTCAGTGCTGCTCCTGGAAGCAGCCGGCATGTCCCTACGGCTTCTGGGTGTGTGTGTGTGTGTGTGTGCGCGTGTGTTGCTGCGTGCTGCCCCTAGCGTCGACTCCGTGGCTCCCATTGGCTGGGAACTGTGGCCAAAAGGAGCTGCGGGGGTGGCAGCTGCGGGCAGCAATGTACGGTGACCCACTGGTCCCTTCCCCACTTAGGAGCCGTTGCCAGTAGGGTGTGTGTGGTGGTCGCTGTGGAAGCTGCGGAAGGTAAGAGCCATGCTCCTGCCCCTTTTCCACACTCCAACCTCCCCCCCACCCCCGCCGCCCAGAGCCCTCACCGAAATTTTCTCCCAGAGACTGCCCCGCCACCCTTCCTGCACCCCAAACCTTTGCCTCAATCAAGGTACTTCACTTTATTTTTATTTACTTCCCATTACTTATAATATAGGAGGAGGATGAAGAAAACAAGAATGAAAAATGTATGGGGTGGGATAAGAGAGAATGTATTTTTTCTTGGCTAGGTCCTCACAGAGGAGGGAGGGGGGCAAAAATGAAGTTGCGCACAGGGCCCTACTAACTCTAAGTCAGCCACTGCTCTGGGCACCTATTCCTGTGTTCTATCTTGATATCTGCCTGCACTCTGACCCCTGGCCTGTAATGGACTATCAATCTGCCTTGCTTAGCATCCTACTTAACGTTTACCTGCCTGCAATTTCTCCAACTTCATGCATTGCCAATGTTTGATACAATACAATGATGGCCACTATCAAACCCCTGGAACAGTGAATCTCTTATTTAGATTACTTAGTCCAATTGACTTTGTAGAGTTTCTTTTTCGACAAAAAACTGGGATGAAGGCCATTTTGGATGAAATGTCCATTCTGTCCACAATCCTCTAATCACATCAGGTAAAAGACTATGAAAAACACACACGAAAATGTATGTCTTAGTATGTTTTTGATCAGAATAATGACTATATTGCACTGAAATTTACTGAGTATCCTGCATGACTGAGATGAGATATTCTTTTCACAATATTAAGTGTTAGTGTTTGTTCAAGAAAAAAAAATGGTGGCAACAAAAGACATGCTTGAGGATGAAGAAAAACTACGGGTGCCTAAAATATTGGAGAATTTATAAAAGAAAATTTCATCCTAAATATAAAGCAATATTCTGCTAAGGGCATTAAAATGTCAAGTCATCTGCTGAATAAATCACAGATGGACAACTTAGAGCTGACAAGGGATGCCGCATTCATGTACACCATAGTTTTTACAAAATGCTGTAACATTTGTTTTTCATTTCACGCTACTTCGTTTTTGTTGAATCTTCTTTTTTTCCAGCACTTCCAGTTCCCTTTCAGATTCCCAACCTATATACCTAAAGTGGATAGCACAAAATCTTGATTACTGAAGACTGATTTTGTCTTAATGAGGTAAAAGGTATTATATTTTATTTCTTTCTTGAATAAGTTACACAACTGTCAGGATAACCCAATAAGCCACCCAGGCACTGAAGACCTGATAAAAAGGGACAAATATAAAGGGTTTTTTTAGAATTCTGTTAAAATATGAAAATTAGTTGCCAAATAATATTATTACAATGTTCTGTAGTGACAGAGAAAGGAAAATTCAAATAAAGCATAATGATGTGTAACATACTGTGCTGTATGGAGTTTTTCATTTTCATCCGACTATTAAATGTGAAGGATTAAATATTTTCTGAGAATTACAACGTATTCTAATGAAGTTGAAAATACTTTGAACTATACTACAGCATTAACTGCATGCACATCTGAAAAATATGGTAGAGAGCAATACATGAATTTTGCATAATTTAAAACGTACTTTTGTCTTATTGTTTTTCTTTAAGAAAGCTGTTGTACAATAGATTGTTAACAGAGAAACCAGACTGTCTTTGGTCCCTTTAGGGCTTTACATTTTTTCTTGTGATTTATCAATTGTAGTCCACAAAGAATCAATTTTAAAAAAATCAATATTCAAGATGGCTTTGTTTGTCACACACCACTTGTCCTAAATGCCAATAAGAAAAAAAAATGTAATTTTGTATCATTTATTGTGGTGAAAATGATTACTGTGTCTCTCCTAATTAATGTGGCATAAAAACATTATGGTAAAATGATTGATTTTTTTTGGTTAAAGGGGAAATGTTTACATATTTAAAAGCTAAATGGGTTAATGAATTTTTTGGAAATCCATGACACCTTTTTAAATATAATGTAGTCTGAAGTAAGATTAGTTACTGCACCTGCCAATAAAGACTGTGAGAAATACAGTCAAGGCATGTGGTATATCAAGTTAAACAAATGGCATTAATAAAGCCAGGGTAATATTACTTATATTACATAATTAACATTTGCTTACCGTGTGTCTACACAGCATATTTTTCCCCCATTTCTTATGAGGTTGAAATGAAGTCCTTTTTTGTTATGGCGGTTGTAGGGAGGAATACAGAATGTATTAAACCAAAGTTAAACCAAACATTTCTGAAATGAACCTATTTCTCAGTGCAGTACCTTAGTCAGTGCTGCAATTCTCTGAGCCAGTTCAGCCTCCACTTCAGGCAAGGTCTCAGCCTTCCGCATTGTCTGTTGCAGCTTCTGTTCAGCAAGCTCAAGACGTTCTTGCAGCTGTCTGTTTTTTTCTTCCATCTGAAACCCGGAGATGAAAACAGAAAATATAAAAAGGAAGAATTAAGAAATGGCTGAAATTCTTGGGGGACTTTCTGAGGCGGGCACTCCAACTGGGTTCAGATACAGATACTCTCCGGCTTGCCAGAGAGTTTATTATGGGCTTGTGAAAAGAATTAATCCAAGTATGGAACTGTGCAAGCCTTTTATGCTATGACTGATATGAGAACTAAGGATTCTGTACCAAGGCCAAGTAAAGAAGTTGCAATCTGTAAAGTATGAAGATGAACAAACATTCTTTCCCCTCTAATCTGTGTGCAATTAGTGCCAGCCAAGGGAAAAAAGATAGCACTTCTGCCAGTAAAATCAGAGTTTTGAAAGCCACAGACACAAACATGACCCCTTTACTGCAAAACCAAGAGTATAAGAGACTGGGAAGAAGTACATGTTTTAGAAGGATAAATTTGCTACAAAATTGTTGGAACAAATTGATGTCAATAACATACCACTAGTGTGATGATGAAATCCACACTGGTTACACATCCAATGACATCCATTATCAGTTCCTGTCAGCTATTTGCTTAATGCAGCACAGTTAATTTTTTGTCGTGAATATATGGTTAAATCTTTTTTCCTGTAAATGGAATTACTGAATCTTTGATAATCATTGAAAGAAGAAGAGGGGGAAAAAATGTGGGCCTTTACGTTTTCTTTTGGTAAGTAGGGCATTCCCTACCCTATGATACATATAAAATGAATATGATTTCACTTAGTATTAATTGTCCCCTTCCAATGAATTTAGGGTGGGACTAATGAACACGCTGTAAATATTGTAAACTTTTGTACTTGTATTTTAATCCTCTGACAGGGTAATAACGTTTAAAATGTATTTTGTTGATGTTGCAATGCTGCAAATGTATTCTAAGACTGCTTTTATGTAGCACAATTATCAGTACTTACTATTCTCTGTAGGCAATTTATGCATATTGTAAAACTACTTAAATTGCTAATAAAAAATTAACAGCTGATATAGGTGTTTTGCTCTTTTGTCTATTGTTCTTACAGTTAAAAAGGAAAATTAATGAGAGTCTTCAAGCAACATTCAAAATAGCATTCAAAAAGTTTGGTTTTGATCCTTTCATATTTTTATTTTAATGGGGTTTCACTCAATTAGAGGACAATTTAGTTATCAAGGTATTCTCAAAGTGCCTTACATGGAGGAGCTCTTTTTTTTCTTTTGCATTATATACTGTTTACAGATAAGACATTTGAAAAAGTAAAGAATGAACCTTTGTCTATTAAGGAAGAGAAAGAAACTCACTTCTCCAAAATGTAAACAATATACATAGTTCTGCATTACAGTTTTCTATCCATAGTATAATCCTTACCTGAAACTATAAGCAATGTCCTCCATTCACTTGATCCATTGGTCAGACAAAGGACTAGATTATCTGTTGCCCTATGGCCCCTTTATAGCACTACGGCTGTGTAAATGGGCCTTAAAGGTAGCATCTCTCTCTTGTTCCTCATTCCCCACCCTAGCATGGCTAGTTGAATAGTTCTAAGCCTGTCACCATTACAGAGTCTGATGTGCTGGGAATTCCCAGGAGAACAAGGGTTGGGGCAGAGCTTCACTGCACCCACTGACTTTCATCTGTCGAAGCATATGTAAGAACAACTCAGTGGCTGCTCTAATTGATTCCAGAAGGCAATGTCATCTTTGCCCCCATCTCTTCCCCAACAACCCTATGCAGTGTGTTTCAGCCACAAAAGAGAATCAGATCCAAAGGTTTTGTTGTTTCACAAACTTTATCACAAATGACTTAGTTGGCACATAACTAGGATTACTCTGTCAAACTCAAATCACTTTGTACTAGAATACAACCAGAAGCAATTTGAGGGTTCTGGTACTCAAAAGTTCTTGTGCCCTCTCTCTTGTATAACACTTGATGATAACATATATTGATAAATAATAGTTAAGAATGCCTCACAGAACTCCTGTGAGGCACCTACACAAATTTTACAGAAATTTAAATCTTGTGCCTGTGAGGTTAAAGCCAACTAACTCAAGGTTGTACTGAGCAAGCAAAAGAATCAGGAATAGAACCTGTAAGTTCTGACTTCCAGTTTCCTGATTGAACTACTAGAAAACTTCCTTTCCTATAGGATAAACAACCCCTAAGGATTCTAAAAGCTTTTTTTAGCTCTAGAATCCATAAATTTGAATAAGTTCTAAATTATGGGCTTTGGCGTTCCCTAGTTCAACTCTGACTTCAGGTTTTGCAACAATCACAGAAAAAATATGACTTGAAAGAGAACTATCTCATCCTTGTGAATCTTTTTAAAATGAAGATACATGGAAGACACAATTATCAGTGTAATCCATGCAGTATTAAAATATTTTCATTTATTAAAACCCATTTTCTGCAATTGACCAGTATTTGGTCGAATAATCTCTCTTTTAATGTATATAACTTTTATTTACATTTGTGTGACCAACAATATCCAAGTAAACATGGGGAACAAACTGATCATTGTTTGCTTAGCTTATGTAATTTGATGCGCACTGGTGCAGGACAACACAAGGATACATAACTCAGCACAGATACCTCGCAGAGCTGAGTGGACAAATTGGTTTTGCTATTTACGATTATGGTAGCTAATGTGAACCGTACAGACTTTGACCTGTGTGATTTTCTTTTAGACAATTTTGTCCATACTCTGTTATGGCTGATTTAGAATGAGAAACGTGGCCTACTTTAACAGAAACCTCCTACCACAACTTCAGGACTCCTTTTTTTTCTTTAGTGTTAACTTTAATTCTGCATGAAGAGAGCTGCTCTGCAGATACTGAACCTGACGCAGGATGGCCTCCTTATTTGCCAGTTCATTTTCCAGTTTATCATTCATGTCATGTATGGAGGTGGATTCCCTCTGTGCACTGAGGTAACGCTTCTCAAGGGTAGTGATTCTTTCTTCCATGTCTTCTTTCTGTGCCATAGCCTAAAATGAAGAAATGTGTATTTCAAATGTCATTTAGTTTAGATGTCAGCTTAATGTTCATGTTAACAGGATGCAGAACTGCAAAAATATGCAGAGGAAGTGATTTTCCTATTTTCTATAAGGAACATATTTCCCCTTTGATTAATATGCCTTCATATAAATAAACCATCTACAAATGTCTATAGCAGAATTTAATGCTACCCAAGAACATAGTTAAATATATAGTTCAGAACAACATTCAGGGAAAACTGAAGATTTTTCAACTTGTCTGTTTTTTCCTAGTTATCTGGATTTTCATATGTATGATAGATATAACAAAGAACCCAACATTAGCTTACTTTTTTTAAATAACTATAGACATGAATACAAAGGAAAATAATCCACTTCATATATCATATCTGAACATCACTATAGCAGTACTATAAAAGTTATATGCTACTTATCAAAAAAGCTGATGTGCTTTAATATACTGTAAGTCTATTACAAGAGGAGGTGATAAAGGCAAATGATTTCTAAGTCAGTCTGATGATTTTAGGGAGGCTGACTTAAGAGTTTTAAATGCTCGGGGTTGGCAATACTGGAAGAGAAGCCTTGCAAGAAGAAAGAAGCTGCTGCTTAAATAATTTCCCCTACAGGTTCAATGGGATGTTGCCCACTCATGCCAGCCTTCACACTAAGCACTTCTCTAAGGCACCTCTGACAGCTGCTTCTTTCTCTTATTACCCACTGGCAATTGATGGCATTTTCGAAGTGGAGCGTAAAGGGGCCAGTGAAGAAATTGCTTCCTTGTCATCTGAAGAGAGGAGCAAACAGATAACACAGGATGAGAAGGGCAAGGCTGATGCAGAAACTAGTGGGAGAGAGTAATAATGTTCCGAATTTTGTATTTCAAAACAGTTATTCCCTTTATAGTAAATATGTTGACCACTAAAGGGTGGAATATTTCATTTTGCCTTTTCTCCGTTGTCTTCACTGAGTCACAAAACAGGACTGATTTTCAAGTTGCAGGTGTAACTTTCATATTTATTCTAGATATTCAAAAGTAAAAAAGAAACAGCTTCTCTCTATCAACTATGAATGCTAAAACAGTTATCTCTAAATATTCACAGTAAACAACAATCAGAAAAGGAAGGAAACAATAGAAAGGTTCAATTATATCACTTGTAGAAGGCCAATGTATACCTTGGACATGCTAACATATATATATGTTCCAGCAGTTTTCTCACATATTGGCCTGAAATATAAAAAATCTTATAATTTACAGAGAATGGGAAAATGTCTCTGAATGTCTCCATTACCATATGGCTCTTATATCTCTTGGTTATGCCAATAGCGAATTCACCAGCATGAGATGCAAGATTTTCCAATAAGCAACTCCAAATGTAGTACTTTAATTTTTTTTCTTTGGATAGTGACTGCATTACCTGTATCTTATTAGTATTTATACTACAGTAGCTACTAGGAGCCCCAATCACAGACCAAGAACCCACAGAACAAAAGGACAGCCTGGAGACAGGAGACAACAGATAGACACAGACAGATGGGAAGTACATGGAAACAACGAAACAATACTTGTCAGAATGATAAGCTGTGGTCACAGAACATCAGCAGCCTGATGGTTGACAAATATTTTGTAGGCATTATGGTAAAGAAATGTGTTAATGAGGGATTTCCAGGAGGATAATGAGATTGCTTTGTGAATGTTTATGGTTTTAGCCATACTGAGTTTGAGCTGAGAGTTAGATGTCAAAGGGCGGAACCCTACAGAACCCCACAGAAAGTTGAACAGGGGACATGAGGAGGACCCTCTGGAGGACATACTTAAGGAGCAATCAGAGAGGTACAAAAAGAACCAGAAGAGGACATAATCATGAAAGCCACAGGATGATAAGATTTCAAGAAGGAGAGCATGATTGACTGTATCCAAGAAGCTAACGTGTCAAGGAGGATGAGGATGGAGTACTGGTTCTAAGCTAGGAACCAGGGGAAACCTGACCCAGAACAGTTTCTTACAATACATTGTTACTCACATTGTCACCACAATGGAAAAATGTTTACAAGAATTATTTATGCAAAATCCCCAAATTAAAACATTATCAATGTTGCAAAGTCAGGCACTTGAAAGCGAGGAAATGACAGAATTCAGTTTGCATATACAATCTCCATTTGCTTCCCCCTGGTTCAGTTAGCCATTAATGTCTATATGATAGTTGCATCAGTAAACAGAGTATCAGGGATTAAAATGGTCAAATTCTGAAGCTCTTAGCACTGTTTTATTCAGCCTTACTGAGGCAAAACTCCCTCTGAGATTAATGAGAGTTTTGGCCTGATTAAGGTCTGAGTCAAAAATGAGTAAACACTTCATGATTTGGCTCAATATGTAACTCAATTAGATGAGTACAATGGTGACATACACCACATTCCGTGCTACTGTGAAACAACAGAAACATTTTAACATGTTACCTTGGAGTTTATCTCCTCCTATTTCAAAGTGAAATGGAGAGCCACAAGTATGATAAACTACCCAGAAAATTACTAACTGTACAGAATTAACAAGTATGAATCAGGAATAAAAAATAAGTCCTAAAGACACTGATAAATTGCGGTATATTCTCTTCTCAATGCAATATATATATATATATATATATATATACACACACACACACATACTGGAAGATTATGTAATATATAATTAATATGCAATATGCATAATTATTAGAAGACTAAGGATGAAATCTTGACACCATTAAAGTCAACAGGGAGTTGCCATTGACTTCCGTGGGATCAGAGTTTCATTTTAAGGTTTTTATTAGACTTCAAAATCTATGTCAATTAATTTCACTGCCTGCAGAGAATTGTTTTAGCTTTAAAATCTTGTCTAGTTTTTAGAAAGATTTAAATGTTGACACATTATCTTGGCATATTAAGATTACTTATTAAGAAACATATTCTGTTACTCCTCATGTTGTGTGTACTTTACTTTCTAAGTTGCCTCACTGAAATAAGTGGGATTACTTGAAGAGTAAGGTACTATGCAACCTAAGTAATGGTGGCAGAATCTGGTCCTAAGACAAAGGTTAAACCAAACATCTAGATTATCCTTTCCTTGATTGCTAAAAGAACATAAAGTTATATTTTTCTTACAAAAATAATGAATGTAGTTAAAATCTTTTATTTTATATTTCTACTTTCCACACAGGTAGAGTAAAAAAACCCTTATTCTGAGTGTAACAAACCAGTCTACTCTATTTCTCAGTGCATACTTCAGTTACTATATTGGAAAGTGTTTCTTCTGCTGTCCAATTACATCATATGAACTGGTATCTTTATATCTGTTTGGAAAAAATATATATTAGCAAAGTTGGTGTTTGATAGTTTGCAATTTGTCCAATTTGATTCTATTTCTGTAAATTAACATTTGGGTTTTAGAGTAAAAAGGACAGGCTGTAGGTTGAAGCAAGGATGTTTGAACATTGGCATGTTGTTACAGCTAGAAAGGAAGGTGGCAGATGGGACTCAAGATGTCCAAAAGACAATGAATGTTTCACTGGAGAGGGGAGAGAGAAGTTGAGAAAGGGAATGTCAGAGAGCACAGATGAGGAAAGGAAGCAGTTGGGGGGGCGGCAAGGCCATAGGCAGATATCAGAGTGGCATAATAAGACAATATAATTTCTTAAACTGTATAAAACATGTTTTAATTTGAGATTTTAAAAGAGATGGAGAAACACAGCAAGGCTGTGTCATGGAGCTGGAGCTGCAAAGGAGCAGTTTCTTGCATGGAGAACATGTGAAGAAACAGAGGAGTGAGAAGAAGTAGGGAAAGAGAGAGAAAAGGATTATGAGATAGGAAGAAAATTCCATGATGGATTTTAAAAGCAGAGAAGGCAATTTTGACAGATTCTGAATTGACTGGCCAGGCAGGGTGGGAAGTAAAGTGATTTTTCCTCTTTGTGTGTTTAAGAAGATACACAGCAGATTCAGTGCAAATCTGAGCCTGGAGACATGATATCTGGAAGGCTATAAAAGAGGGAGTCACAAATATATGAGGAGAGGTGATAAGGAGCATGGAAGAATATTTCAGCTGAGGGGATGTCTGACATGTATGGGAATTTGCAGAGGAGGAAACAGATTTATTGAGAGAAGACGCACACTTTTGTTTTTGTGAATGGTATCTTCTACAAAGATTTCTAATAATTTTTGATGTTTTACTTTTTTTAAAAGATTAAACTTTATGTAACATACTTCCCAGATTTCTGTCATTGCTAACCTTGATTGCCATGTTGAGTGACCCAGCTTGGCTTATGTCAAATACCCAATGCATAACTTGTTGAAAAGTTTGAGGTGAAAGTGTAGTAAACCGTCTCACCTCTCTAATATCTCTTTGATATTTACTGTTCATTTCTTCTGTTTTAATTAGATCCTTCCTGGCGGTCTCTGCTTCCTGCTCTACCTCCCCCACTCGGGAAGACAGGGCAGCCAAACGTTCCTTCATTTGTGCCATTTCATAATTCTGCTTTTCGAGCAGTTCCTGTAGTTCCACCACTTGACTGGCTTCATCATTTGAGTCTATAGAGCCATTTGATAGGCGCTGCAGGGAGAGGAACAACAATATTCATCCATTACTTATCATGTAATGTAGAAACTTCCTGGAACATTTTTTAAACAAATCTGTCAGCAATGAAAAGACAAAATATTACAGGCATTTTAAGTATAAATAACATGAGATTCAGGGATACTAATAAACAAAGGAAACAGAAGATACGTGCACTGTTAAATTGTACACTCGTTGTGTTTTACAGCGTAAATTGTGGTTATTTATCTACTAGGTCTTTTTTACAGGAAGTCAGCTCAAGTCAATAGAATTCAACCGTCAGAGTGGAAATCTCCATCAGAAAAGGTGGAATTTTAAGTCTCTAGTATTGCATATACGAATGATAAGAGAACAAATGTAAACCATTTTGGCACAGACACCCGAAGGACATGTGGAACTTCAGAACTCTGAAGATCCTGCATCCCAACCCTATACTCAGTCAGCCAGATCACATTACTAAAATTGACCCAAATTCACACAAAGTCTGCAGATACACTGCAGCCCTCCAATGCGCCATTTGTCTGGACAACTGCCATTTTGAAAGTATGCACAGAAAAAACAACAAGGCTCCACACTGTATATAAAATTAGTCAATGAAGTTTGGGATGGCTCCCAAGAATCATCTCACTAACCGTCCCCCAATCCCTAACTGAATGGTACGTGTATGGTGGACAGATATCAGTTATGTTTAGGTGGAGTTGAGAAATATCATTCTGCGGGCTGATTCTGCTACTTTTTGTCCTCTCTTGAGGTCTCGCTCCCAATATCTCTTCCACATTAGTGTTCATCTTTGAAGTCTCTCTTCAGCATCTCTCTTCACCCTTCTACCCAGCTAGGGAAGGCTGCTTCATATTTCTGACACTCAGCTTCAATGGGGAGGGAAACAATGCACTAGCTGTTCAGTATCTCCACACAGAGAAATGGGGGAGAGAAACAACTAAAGAATTGCTGCAAGTTTCTGGAGTTCAACAGACCAGTGCTATAAAAGCCAGTTTACATTCTCCCTTGCTGTCAGTGTACAACACAGGGGTGTTGGTCCTCAAAGATATTGTCCATTGTGCGCTGGAGAGTCAAGTATATACTACTGCATACATGGTGTATGCATGGCTGTGCCCTGATTAGAATCCATAATTCCTCCCATTGCTCCTTCTGTATTACCATATCACTACATATTTATACAGTTTGTGTCTATTTACAAATTCAAAGGAAATCACTTTGTTTAATGATTTTAATTATATTCTTACTCAACTCAGCTATCAAATGAACCCAGACCATATAGTTACACTAAAACCATCTGCATTTCTGTGGATCACTAAATGAGATTGTTTTATACTAAAGATTCATTAGATTAAAACAGCTCAGCTCCAAAATTACTTTCCTAGTAATTTGTGTTATGCTTAAACTGTATATTAATTACTGAAATACAGTTGATCTATTTTGGGCTACTACTGAATAATGACAATCATAGAAGTTGAAAATCTTATTTCCATTTGATTTTGCTGGTTAGAATGATTTCAATTACAGCATTTGCATATGATTACTATTCATATTCTGCAACTGTATATGAAAATATAAATACTACCTGGCCACAATATGAAACACATTACCACCATCCTTTGTTTCAGTGTATGAACTTTATGTAACTTCTCCTCTCATGGTTATTAAAATGTTACTTTTAGGGCCTTATTTTTATGCAGTAATTTTAGCAGTTTTGACAGATGGAGTAAGTCATAGACAGATGGACAAACGTTATCATGTGTTTATCTTGCCATATTATTCCCTAAATGGTAGCATATGAATTGAAGCTAAAATATAATTAAGCAACCATCAAATATAAAATATGAACATCATCCGGTCACTTGCTTTATGAGACCAAAAATATAATAACTTTATCATGAGTAAGCTTTAATTGCTATCAAGTGTACACTCACCAGCACTCTCTGTGAAAAATAATTATGAACGTGAAAAAAATAATTGCACCATTTTTCTTTGAAAGATTACAATTATTTTAAAAATAGAAATACATCTCAATGATTTTAAAATGTTGAAGTAGATGACTAAGAGATAGATTTTTAAAGGTAGATAAGTGCCTAACACCCATTAATAACTCCCATATATTTCATGGTTAAGTTGAGTAACTATAGAAAAAGGTTATATGTCTTGATCAAAACTGGCTTGCAAGTTACTTTTTCCTGTTGTTCAGCTCTGGTAAGAATTTGCTGAATGCAGCTAGTCGAAAATGTTCTTTTATATCAATAATTTGACATTCAAAGAAACAAATCTATTGCAATTGATCACTGTTTTCTTTTAGAAACCGCATGCAACACAGAAATAACATTAATGAGTACTTACTTTCCCCTATCACCATGCTACATGTTCTCCATCCTTCTGGTTGTCTTTCCACTGTCATCCAGACAACAACACACACATGGGGAGGAGGGATTCTCTCCTTTCTCCTCAAATGTTTCCTAGCTAGGGTGGAGAGGCATTGACCCGAGTCTCCAGGCTAAGCACTGATCTGAGCTCAGTTTATTCTCTTTGGCCTTGTATCAGACCAGGCAAAGTGAACTGGAATGATTTAGTTGGGGATTGATCCTGCTTTGAGCAGAGGGTTGGACTAGATGACCTCCTGAGGTCCCTTCCAACCCTGATATTCTATGATTCGATGAACCTGTGTTCCATTTAACCTCTCGGCACACACTGTCCTGAACCCAGGAGAGACAGAGGGAAAGAGCTATAATAGAGTAAGGGTTGGTTTTCTTTCATCACTCAGTTTTTTTATAATTTGATTTCCTTTCAATCCTGCCAACCTAGGCAACAGTATGGTCTGAATATAGGGTAGGATTAGCTCCCAGAGGCCTTTAATTATGTAATACTATTCATCTCAGTGAGAGAGGAAAGAGAGCACGTTGATTATCCAATCCTAATCATCTGATTATCTAATATTGTTCTATTCAATGTGTCTCCATTAAATAAAGATTACCCTTAATTTCAATAATTTGTGTTAGCTAACAACTGCACTAAGAAAATCAGCATTTCCGTAAGAAATATTATATTTAAAAAATAGTGTTGGACCAGACACTGGACCAGCTGAGTCACAAATAATTATGAAGCCCCCACTCCAAAAGTTGTCCCATAATGTTACTGTAGCTTCTCAAAAATTACTTTGTGTTTGTGACATTTTGCTAGAGCCTAAATATCATTAAAATATTTTCCTCAATATATATATATAAATATGTTTTATCAGCTAAAAGCTCAATTCCTTTCTTAATACCAATATGAATAAATTATGTCTAATTTGAGTGGTGTGACGTGTACCTAGATCAGTTTTATGGTAGTTTCAATAAGGTATTTTTCATTAACTTGACAGTACAACTGGAATGTGTTAAAGGAACATTTTGATTGCTATATACTGGTACATTTCAATTAATTTGTCATTTACAAGAGACTTAGAATACACTGTAGTTTTACTCTGTCTCAAAGGAGAGCAACATTTGTTTGTCAGGTCAACCAAGGTGAGAGAAGAGAGCCAAGGACCAGAGTGACCAAATATTTTAGAATCTTTGATCCAGCACCCATTAAAGTCAACAGAAAAAGCAAAGGAAAGACTGAAAGCCAAGCACAGAAACCAGGTGAAATCTGAGGACTGACAGAAAAAGGAAATTGAGGTCAAGTCAAGAGAAGATAGGAGCTATGAGCTCAGAGGACATGATGAACATGAGACAGACAGGTAGACAGGAGGTACAAGGTAGGGAAAAATGGAAAGACAGCCAAAACAAATCTCCAAAGACCCTGTTTCTATCCTAAGCAAAGATGCAGATTGTACAAGAGAGAATTGTCCAGAAAAGTTCATTTAAATAATATTTCAAAACAGTGTTTCTCAAAATGGGGTAACAGACGCCTGGGGGTTCCCCAGGGTTACTCCAGTGGGGTTGCAGGCCCCACTAATTAACTCCTCCCCCCTCCCTCCTAACGCCTCCTTCACACCAGCTGTTCCCCTGCGTGAAGGAGGTGCTGGGACAGAAGTGGGGACGCTGGGTCTGCACCAGTTCCCCGAAGTAGCCAGCATGTCCCTGCGACCGAAGGCAGGAGGTCTCCATGACTGCCCCAGGCCCAAAAGCCAACTCTGCAGCTCCCATTGGCCAGGAACTGCAGCTTACAAATTAAATACATGCAAATATATATAAATAATATATAATTTATATATTACATTAATATAATGTAAAAGGGGTCACCTGTATAAAAGTTTGAGAAACAATGGTCTACAGATTACAGAGAAATGATCCGATGACTAGAATTCTTTGGAAAATGCTGCAGCATCAGAGAACAGGTGGGAAGTGTCTTTACCCCCAAGCATTTTAATGGAAAATTTTAGTCTCTACTTGATCAGCTCCCTCACTGTAAATCACAGTGAAGATAGGGTTAAAGGTTAAAGACATTTTATTCTTTGTTTTCATATACTTACAGTTGCTTTCATTCCTTGATGTAAAGAGCGAATAATGTTCAGCAATTTGGGAGGACAACCTAGAGTCTTCAGAACAGCAAAAAGGCAGTCTGACAGTATTCGGTCTTTACATCAAGAAATGAAGGCAATTAACTGTAAGTATATGAAAACAAAAAATAAAATGTCTTTGATATCAACAGTGGGATGAAACAGAAGTGTATCATAGCCCTCTGTGCTCTTTAAAATCTACTTTTCTTTCCTGATTATACGTGCATTTAACGACAGTAATGATGGCATTATCAGACCAGATGTTTTTACATCACAAGGTTTAGTGTGAAAACCAAGGTGAAAGAGCTGGGTTTTGAGAGATTTTCTGTTTGTGCCATGTTTGCTGTAGTGAGGCGGTGTGAGTCTCTGTCGCCCCAGGAAGAGGCGAGCTCCTCTGGACACCAGAGTGGGTGGAGCCAGGAAGCCCTGAGCCTGCCCCCCAGAAGGGTCAGGCATGGCACAGGAAGTATAAAGGCCCAACCCCAGAGCTCACTGGGAGAGCAGTCACTGGGAAGGCCAGATGCCTCTGGCCCTTTTCACGGTTGGGAAACCCCAGCAACCTGTGGCGGACCCAAGGGCTGGCCAAGCCTGTCCTGGTCCAGCTACTCAGAGGAGTTGCTGAGCCTGCCCTGTACCAGCTATCCCAAGGAACCCATGGTGCTGGATACCACCCTGACCTGAGTACCTTGAGAGGGGGACTCTGGAAGTAGCCCAGGGGCAGCCAACCCTAGTCTGGCTCTATCACTGCCAGAACCCATCTCAGTGTGTTGCGGCCAGGATCTCCACTGACGCAGCAATGGGTCTTCTGCTGCTACTAGGGCACTGGACTGGGACGCAGTGGCGTGGGAGGGCCTGCGTCCCCCCCCCACCCAACTCGCAATCTTCCCCTGTCCCAGGCCTTCAGACCCAGGGCATGGGCTCACTGTGAGTATACTGTTATTGCTCAGGCCCTGCCTAAGGGCCTGAGCACCTGAATCACCATTGCCCTCCCTGATCTAGGGCCTGGGCTTGCAACTAACTGTGTTTATTTCTGTCCTCACAAAGGCCACGGAGGAAGACTCCTGCAGCCAGACGAATTCTCTGCTAGGCCTCCTCTCGAATTTAGTGTGGGGGGAAGGGTGTGGTGCCGCTCAAGAGAGAGACAAGCCCCGGCTAACCTCTCTACAGTTGCCCATAATGAATCTTCTTTGCAAAATCTCTTGGACAGTTTTTCTGCGTCATTTCAGAGGTTTAGGTTGACAATTAGTTTTAAGAAGTCTGTGATCATGTACCAAAGGGTGGAAGAACCAATGCCTCACATTAGTCTAAAGCATGGGTGGGCAAATTTTTTGGCCTGAGGGCCACATCGAGATTACAAAATTGTATGGAAGATGGGTAGGGAAGGCTGTGCCTCCAAAAATAGCCTGGCCCCACCCCCTATCCGACCCCCTCCCACTTTCCACCCTGACTGCCCCCCTCAGAATCCCCAACCCATCTAACCCCCCTGCTCCTTGTGCCCTGACTGCCTCTTCCAGAGACCCCTCACCCCTAACCACCCCCCCACAGGGTCCCACCCCCTATCTAAGCCCCCATGCTCCTTGTCTCCTGACTGCCCTCTCCTGAAACCCTAACTGCCTCCCCGAACTCCACCACCTACCCAATCCCCCCTGATCTGTCCCGTGACTGCCCTGACTCCTATCACCCCCACGCCCTGACTGCCCCCCTGTGATTCCCATGCCCTATCCAGCCTCTCCATTCCCCCTCTCCTGACCGCCCCTGCTGAACCTCTGCCCCATCCTACCATCTCCTACTCCCTGTCCCCTTACTGTCCCCCAGGACTCCCTGTCTCTGGATCCAACCCCCTGGCCCTGGCCCCGGCCCCCGTACCAAGCTGCTCAATGCAGCAGCACGGATAGAGATAGATGCACTGTCACGCTGCCCCGCCCCCACAGAGTGCTGGCCGCATGGTGACATGGCTGCAGGGAATGGGGACAATAAAGGAGGAGCCGGGGGAGCCTCCCCAGCTGGGAGCTCAGAGGCTGGGAAGGATGGTCCCACCGACTGGATGCAGCCCGCTGGCCATAGTTTGCCCACCCCAGCTCTAGAGGGTAAATCTCTTGGTGTCATTGACAGCTTGTGCTACTTGGGTTCTATGATCATCAGGAATCCTGACCTTCAGACTGAACTGTCTAACAGAATCAGAATTTCAGACCATTAGGGAAATGTGCATGGAATAACAGCAAATGTTGACTAAGGTGAAAATACAAATCTACAAGACTTGTGTGCTGCCATCCCTGCTTTATCGTTCAGAAATGTGGACTACATATGCTAGGCACTTCAGCAGACTGAACAGCTTCCATATGAGATGCCTGCACAAGGCATAAATAAAATAAATAAATAAATAAATAAAATATAAATAAATATATAAAATGTAAATAAAGTACGAAGACAAAATATCAAACACAGAGGTGTTGGGGTGTACAGGACTGACATAGTTAGATACCACTATTAAGAAGAGGATATTGCGATAACTTGTTCATGTCAGAAGAATGGGAGGAGACTGTATCCCAAAAATATATTTTATATAGTGAGATTCCTGATGGCTCCAGAAAGCGAGGTCACCCTTTATGGCAGTACCGCAATATGTGTAAAAATGATATGTAATTGTTCAACATCAACATTGAAAGCTGTGAGGAACGCACAGAATCCCATCTAATCTAGAGGAAATATCAGGCACTGGAGGCAGCTCAACATGAAGCAGCTTTGATTCAGAGGTGGAAACAAAAGTGAGAACAAACTCGGGCCTGGTCTACACCAGCGGGGAGGGTCAACCTAAGATACTCAACTTCGGCTACGTGAATAATGTAGCTGAAGTCAATGCATCTTAGGTTGACTTACCTGCCGTCCTCACAGTGGCAGCAGTTGCCTATCATTCAGAGATATCTCTGATCTCCAAGGTGTAAAGAGTAACCTCAGCACTGAGTACTTCAGGGGGTGTGAGGATGGACGGGTGGGACAAGAGTGAGGAGTGGGAAGACCAGGATTCTGTTCCTGACTCCATCACAGTTTTCTTGTATGACCTTGGGCAAGCTGCTTGTGCTTCCATTCCTCTAGCTATAAAATGAGGACAATAATACAGCTCTTCTTCACAGGGGTGTTGTGAGGCTCAGTGCATTAATAGTTCATCAAAATCTTTTAGATCCTTGGACAAAAGATGATTTAAACAATTACGTTAATGATATTCACTTCATATTACAAAGTATTATATGACCATAGGGATAAAGAGAAGCAGCAAAAGCAAATTTAACAGCACTATGTTAAAAAAAGCAAAAAGCAAAAGTCATGGCAGTTACTGAGAAACTGAAATCACAGTCCATATAAAGTGGTGCAGAGATAGTGTCTCTTCACAAAAAAGCTTTTATAGCTGTCCAAATATAGCAATAGTAGCCAGGAGGAGAAACAGAACAGAGATGAAAGAATCATCAAGCAAATCTGATGGCAGAGATAGTATTAGTTACAACAGAGGAGGCATACCACAAAGAAAATCAAAGTTCAAAAATACCCCATGGGAGCAAGTACCATGAAGGGCAACAGGGATTAAACAAGAAAAATGGTCCAAAGAAAACATCTTCAAATTGATAGTGGTGTATGGGAGGAGGTGGAGGGGCATGTAATGCCCATATTCCCTAATGTTGAATAGCATGAAAAGAAAACCAACATCATTAGTGTGGGGTTTTTTTTCCTCTCTAGATCAAAAGCACAGCAGCAATGCAATCTGCTGTTTGTACAGGCAACTGTCAGCAGCGGGAAGGAGGGAAAACACATGGGACCACAGTGAAATTCTCTCAGACTCTCCCTTCCCCACATACAGCAGCACGAGAAAAAGTATCTGCCTACTAGCCTATTAGTACGGAGGAATGAAGATAAAAGCAAGACCAGGAATAGGTACATCATAAGACCCACACTGAATACCTTAACCTCTTTCAACCCATTCCACACCCAACACTTCAGTTTAATCCAACAGTACTGTTGAAGGGAAAGCTGTGCTACGGAGATGGCACAATCTACTATTTAAAACAACAGTAAGGACAGCAGACTACAGTAGTTACCAAATTAAATATAAAATTATCCAAGTTAGTGAGGGTGAACATATTCCTTTCTAATTTTGTAAAAGACAAGATATGAGGAAAGCACAGAAATATTCAGTTTTACCATGACAAATGCTGAGGTGCTTAATGACTATTTTGCTTCAGTCTTCACTAAAAATGTTAATGGTGATCAGATACTCAACACAGTTAATACTAACAACAAGGGGGAAGGAACACAAGCCAAAATAGGGAAAGAACAGGCTAAAAAATGCTTAGATAAATTAGATGTATTCAAATCAGCAGGGCCTGATGAAATTCACCCTACGGTACTTAAGGAATTAGCTGAATCTCAGAACCACCAGCAATTATCATTGAGAACTCCCAAAGAATGGATTAGGTCCCAGAGGACTGGAAAGAGACAAACAAAGTATTTATCTTTAAAAAGGGGTACAAATAGGACCTGGGGAAATTATATATCATTCAGCCTAACTGCGATATCTGGAAAGATACTGGGACAAACTATTAAACAATCAATTTGTAAACATCTAAAGGATAATAGGGTTGCAAGAAATAGCCAGCATGGATTTGTCAAAAACAAGTCATGCCAAACCAACCTAATTTCCTTCCTTCGTGTGGTTGCTGGCCTCCTAGATGGGAGGAAGCAGTAGATGTGATATTCTCACAGGCAAACTAGGGAAATGCAGTCTAGATGAAATTACTATAAGGTGGTTTACGTTTCGCTGTCAAACTTGGAGGGCATACCTAGTGAGGTCCTTAGGGGTCAGTCCTGGGTCTGGTACTATTCAATATTTTTATTAATGACTTGGATAATGGAGAAAAGAATATGCTTATAAAATTTCCAGATGACACCAAGCTGGGAGGGGTTGCAAGCCCTTTGGAGGACAGGATTAGAATTCAAAATGATCTTGACAAATTGGAAAATTGGTCTACAAATCAACAAAATGAAATTCAGTGAAGACAAGTGCAAAGTACTTCACTTCATCATCATCATCATCATCATCATGATGTTCCCATTAAGCCTCTGGTGTTTAGGGAATCGAGGAAACTCTTTCAGTCCTGTTTGTTTCTGGCAAGACTTTAAATGGTTCCCCAGTTGTGCCCCAGATTTTTTCAGCTCATTTTCCACAGCTGTTCCACAAAAAAACTGAGTTTCAGTTGTTAGCTATGGGAATGCCATTTTTCCAGAAAATGCTTTATGTTGGCACACATGAACAAGAAAGACAAAAGAAATGGATGCAATCCCCAGAGAAGTAGGTGGATGAGGTCCAATAAAATATATTATCATACACAACTTGTCTCTCTAATATCTTGGAACTGACATGGTTACAAGAAGACCCCAGAGAAATGTCAGTTTGGAAGATTTTTGCCAGCATAAAGGTGGGCACAAGTACAGGAGAAGTGAGAACATGGAAAAACTTGGGTTTATCAGGAAATAAATCTATTCAGGAAAGGCTAAAACATTTATTGTTGTCCAAATAGGACAGCAGGCAAAAGAAAAGGAAATAATATGTGAAGAAAGCCCTGGTAGCCCTTTTGTTGTTGACATATATGACAAACCCAGAAGCATCTCCAAAGCAGAAAAAACTACTGCCTAAGAGAAACTGCCAAACAGCCAGATGTTGCCGCTAGAATAGCATGTTCCAAAGCTTGACCTCTGGGTTTTGTGACTTCTCTACTGAAGAGAAAGCAGAGAAATACTGGATAGCAAAGTAAATGGCACGGCCTTTTGAAATGAATGAAATATTGTAAATAACTGTAATCATATTGTTTCAAATTTAAAAGATTCACCAAAATTATGAAATAAAATATTAAAGAAATATGCACTGTTATATATCATGGATGAGAACATGCACTAAAATCGTATAGTGCTATAAAATAATATTAGAAAAAAGGTCAAGGAAATTCAGTCATACAAGAAATTTAACAGAAATAAATCACAAACAGCCACATATTGCCACCAGATCTGAAAGCTGGATCATAGATGAGCAGTTTTGTAGAAACATTTTCTAAACCTAGGGTTTTATATTAACACACATTAACATAGTCTCTGAGGAGCTTTAAAATTAAGTAGATTAGAGACATTGTTTTACCAGTGAACTTCATGAATTCTTCAAGTCTTCTACCTTCTATGGTTACCAAATACCCACTTCTTGTTCCTGGGGATTTTTTGGTGGTGGAAGGACATGGTAGTAAATTACAATCTACTAACAATGGAAATAAATATACTGCTTACGAAGAGGGAGCTGTAACGTTTGCCAGGTGGGTCAATTTTCAGGGAGGTGTCCCCAAACAGTTGGGGAGCTTCAGTTAGGAAAATAATCTGCTGTACTGTCATAACAGAAAAGGTGCTACCTAGGGCAGTGAATGTGTAGTGACTATTTAATGTGCCAGTGAGGCTGGTAGGCTCACGGTCCACCTCTGACAATACAAATCCTAGGGTTTAGTTTTCACTAAGAAAAATAGAGGCATTCAGACTGGAACAAAGAAAAAATAGGAGGAGAAAAGGCAGCGCAGGAATAAGGAGCATGGGGCATGATCTACTGCAGCAATAGTACTTTAGAGATCAGGGAAGCTAGAGATCTGTGACTCATACTAGGAAAATCTGGCTCTAGCTCACTGAGCCCAGCAAGGTCCTGTCTCCATTCCCCATCCTTCAAGGGTAACATCTTGACCCAGGGTTGCACTATTCAATTAAGCAAAACTCTTCCTCCATAGTTGATTAGCCTCAAAAAAGGTAGTGGCTATTGCCATTTAAAATGAGAGTGAACGTGCTATTTAGGTCAGCTGTTCAGAGACTATGACTGCTGAAGTGTGACAATCGTCCTCTTCAGCATGTATCTTACGTTGTGCTTCCCTTCTGCAGAGGAGTTCCCAAACATTTATTGTCAAAGTAATGATGTGCTTAGAAGCAGAACTCATTTAAAAACCTATCACATATTTGAGATTCATCCAGTGTGGAAATGTATATGGTTAAGCAGAGGGGTAGGGTGGGACAGTAAAAAATTCCAGAAGATTTGGGGAAAATGTCTCTAAAATAACTAATTTTAGGCACTGAAATTTTAAAATGTTGGCCTTAGTCTTAAGAAAAAACAAACACTACCCTCAATAATGATAGTTACACAGATGATCCCTTCTACCTGAAGAGTGATAAGAAAGGCCAGAACATCGCCTACAGAACTTACAAGGAAAGCCAAAAGAGACATACTTCCCAAGTCACCATACAACAAAAGAACCAATCTGAATTATTCAGTACAGGAATCTGAAGGGAAATGAAATAAATACTATCAGATGAGGTCATATTATGAAGATCACCTCTCTTTAGACTAAGTGTAGGATGAAATTGGCAAAGGGGAAATTTAATATTGCCTCACAAAATAACAAACATGATAGTTACTAATGTGGTCAAAGATGTCAGACTAAATTAATGGCACTGCCATGTCTGTTTGAAGGAAGACATATATATTAGAGAGTCCTAACAAAAACATCAGTTTTGTAAAAAGAAGGCATAGGAAAATTAGAAAATGTGCCATCAAATGAGGTGTTAAAAATCACTTGACTGCTCTCACCACAGTAGAGCAAATTAATTCCTAATTCAGGAAAAAAAAAAGATTCTGATAACATCGTCCACTGCTTTGGGCCAAACTCACAGTATGTTTTACTTTATTTTTTTTTAAAAAAGGAAAAATCCAGCTCTTGATCAATAAAGCAATCACAAATGGGATAAAGCATAGGTGACAGATATTTTGCAGTCAGCAATGAACCTTGTGAGATGGTTGCTACACAAACAACAAACATCACATAATCATAGCTTTAAAACCGATTGATCAATACATGCAGAAGTATGTACAATGACATTCTTCCTTAATAAGAACATAGCAGGAGCCATTTAGGAAATCAAGAGTAAAATAAATAATAATGATGAATTTTACTTTTATAGCACAATCTAAGAAGCACATACCACGTTACAAGCATTAATTAAAAAACCGCACAAGCTTCATGTGACATAGATTAATAAGACCCATTTTACAGGAAGGAACTATGGTGAATATGAAGCGCAGAGAAGTTTAAGGCCCAAATTTTCAAAGTGTCAGGTATTTGTAGGTGTCTCAATTTTTGGTTGCCCAAATGGAGATACTTACCGTATATACTCGTTCATATGCCAAATATTTTTGGTAAAAAGGTGAAGCATCAAAGAGCGGGGGTAGGCTTATAAAGAGGTTTACACCAAAATTTGATTATTTTAAACTCTGGAATTATTGAATTGAATTAAATATCTAATACATTGTCATTTTGTTTACCTGGAGCGCCTGCAGGCATGGAGCCCCTCAGCTCCCTGAGGCTGCACGCGGTTCGCCATTCCCAGCCAATGAGAGCTGCGGAAAGTGGTGCTACTTCCTGCAGCTCCCATTGGCTGGGAACAGCAAGCCGTGGCCACTGGGAACTGAGGGGCTCTGTGCCTGCAGATGCTCTAAGTAAACAAAATGGCACGACCCACCAGCAGCTTAACCTGACGAGTCGAGAGCCAGCGTTTGCCAACCCCTGAAATATAGGGTTGGCTTATGAAAGGATCAGACAGTTTTTGCTATTTTTACCTTTCCATATTGGGGGGTCATCTTATAAACAAACAGGCTAATGAACAAGTATATACAGTACTTTATTTTTATTTTTGTTTGGCAGGTGTTCTGAGAATGAGCATCTTCAAGTCCCATTGACTTCAACTGGAGCTGTGGACTCTCAGCACCTCTAAAAGTCAGGCCCTAGGTGTCCATATCAGGAAGCCCAAAATTAGAGCTCATTATTAAAAAATTAAGCCTAGGAGACTTATACACAATCATACTGGAAGTCTATGGCAAAGATGGAATAGAACACAAGTCTCCCGATTTCCAGCCCTGTGCTTTACCATCACACCATCTTTTCAAGACCATTGTATGACCACCATTATAATTGTAGCGCAGAATGTTTGACTCCTTAATCAGCCTGAGTAGCTGAAGCACAAGACAGATGGATTTAAAAAGCAGTACAGTATATGATGTTAATGCAAATGAATCGCTGCATAGTATAGGCAATATAGTAGCCCAAATGCAAGTGATAACTGTACTATAGACAAAAACAAAATGATTATAACTGGTAAATCACAGTATAAACAAGAACATGTAAAAAGAGTATACCCGAAAATAGTAGCACTATTCCTGATGTGTCTTAAACAACTTTTGGAGACTGTTTGTCTCCTTATAAATGGAGGCACTTTGTTCCAAGGCCTTCCGTCTTCACTGTACTGGAAGTGCATTCAGCAACAGTTCTCCTCTCTCCAGTTTCTAAGAATTCTCTCACAACTTTAAAAATCTATTCACATTCTGACAAAGGTCTCCTACCTGAACCTTTTTCTTTTCTTTCAAGATCACACAAGCTGTTGCTAAAATCATCTTCCTTTCCCAATACTTTGTTTTGCTTCTCTGTTCAAACCACTCCTTTATCTTCCTCTCACCTGTATTAAGCTCAAGTTTTTTATCCTCACCTTCAAGATTTCAGGTAACTGTCTCTGTCCACCTTTCAGCTCCAATCTTCTGTTTATCCTTCTGATGCCCATGGGCTTCCTCCATACTATGCTCCTAAATGCCCCTTTCAGAAACAAAATGGGTTGCTTGATAGACTGGCATTTTCCCTCACTGCTGGTCCCATCTTTGGGCTACTGGGTCAGTCTATTCCATCTCACTCCCAGAGTGCTTACCTTCACCAGAGTACTTCTTACTACTGGCTGTGTGTTGAAATCATTTCTGAAAGCTTATTCAGAAGAGATAAAACAGTACCTTCTGATTCCCCAAAGCAAGAGCTGCTCATCTCACAAAACAAAGTCCCACGTGCAACAAAATCTACCTGCTCTGATCAACTGCTCCTCTCTAGTAGTCTCACCAGCTCAGCATGAGTTATGGTAGGCTTGAGGCCTCCCTCTTGAACCATATCATCAGTCAAGCTCAGCTATCCAAGCTGTTAGTCATCATTTAATTTGAAATCTAAATTCCAAGCTCCCTAGCCCAGATAGTAAGAAAGAGACATTTTTTTTCTGCGGTGTGGGGTATACAGTATATATAGATTTCTGTGGAATAGGGGAGGGGGAAAAAGATGTGAGAAAGAGCTGATTTCTTGGGAAACAAAAGGGATTTCACTGAAAAGTTAATTTATATATTGAATGTGGCACTCGCGAGTAATACGTCTATCCCGAACTCTTGCCAATAAAAACCTTCATAACTACACTATCAACTATTCACCATACATACACACATACTCCCTACCCCTCACCACAACACATACATGATATCTTATGAAAGATTCTTTAAAGAAGAATTTTGAGGACTGGCCAAGAATTATTGGTTGGGTTTCTGTAGCCTTCTTCCTTTATATTTGGAACTCCTTACCTCTCCATGTGAGCCAAACAATCAGTTTCGCCATTTAAATCCTCCTCAGTCACATACTTCTTCAATGAAGTTTACCACCAAAGGAAGCAGTTAATTTTAAAATCGCATCTGCACTTCTTTGAGACGAATCTTCCATCTGATTATCAATTGTATTTTGTGTCTGAAGTGTATAATCTCTCTAATTTAGAATGTGAACTCTTTGAGGCAAGGGTCATGCCTCCCACTATGTTTTATACATCAAGCATACTGATTGCACTCAATAAATAGCGAAATAATGACAAAACACCTTGAAGCAAACTTTCTCCAAGTTACAATCAACCCTTGACGGTCAGTGGTAACTCCCTATACATCCCCTTCATGAACTGTTCCTCTTGTCCTCCAGATAAGGACTCCATATGCCCTGCATTCACTGCACTCTCTGCTATTCTGTTACGCTGCTAGGTGAAGTCAAAGCACCATAGCTGGCAACACATAGCAAAGGAGCACATATGAAATAAGTTGGCTGACTAAAATTTGGAGACAAAGAATTCTTAGGCCACATCTACACTTACAACAGGGGTGGGCAAACTACAGGTCTTCTGCCGCTGCTAGGGTCCCAGGCTGGGACACAGTGGAGTGGGTGGGCTTGCGTCCCCCCTGCCGCTGAACTTGCGGGTGGCAGTCTCCTCCTTCCCAGGCCCTTCAGAGCCAGGAGCCTGTGCTTGCTGTTTTACCTGTTTGCTCAGTCCCTGCCTGAGGGCCTGAACCAGGGACTCACACTACCCACTGACCGGGTGTGACTAACAGTTGTGTCATGTATCCATTGCTGCCGTAACGCAAGGCTCCCATGGCCAGGCTAATTCTCCAACATAACTGAAAGAACGTAGCGAGGCGGTGTGGTTCCCCACTGTCCTGGAGAGGGATGGGCCCCGGCCAAACCCCTCTGCAGCATATTTTCCAGACCTCAAATCATACTTATAGCTCTTTTATGAATCCATTCCGTATTTCAACATCCTCTTTAAAGTGTGGACATATGAACTGGACACAGTTTTCCAGTTGTGGTCTCACTAAGGCCTGGTCCACACTACACAGTTAGGGTGACACCAAGGCAGCTTACATTGACCTATGTGTGGATGTATCTACACTTAAGTAATGGCCCCACTACACTGACTTAATAACACCACCTCCTCAAGAAGTGTACAGTCAAGGTTGATGTAGTTAGGCCGATGCAGTATCAGCTAGATGCTACATTACTTATATTGACTGTTACTGTCCTTCAGGAACTGCCCCACAATGTCCCATAGAGATACTCTGGTCATTGTTGTGAACTCCACTGTCCAGAGGCCAGGTGTACAGGAAGCCTCCCACTCCCTTTAAAGTACTGCATATTTTTGACATTCCTTTTCCTGGTCGCCTAGCTTGGCACGCACACCTAGCAGCTCTACTCTGTTGTGTGTAATTGCCTAGCTGACCATGCACACTACATGCTGCAGAGTTGCCCTTGCCTGGAGTACACAGGAGGTGCTGGATCTCCTGGGTGTGTGGGGAGAAGAGTTGTGCAGTCACAGCTTTGATCCAGCTGTAGAAACACTGACATCTACTAGTTTGTAGTAGTCTCCTCTTGCTCAGGAGGAGAAGGGCTACAAGAGGCATTAGCAGCAGTGTTGCATGAAAGCCCAGAAGCTGTGGCAGGTGGACCAGAAGGCAATGGAAGCCAACAATCAATCTTGTGTGGAGTCACAGACCTCTTGCTTTTACAAAAAGTGGCATGCCATCCTCACCAGACACTTCCCCACAACCTCAAGAGCTCTGTGAATACTTCTGAGGAGCCCAAGTCACAGGCCCTTAATGTGAACAGTGAGGAGGAGAAGGTGGACGAGGAAGTCGCAGAAGAGTATAGGAACAGGAGACTGAGGGGTCCAGCTGCTCAGCAAGCCAGGACATGGCTGACTTTAGCAGAGTCCTGCCAGTCCTGACAGTTGAGCAGAGGTGAGCCCGAGGAAGGAGAAGGAACCTCTGGTAAATATGAAGTTTGCTTTGAAATTACAGGGATGGAAACTCCAAGTAGCAGGACCCATCTGTTGATTTAATCTTTTTTACTTGTACTAGGAGAGGTAGTGGAACAAGCAAGACAGGTAGAGTTGCTATCTGCTTTTCATTCCCCTCTAGAGTTAGGCTGAGGGGGTAACATGGAGCAGTTTGTTTATGTGCACTGGGATGTCCCCAGAGTCCTCTGTAGACTGTATAATGTAAACGTCAAGCTTCCCTATTCATTCTTTTACATTCTGCTGTCTATATATACATATATGTATGAGGGGGACAGAGATTTGCTATTTTCTATTTTAAGAAGACAGAGTTAGCAACACTTACAAGTAACAAAAGAACATAAGAATAGCCATACTAAATCAAACCTGTGGTTCATCTAGCCCAGTGTCCTGCCTCCAATGCCTTTTTGACAGAAAATGCAGTTTCCACACATCAAAAAATTCAATTTTGCTAAAAAAAAAAAATGATTTCGGGAAAATTCAAACAAAATATTTGTTTGTTGAACTGAACCAAAATGCTTCATTTCAAGTTAGTACAAAATCAAACTGAATGTACCTATGATGCCAGAATGCATCATGTAGTCCAGAGATGTTGTCCAGCCAGGGCGCCCAGCCCCCTTGAAGAAAGCGGACAAGAGACACGCAAGCTACAACTCCAAGAAGACACTGCAGCACTATAAGCAGATGCATTTTAATGTCTGACTGACCCAAAATATTTCAATTTGGTTTAGCACACTAAAATGAGATGCTTCATTCCAATAATAAAAAAAAAGATCTACAAACTTTCCATATAGAATTTTGTCATAAAATTTTCATTCCATGAAAATAATCATTATTTCCACTTTTTGTCCCAATTTGAGGCAAAAACAAATGATGAAATATTGGCCATTTGTGCAGTATAAAAGTTCCAATTTTTTGCTGAGCTCCACTTCAAATCATGGAGCTTAGCGTGGCTCAAAACAGAAGATGTGGCTGGCAAAGGAAGTAGGGAACGTGATGCTTTCAGCTCAGTAGGGAAACTCAGTTTTAGTGCTCTTGGGGAGCCATGTCATTCACTAGCTTAATAAAAGTGCATATATTTGTCAACTAGTAAGATTTCATAAGAAATGCGGGAACAGATTACTTGTTTTTATTTATAGTATGTCTGACCCACACCATTCACATAAATAAAGATGCACACACAATGTAAACTACTCTTGAGAATGCTACTGAGGCCTTCTGAAAATTAAACTTTCAGGATATAAGGTCAATGCAACTAATCCAAGTTAAATGCTTGTGTATAGGAAATGCCAATAAATAAAGAATGTGATTAGTGTTGTAAGTAGAATTAATGATACATTCATCACAGCACTAAACAAAATGCAAAATTAGAGAATAGCGGTTCTTCTCATGTCAGCAATTTGCCAAACTGTACACTGTATTTGCATTTTATCTTACTATCATGGTGCAGCAAAGAGAGAAGGAGACAGAAATAGTTTCGTGCATGGCTAAAATCAAATTCCATATGAAGTCTTGTCCTAAATTTCTCATTTTTCCCCTTCTATAACCTCAGAGGCAAATCCTTTGTCCAAATTCTACACCTGTGGTTATCTCATTCCCCTGATACACTAACTTCTTGAAGGTCTGTACCTAAACTTTCTCCTCTGGGTTACCTGAAGGGTCTATTGCTCCTTTCACTTTCCTTTCCATACTGGTTACCACGCTTTCCTCCTTCTGGATCTCCCTTCTTACTGGTTACTATAGTATGTTTTTTTCATCCTTTTGTAGGCTATTCTGGAAATTGCTTTTCCACACACTCCTACTAGGGGGACAAGTATAAATTCTTCTCTGCCACTTAGACTCTGGATGCCCCACTCACTCTTCTGGCTGATACCTCAAGAGCACCAAGCAGCAGGATCCAAAAGTGCTGGTCAATAATGATGTGCCAACAGTACCAGAACAGGCTTACAACAACCTTGGCCTCCCACTCTCCTCCTATGCAATAGTCTATGCATAGAACCAGGCGTACTTTCAAAAAGCAGAGGAACTATTCATCTGTTTTCCATTTAAACAAAAATAGTTTCTCATAACCAGAACTTCTAGGTAGACAATCTTATATAGAGTGCACAAACTGCAAAATCTTATACTTTGTTCTTTGTAAACGGATAGACTAGCATGGTCTTCAGTTTGCAAAACTGATATGGACGAGGATCAGAGGGGGATAAATATCTTTTAGAGGAGTCCTGGGATGTCCCTCAGAAATAATTTTGAAAATTAGTAATGCTTGGTGCAAAGGCAAAAAATGTACTCTTCTCAACTATTTTTATGAGGCCCAGAAATGAGTGTTCTCAGGCATAGATTGCGTAGAACTCCACCAGAATCAGGGAACTCAAATAGCCACAAACTTCCCTTCAATTTAGCAATAGAATTATCAAGGACAGGTTCCCAGAAACCTCCTCTGGGGCACTACTGGTGTTACTGAGGAGTGATGATAGCTATAGGCAGGCAAACTATGGCCTGCAGGCCACATCCGGTCCGTGAGCTAATTCTGTCCGCCCCCGCATGCTCCCGGCTGGGAAGGCTAGCTCCTCCCACTTCCTGCAGCCGTAGTGCTCTGGTGTGGGGGTGGTGGGCGAGGCTGCGTGCTCTGTTAGATCAGCGAGGCAGCGTGTCTGGCTCCATGCCACACACGCTGTTCTGAGCAGCGTGGTAAGGGGGTAGGGGCTGGGGAGTTGGATACGGGCCAGAGGGTCTCAACTGGAGGTAAGAGGATGGGGAATGGGAGGGTTGGATTGGGTGTGGGGGCCTGTTGGAGGGAGAGGGTGTGGCTAGAGGTCGGGGCAGTCAGGAGACAGGGAGCAGGGGGTTGGGTAGGGGGTGGGGTCCTGGGGGGTGATTGGGGCGGAGGGGGTCTCTGGAGGGGGCGGTCAAGGGACAAGGAGCAGGGGGGCTTAGATAGAGGGTGAGGTCTTGGTGGGGGTGGTTAGGGCCAAGAGGGTTTCTGATGAAGGTGTCCGGGGACAAAGAGTGGGGGCGGGCTGGATAGGTTGCAGGGCTCTGAAGGGGCAGGAAGTGGGAGGTGGTCAGATAGGGGGTGGGGCCAGGCTGTTTTGGGAGGCACAGCCTTCCCTACCCGGCCCTCCATACAATTTTGAACTCTTATGTGGCCCCTCAGGCCAAAAAGTTTGCCTACCCCTGTGAAAGCCTCATAACCCTATAGAAATCTGCTGGAAACTCAACTATGCATTAAAACTTACAGAGTGAGATCCTTTCATGTAATTATAATTAAGAAACAATAATGAATAATTGAAATAATAATGGACAATACTATGAGTTTATTAGAAACTATTACGTGAGATTTTACACACTACAAAGGAATTACAGTTGCTATGGGAACTGTCATAGGGCTTTGAGCACTCTACCAGCCCAACAATAAATAGTGAATTCAAATCTGCCTCAAGACTGCAGTCCTTATATTGACAAGCAACCTCTATATTTTCTAAGACCAATACTTGCAACCACAATTAGGTGTCAAGAAGTCTATGTCCTGAAATCACAAAACTTGAGATTCGATGACTTTCTTTTAAATATCAATGTCTATATAATAAACAGAATTTTGAGAAGACTTCACTAAGCAGCAGAGAGAGGCAAGCACCAGTGGCCTGAGCAAAGGACAGAGAATGTACGATCTAAACTGGCTTTCATAAAAGCCACTTCTGAGGCTTTGGGCAAAACACTCACTCTAACTGCACCCATTTCTCCATCTGAGACATGAGGACAGTAATGCTTACTTACTGACCGCCTGTGAATGTCATGGGAATTAATTTACTGTTTATAAAGCATTCTGAACATGTAAAACACTATACAGTGCTAAGCACTATTGGTATTATTTAGTAGTTTTTTAGGGGTGATAGTGTGCATCAGTTGAAAGTAATAAGGGAAGATTTGAAAGTGGAAAGTCAGGCAAGTATTCCAACAGAAAGTCTTAAGTAGAAGATCCACAGACATTTTACATATTTCTTCCTATTAGCTGCAGGAAGAAGCAAGATTTTGAAACAGAGCAATGGGTCTATTGGTTTATTAGTTCATAGATCTACTGGTTCTCCTAGAGACTTGTTTAATGATTTTAATGGAGTCTTCTGGAATTTCCAATAGAGAGTGATTCATGGGGTTCATCATTGTCCTTCCTTGAGTTTCCACTTTTACGGAAAATCTTTAATTTCCAGATGGGGCCATATAAAAGTTACACTGGAAGAGGCCCCATGTTCTGGGATGTGCCAGCCTTCTCTGGCATCTGGTGGGGATTTTCTACAGCTAGGCTCCAACATCCTGGGTTTGCTTGATGGACCAGAACTGGGTCCAGTATATTATGTTAGTTTTAGTTTAACTATTTCTCTTTGCCTTGACTCACTGAGAAAAAACAAACAAACTATTGTTTTATACCTTTTCGTGAACCTTTTGCCCTGGCTCCATTCCTTCAATATGTTCTGATTCAGCAGGCCCTTCTCCAGATGCCATTTTCCTTTGAATATGTGCATTTTGTTCACGTAAGGCTACAATCTGTGAATGAGAAGAGAAATAAATGGTTAACATCATAGAAATCACTACGCAGGTTAGCATGAAATGTATTAAGGTATTGATCCGATCCTTGCAGACACAAGGAGCCATTTACCTGGCTTCAACTTCAGATTTGGGCCATACATTTGTAAGGGATTTATAAAAATACTATTATCATTAATAAATGATAAAAATTATTAGGGCGCAAACTTATGTTTAAATAACATTGAACATATGACATAATTCAATACATAGTAACAAATGCAATATTAAGGCTTGATCACTCATATTTAACCTCACTTAGTGATGGAGCATTTTTCATTTATTATTGGTTAGAAATTTGAAAGATCTATTAGGTCATTGAGTTCACTTCCCTACATGGACAGGATACAGTCCTTCAAAAAGGAAACAACAATTCCCTTCATAAAGACCTATTAGGTCACTGAGTTCACTTCCCTACGTGGACAGGATACAGTCCTTCATAAAGGAAACAACAATTCCCTTCATAAAGCTGACACTACAGGAAAACCTGGCCAAAAGGCCAAGAAGAAACAAGCCATTATGTAAAATGAAGTGTCTGTACTAAGTGGGAATTTCATAACTTTCAGTGATTATGACATATATTTCTAAAGCACAGTTTATGATGAGAAAATCAGCTATGCAAAAATGGCAACATCTTACTCAACAAATACCCTGTTTGAATTCATTGCTTCCCTAGTTAAATTGCATTTGCTTGTCTTTAATTGTTTTTATTTTTAACCTATTTCAACTCTTCTTAGTACTAAAAGGTGAACACAGTTTTTGGAGAGGAAGCTTCTGGTTTGCATATTGTCATCAAAATTATTAATTACGTTCCACTTACAGAATCTTTCTCACTGAAGATAATCATAGAATCATAAGAATGTAGGACATGAGGTAGGACCAAATACACAGGTGTTCATCTAAACATTTGTTAAAAACAATGGGGATTCCACAACCTTCCTTTGAAGCCCATTCCGGTACTTAACTATCCTCATGGTTAGAAAGATTTCCCTAATATCTAACCTAAATCTCCCCTTGTTGCAGATTAAGCTCATTATTTCTTGTCCTACTGTCAGCGGACATGGAAAACAATAAATACAGTCCTCTTTATACCAGCCCTTCTCATATCTGAGCACTGTTATCATTTCCCCCTTCAGTCTTCTTTTCTCAAGATTAAACATGCCCAGTATTTTCAATCTTTCCTCAGAGGTCAGGTTTTCTAAACCTTTTATCATGTTTGTTGCTACCTCTAGAATCTCTCCAGTTTGTCCACATCTTTCTTAATGTGTGGTGCCCAAAACTGGACACAATACTCCAACTGAAGCTCACCAGTTAAATATGACAAGCCTATTAATATATCCCAAAATAATATTTGCCTTTTTTGCAGCTCCATCACATTGTTGGCTTATGTTGAATTTGTGATGGACTATAACTCCAGATTTTTCTTTTTCCTTCTTAAGTATTTTTCACTTGTCTTTATTTAATTTCATTCCTTCATTCATTTCATGATGCAAAGGATGAAAAAGCCAAGTTTGACTTTGTACAGGATATATCAGACAGATATGCCACGAATGATTAATAGTATCAGAGGGGTAATCATGTTAGTCTGAAATTTCCACCTCATGCATCTGATGAAATGGGTATTCACCCATGAAAGCTTATGTTCCAATAAGCTTAGTCTATAAGGTGCCACAGGACTCTTTGTCGCTTTTGAATTGTTAATAAATTATTCCTTCTGGCCCTCAAAAATAAGGAAAGCTCTCCATCTCTGGTTAGCCCAAAACAGGATCCACTTTAGAAGACAATAAGAAAACGGTTCTCATCATGTGAGACACTTTGACTACGGGCTCACAGATCAGCCAAGGTTAAGCATTCCACTCCAGCTGTAGAAACTAAAATGGCTAAATGAGGGTATTGTTAATTATCTCTCATAATATGCATATGGATAAAAAATATTTCTCCCTCCCAACCTAGCTAAAAAGAACTTTGGCTCTTCTCTCGGTGTTCACACCTCCTGATCAGCTGCTAGAAGAGGACCTTATCCTCCCTGATTAGAGATAATAAGGTGGTTCAGCCTGATTTAACTAACCTTGTTATCTCTAACCTGGTTCTTGCCTACTTACTTATTCCTGCCTCTGGATACTTCTACTCCATGCATCCGACGAAGTGGGTATTAGCCCACGAAAGCTTATGCTTCAATACTTTTGCTAGTCTTTAAGGTGCCGTGGGACTCTTTGTCGCTAGTGAATAATGAGTAACCAATACTCTTGTTTGTTGCAAGAGTACTTTGATTCTCATGAAAATATAGGTGTTTGTACAAAAAGCAGCTAATCCTCAAACATTCAGTCACTCTCCTAACTTCATCACTCCTTGTGTGTTAAGAGATCTATATGATGATAACTCTGCCCCAGTCACCTGTTTGATGCTATGTCACTTTCCTGGGTCTGCTAAGTCCAGAGTTTCCCATACTGTGAGTTGTGCTTGCCTGATAAGAGAGGTAGGGAGCAATGGAATAGGTGGGGAGAGGCAACAGGACTCTTAACTATTCTTCAGAGTCTCATAAAGGAAGCTTTCATAAAGAAAAAGGAAATCTTCTGTTCAGGTTCCAGAAAAAACATTCGAAACATGGCTAAGTATAACCGGTCCAGAGATGTCCGCCACAGTTTTTAGAGACCTTAAAACAATAGCTTTGAGGCTTGAACTGCCTCATTAATTTCAGTGGGGGCTAACTCAGATGACAATGATGATACCTTAAATGTAACATCATTAACCACTACATTGCTCATCAAAGCATGTAAGGAAGAAGAGGAGGTGTTGAATTATGAAGATCTAAAACACAGGTAGGCCTTTAGCAACACACAGCAGGGCTGAAAAGGGGATAAGATTGGTTTAATTTACCAGAAGGTGGGAGGGGGTTCTGCTGTCAAAACTTTGTAAAAAACTGCAAATCAACAAAACTGATGCTGTTTAGGATGGTAATTGGCGGGGAGGGAAGAAGGAGGGTGAGAAAGAAAGAGCATTTCACAGAAACCTTCTGTATTGATTGATGAGAGGTCATTATATTGTGAGTTTCCATAACAAGAGCTTTATGACTTATGGTCTGAATCCAGGTATACACTTGAATTTTTTTACTGGCATAACTATGTTGGTAAAGGGTTGCGGTTTTTATCAATATAGTTATGCTGATAAAAGATGGTATACGGTGCTTTATACCAACAAGGCTTCTTCAGCCTTGTTGAACAGGAAAAGCTATACTAGTAAAACTCTTTTGAACCAATATAACTGTGTATATTTAAAAGTTTTACCACTTTAACTATGCTGGAAATGGGGACTCTACCGCATGTTATACAGGGGCTTACAAAGAGTATGTCTATGCCACCCACTGGATTGGCAGGTAGTGATCTATCTGTCGGGGGTTGATTTATCATGACTAATGTAGATACGATAAATCGATCCCCGAGCACTTTCCTGTCAACTCTGGTACTCCACTGCTGTGAGAGGCACTGGCAGAGTCGACGGGGGAGTGGCAGCCATCGACTTACTGCTGTGAAGACGCTGCGATAAGTCGATCTAAGTATGTCAATTTCAGCGACAGTATTCTTGTAGCTGAAGTTGTGTATCTTAGGTTGACGCTCTCCATCCCCAGACCAGGCAAAGTGAGACAGAATTATCAACAGAGGAAGTACAGTAGTTATTAAAAATACAAGTAAAAATACAGAGAATTCCTGCAGCTTCCTTATTGTACTTTGCACATGCTCTTAGTACTGGCAAAAATGAGTTTTTATCCTGTCATTTCCCCCTTCCCCTCAACTTTCTAAAATATAGAGCGTAAAATTATTTTCTTATTTACATAAAGGTACATGAAAATATAACTATGGTCCTACTCTAACAATGACTCTGTAAAGGGAGTATCATGGTGTACCAATATAACAAGCTTAGGGAAAGCACTGTGCTAATATTAGTTATGTTTCTTTCCCCTTTTCTGTACTGTATCTTACCTCTCTGCTGTGGCACACACTAGAGTTTTGTTTTTGTATGACTTTGATAGCTATATCTCTATATATATCATAAAAAAGTTAAGTCTGCATAATATAGATAGTGGAGGATCCTAACTTGTGCAAGCTCCAAGATGGACAGAATTTGATTTAAGAAACTCACCATACAAGTAAACAAGCCTAATTCTTGGAGTTGTAACATTAGCATTTATTGGCCGCCTTAGCACACTGATATAACAAGTACAGAGCTTATCATGTATACATCAGTTAGAATTTAGCCCAAATTAATCAGAATTAAAAATTATTCTCCTCTAATGCATATTTTGGTGGCCCTCTATAGGATGAGTCTGATGGGTTTCAGTTCCAGTTCCTATATCACAAACACCATCACTAATTGGCAGGCTCAGAAAGAGGCTGGTAAGTTAATGGGACATGGAAACTTATTCCTGTTGTAAACCCACCCTAACTCCTTAACTCTCCCAGATGAAGGTACACACACACTTACAGAGCAGAGTGCATGGGAATCCTATTCTGCTACTTCCTTGTATGTTAACAGAGCTGTCAAACCAAAGCCATTCAGCACCACTTAATCTACACAATTTCTTTTGAAACCTGATGTTATGGTTATAAGCAAAATATTTGCAAATATGCTAATTAACGCTAAATAATCTGCATAAAATTTCACACATGCAGCTGCAACCAGTGGTACCCACAGCCATATGTACATTACACACAGTGTGTACCATTGGCAATGGCCATGTGGAGCAGTGCTGGTCATCCCACTGTCCACTCAGTTTTTGTCCCGACGGCTCTCTGGTGTGACAGGGAGCGCTGGGGCCAAAACTCAGTGAGTGGCATTGCAACATGGTGCTTGGGGAGGGGTTGCAGCACCACTCAGTTTTGGCCCCAAGATCCCTCTGTCATAATGATGGAGGTGAAGTAGCTGGGCCAAAATTGAGGGGGCATTGCTGCTTGAGAACAAGGTCTGAAGAGAGATATAAGAAACAACCTGTTCTCGGTAAAGGAGAGACCTGAGAAGAGCAGCATACTGGCTGAAAACGTTTTCCAGGGAACTTTTCCTGGGCAGTTCCATGGTGGACAGCTGGGGAAGGTGTATGTTGAGTGGGCCTGAGGCGAAAATTGAGTGGACACTCGGGCAGCCAGTGCTGCTCCTCCTTGCTGCTGCCATGGGACTGGTTCCTGCACTACATTCCATCCCCCTCCCGCAGTGGTCTGCCCAGTCTGGTATTAAGAATGGAGATTAGCTATATTTTATTTCACCTATACACAAGTTAGCCTTGTAAAGTACTTGTGACTGAAAAAATAAATAGTATTCTTCCCACTGAACTCTCTCTTTAAAAAGAATATAAATAAATAAAATAAAATATTTGGGACAAAACATCCATTTGCTTAAAAAAACAGTCAAAAAATTAAAAACAGGAATTAATATAAACTATACACATTTACATTAATGCTATGCATTTTAACTAAACTTTATTGCCACTCAAAATTACAAAACATTCTTTCAGCTCAGAAATAAAATCATCTAAATAGGAGATAGAATACATAGATGTCTGTCTTTTTCTCTCTCTCTACCTATCTTCTGAGCTACAGATTAGAAGTCTACCTCTCAAACTCATTCCCTGACTTGCTCTTGCTGACATTAATTTCCTCCTTAGCACACTTGTAAAGCTTTCAACCTAGGTCATAGCTACACATATCAGTGTGACTCTAATTCTGAATGTAAAGTTATAAAACTGCTAGTCTCCTCATGGTTAGGGCTGAAGATAGCTTTCCAACACAAGCCCAAGACTGGCTTCTAACCAACTTTGACAAACTAAATCAATCCACCTGAAATGTCACAGATGTGATCCTATATCAGGGTAGAAATTCTCTCGCAAGTTTGTGGCAAATCAGACAGGCAAGGTTTGGGGAAATATACGTGTTCAAAAATTAAATACATTTCCTTTATATATTTGCTATCTTGACTGACATTTTCTTGGGGCACCCAGAACTGTGATCTCGTTACCAGTATGCCTTAGGAAAAGAAAGACATGCTGAAGCTAAACTGAGTGACAGCTCCCTGTCACCCCAGTCTGTTAGCCCCCAGACAAACTTCTCAGCACTCTGTCACCCATTCTTTTACCCAGGCAGACAGGTAAATCAACATTCCGTTGCCTGTTTACATAGTTTAAGCATATTTTTGGTATGTACATATTCTTGAATAACGCCCATAAATGCATCTTGCAGTGCTTATGATGACCGGTATGTTATAAGCTCTCATTTGAAATCTTACACAACTTTTTTTTTATATAGATAAATACTCTAGCAGCCATGTGTTAGATGTAGCGAGTTTATGACTCCTGATAGAAACTACTGTTATGTGACAGTGAGCCCTTTGCCAGTAGGCACTGAGAGGCCTTTGGGATCACATTGACACAGTGCTTGATGTCTCAGGCAACTTGATCTCCGAGTTTCTTCCTCACATCTGAAGACTCTTATTTGTGACTTACAATGGACAATTTTCTAATATTGGAACTCTAGAGAGTTTCCACCAATACAGTGTCCCATCACTAGGACACACCCTGTAGACTAAAATGCCTACAGTATAGGCTCAGAGGGGTAGCCGTGTTAGTCTGGAATTGCAGAAGTGACAAAAAGTCCTGTGGCACCTTAAAGACTAACTAAGGTTTTAGAGCATAAGCTTTCGTGGGTTAATACCCACTTCGTCGGATGCATCCGACAAAGTGGGTATTAACCCACAAAAGCTTATGCTCTAAAACCTTAGTTAGTCTTTAAGGTGCCACAGGACTCTGTCACTTCTACAGTATAGGCTGTTTTTCCCTTAGGCCTCCTCCTTTGGCCCCTTCTTTCCCCTTGCACTTAACTCTATATTTGTTATCTTCTCTCTAAATTCTGCCTTGTGTCACATTTTTATGCAGATGTTGTATAGATCAATGTGGCAGGGCAAGGGTAAAAACCCTGTGAATGCCCTGCACCTGCAGGCTAAACCCTGCTTATTGACAGCAGGGCCAGGGGCCGAAGCTGGGAGCAGCCTACAAGGGACCCAGCTGGGAGCTCTAATGAGGGCTAGCTCAGAGCACTAAGCTGGGCTAAACTGGGACAGCTGAGGCTGGGAGCTGAAAGGGCTAGAAAAGCCCTGGGCCCTACTCAGTAGGGGAAGCAAGCCAGGAGGGAGATGGGAGGCAGCTGCTCTGTTTCCTCACAGTGGGCGAGGTGCCTCAGGGGCCTGGAGACCCTGGAATCAGACAGAGAGGGTAACTGTTGGGGACATGGGTAGCACTTTGCTTGCACCAAAATCACTGGGCCTGCACTGTAAATAAAGGACACTTGGAGAACACCAGAAAAGGGGTGTGGAGACCTTCATTTTAGAGAAACCAGAACACAGGGCCCAGGGGGAAGCTAGGAAACCCTGCGCAGACTCTGTGACAATCAACTTCACTCTAATTTTTTAGCTGTCTCATCTTTGTAATTCCTCATTATGGCATAAGTCAATTCAGTAAAATATACTCCAACTAAGTATCCTAGAAATTTGCAAATAAACGGAACTTGAGCACTTTGACCTCTGCTCAACTTAGACGTTTACTTCTGCTGCTGGGAATTTTGCTTTTGCCTCCTCTATCTGCCAGATCTGTACATAGGCATAGAGTCCTTTGGGGATACAAAATATGGATCCACATCCGAACTGTAATCCACAAACATGGTATATGGACACAAAGCACATATCCATAGATCTGTAGGGCTCTAGATATAAAATTTGGATCCACATCCATCTGCGATCTGCAAACATGGTCTGCAGATATCTACAGATTATAAAGCAGATATCCCCAGAATTACAGGGCTCTACATGTGCAAACCCTACAATCTCAAGAATATCGCCCTATCTCAACTGCTCCTCTGAAAATATCCTTATTCATGTTTCAATTTCCTTGTTTTGGCTATAGAAGTCCTTTCTTTATGGTTTCCCTAAGGCCCAACCTTCTAAATTTCAACCATTATAAATTGTGATAGTGTGACAATCAGGGTTCAGACACCCCCAGGAGAGAACAAACTGTTTAAAACCCTAGAATGAGTAGTTAAACCAAATGATTGCATACTTATTGTACTATAAAAGTATATCGAGTAAGGTCTTTTATGAAAGCTTGTAATGTTCTGAATTTGATTACCATTATGAGATACACATACAGACTGAGGTTATTTGTGTATATGGAAAACTGTGCTCATAGTCTACACTACAACTGTAACTACAGCTCACAGAAGGCTGATGAGCAGATAAGTGGGGAGAGGCACCTCCCCAAGCCAGGTGTGTATGCAAGTAAGCATTGTACACTCTCTGACTATGACACATAAAATACTAAAAATGCTACACCATCCATTGTCCAGCCCAGGAAAAGACAATGATGGACCACTGGAGTTAATGGGAAGACAATGAAGCACCCAAGCTATCAAGTCAAAAGGAAATTTCTGTGCTCTGAATAAACAGGGTCACCATGGACTAAGAGAGAAAAAGGGAAATAACTTTTTCAAAACAGGTTTGGGACTGAGATTATTGTATCCAGACCTTGAGGACAGTGTCGTAGTAGGAGGATGTCGATGAACACTGGATCCCTCCTATAGCTAGAGAGTACGTGGAAAAACCATGCTAAAGCAATAGATAACTTATATTAGAAAAGGGATTTTATTGAATATGAAAGTGTCAAATCTGAGGTTGTGTTTTATGTTTATTTTCCATGTAGCTTGTATATGTTTGCTTCCCCTTACTGTTTCATCTTTCAATCTGTGGTTTTTCTGTAACTGCATGGAGTGTGTATGTGCCAAAGTAAGCTGGTGTCTGGGGGGCTGGTTTCATACCTTTGGTGGTGACAAACCAGAGGGGGGAAAAACAGAGTATCTAATAATTCAGAATTCAAGAAAGATGGGGGAGACCCTGGACTGGAAGAGTTATTGGTGTCATGCTGCAAGGAGTAATTAGGCTGGTGATAGCTTATGCTTGTGGGCTCATTACTAGGGTCAGAGCTCTAAACCATAGCTGCATAGCATAAAGGCTCCCCAGAGTTAGAGGGCAGGCAGTGACAGACCCCCTTACTGGTCTAGGGTGGTTTCCAAGAATGTCACATATAGCTATGTCCTGAATCAGGAACACAGTCCCATTATGCCACCCCTTTCACCCCATATATGCACTCCAAAGTCTGAACTATTTGTCCACTTCAGAATCCAGTACCAAATATGACTGCAAATTAGAGATGGGTGAATATCATAAAACATTTTCTATGAATATATTTTAATGTAGTTGCTTTGACATGATTTGCATATTTTGATGCTCTCTTTCCACGCATATTTTAGGGAATGGGTTTACTGTTGTTATTATCTCTATTGCAGTAATGTCTAACAGTCTCTGCCCTGAAAGAGCATACAATCCAAAAGAGACAAAGACAAAAGGATGCCACAAACAAGCAATGAGATCAGATGATGACAGTTTCAAGTTTAGCTTCAAGTTTATTTGTTGTCTTTGTTTGGTTAAATGCACTGAGTGAATTCTTGGCTCCATGGATGTCAATGCAAAACTCTCATAGACTTCCATGAGGGCAGGATTTCACCAATTAAGTTTCCTACCCACAATCCTCCCTCTTTTGTTCAAATCTGTGGCAGGAATGTCCACAAATGTTACCTTTTACAAAATCCACAGAATAATGAAGAAAAATATATTTGAAACTTGAGAGTGGAACTGCCCAAGATAATATGCTTATGTAATGAGAGAACATATTATGTGTCCAATTTGTGCAAATACTCACATGGAACTGCTCATCATTTTTTTCACACCAAGAATTATTCACAGAAATTATTCAGTGAATAATTCTGAACAAATAAATTTAAGAAAAATCACAGTCTTTTTGTAGATAAACTATAAAGGGAAAAATGAATGAAATTCATCAGATAAATCATATGGTAAAAATTATTTGCCCAGTTCAAGTTCTGATTTTCAGAACCTTGGTCTTCTTACAAGGCCCTACCAAATCTATAGAATTCTCTGAGTATTGTTATACAGGTAGATTACTTACAGATTGTAATCATTCATGAAGCATTATGACACTTTTGTGTTAAATACATTATATGAAACTATTATACTGTATACAGGATGGGCCTGAACCTTAACTACAGATTTAGATAACTTTGCAGTTTGAAGAAACTGAAATCCAGATCCAGATCCAAAATTTTCACCTGTTTTATATTTGCATAATGGGCCAGGAAATATATCTGAATACAGTCCAAATATATATTTGGAATGAAGAGGACATACCCATCAAGTTACACCAGTTTTCGAGAAGATTAGATTTTAGATTACTATGTATTGATCATATTCATTTCGCTTTTAATCCTCAAGTCTCATTCCATGAATTCATCATTACGGAATGACCACAAGAACTTTCAAAGACTATTACATAGGCAAAGGGTTCACTTCAATGAATAAAACAGCACTGTAGGAAAGGATGTTGACAATATGACAAGACAGCAGCAGTATCATTACAAGAAGACAGATCAAACATTATGCTAGACTGTGAAACAGTGAACCAAAGCATAATTTCCATCTATTTATCGGGAAAAGTAATTAATCTTGTGATTATCCAGATATGTCCTCCATACAAGGCCCCCAAAACTCTACGAAATAAATTTAATCAAACAGAAGATTTACAATATACTAACAAGGGCTTCCTAACTGTGCTGGATGACTGTAATAAGGAAAAGGAATAAGCAGCAGAAAGGAATGGTAACATTTATATTGTGAGGATTGAAAAGAATAAAAACCAAGTGAGCTTGCACAAACTATTGGCACAATAACATAGCAGACACTCCTCCTTCTACCTGATTATAAAACATATTAATTTTAAGGAAGAAATAACATTTTCAATCAAGTACGTACAGTCTCTTTTTTCTCTTACAGCACTGACAAATTAAAATTTGTGTAGAGATGGAAGAGCAAAAACAGCTACAATAGCTGCACTAATTCTAAACCACACTAATTTAACCATCTCTCTCCTGTTTTCATCACTTCACGTGGCTCTTTGTTAACTCATTATGGTTTTAAGCTTCAGATACTAGCTGTATTATGAATATATAATACACTGTACTATAACAGCAGTATTACAGAAGGCAAACACACCAGGAAATTCGGACTAAACACACATACTTCTGGCTTATTACCCTGCCTTATGAAAAGCTACTTATTGTAGACTTATTTTTAAATATGCAACCATTAGACCATGAAGCTTAATGTATTAAAAAAGCATTCTTACATCTACACTACTTTGGTCTTGTCCCTTCACTGCTGTAAACATGTCTGAGTGTCTACAGTATGACTTTTATTAGATTTCATATGAATAGTGATTGGCTCACAGCCAGATCTTCAGTCACAGCACTCGCTGTGAACTTATGATAGTTTTGCCCAAGGAGATTTGTGACACATTGGCTGATTTTCACTTTGTGTCTAAGTGTTGTGTTTTCTCTGTGCGAATGTGCTAAACAAAAGACGACTGGCATCTTATACCCCAAGGCAAAAGTACAAAACTGATTCTAATTTCTTTATTTTCCTGACAAAGTTAACTACAAATCTGTTAAGACAACAGTACAGAAGTAATGTAATGCCAAAGAAATCCGCCAGAGTTTTAGCACACATCACATTGTCTGGCTACACTGAAAGAACAGGAGACATTTGACATGGGTTTAACCAGGCTGCAACTTTATTATTAGATGTCTGGGACTACCCAGCAGATAACAGTGTACAGTGCAGGTAACCCCATGTTTATTCCATAATTACCCAGCGGGGAAGCTTTCACTAGCTCCCCCACTTTCTCCATCCAGGTCCCTCCAGTAAATCCATTACTGGGACCTTACCACACTGGGTTGGGGGCTTCCACCAGCTTCTCTTCTTTTTCCCTCCAGATCCCTCCAACAAATCCATTGCCAGGGCCTTAAAATCCACCCCCCACCTCAGAGAAGAATTAACATGGGCTATAAGAATGGGGGGTTGGCTCCCTGCTGTACCAATCATAGGAGTCCCCAACTGTCCCCAATTTGTTCCTTTAATGAACACCTCTTTGTAAGTCCTTCTCCAAGCCATTTATCCAGTCTCTGTTTATCTTTCCTATGGAGTACCTGCACTGGACATCTGCCCTATAATTAAATAATGAGTTGTGCCCTATGACCTATGGCCCATCATGCCATGCATGAACAAAGCCCTTCCTGAACCCACTGTGGAGAAGGCGAAAAAACCCCCAACTGCATCCAAGTCAATATGGTGGTAAGGGAAAAATTCCTTCCCAGCCCCCCTAAACAAGGGGAAGTTAGTGTAATGCCCACAGCAGGTGTTGACCAAACCTGGTATTTTACCACCTAAAAGGGAGGGATGGTGGGTTTTGATTCAGCCTTGGTCTGTGTATATAGGAAGGCTCAAGGCACTGAGCTTCCCCTTTCTAAACCCTGCATTCCCAGGGGATGAGTCAGCGACCACACTGTCTCTTTTTGCAGCTGTTTTCATCTTCCTCTTTCCCCCCAGCCATAAAGCACTGTTCCCTTCACTCAGCCAGCCATCCAGACACCCCCCTGCTTAAAGATGCAGGGCAGTCAATTGTGATACCTGTTCAAATAATGTTCAGGAGAAACCCTTCTGGGTTGTGGGTAGGGTGACCAAATATCCTGATTTTATAGGGACAGTCCTGGTATTTAGGGCTTTGCCTTATATAGGTGCCTATTATCTCTTGCTCCCTGTCCTGATTTTTACCACTTGGTATCTGGTCACCCTAGTTGCGGGAGAGCAAAATATAAAAAATAAAATAGAAATAGTTACAAATGTCGGTCCATTGGTACTACGGGGCTATATTGTACAGACCTAAAAGATAAGTATGTTTTGGGGCTAAAGCACAGGAGAGAGAGCTAGAAGATCTGAATGTATTTACTGATGCTGCCGCAGTGGGTAAATCACAGACTGTATACCTGTAGGCTGGAAACACTACATCCATGCCTGTCACAGAGGTGTTGTAAATTTTTTTTGACATTCCCAGATGTAAATTGTTTTATGAGTGCAAAGTATAATTATTTTTGTTACTATTGTACATCATTCAGCTACTGTAAATTATACACATATGGTCTTCTGATTACCCTCCCCACCCTGCACACACAATCCTGATTTGAAATCTTGATACTTGAGACATTATTTCCGCTTTTTACTTTTTGGTTTTGTAGTATTGTATTTCCACCTCTGAATCTAGTACAAAACACATTCTACTTAGATATTAGTGCCAGAGGCTGGATTTTGTCCATATGTGCCATAATGGATTTTAATGGATTTTGTCCATAATGATATAGCCAGTAGGTATGAACCTATCGGGTATAGGAAATGCTATGCAAATAATTTCTGATATACTTTAGATCATGCCGAGATTCCCTTACCTTTCTATAAAACATCTCTGGCATTGTCACATTGGAAGTCTGTTTTGTATTGTCCTGAGTGATGTCATTTCAAGTGCACTGCTAATTTATGTATTAACAATAATGGGCCAAATTCTGTCTCAGTGGGAAAGAGGCACAAATCCCTACAGAACTGGCAGAGCCATGTGCTGTAAAAGCAATGTTAAAATAAATTTAGATTATAGTAGGCACCTACCCATAGACTGTCATGTGCATAAGATTCTGGGGACATGACATGAAAAACTGTTCCCAAGTTACTTTTTGGTAAAATATTCTTTCAATTTTGGCACTGAATATATTCAGCATCCTCACATTTTCACTTTTTTTTTCTCATTATAAAACCAACAGTTTCTTTTCTCATATATTTATTTTATAGAACAGAAATCAAACAAATCCCATTTAGACAAACTGAATAGCTATGCAGTGCATATTCACTGTCCACACTATTATTTGACTTCATAAATGGTATGTGCTGATTATCAAATTTAGCCTTCTACCAAGGCTAAATCAAGTGCTACTGTAATTAGTAAAATAGCTTCAGCATTCATTTTTCTACTGACTTTCCTTAATGTTCCTGCAATTTAAATTACATTTAAAATCATCTACAGTAAAGTATTTCATTTAATCAGTCTAATTATCTTGATTCAAATTTGCTTTCCATTAAATCAGATGCATACAGTGTACAGAAGAAATTTAATTAAAGTAATAAACACAGCATACTAAAAATGTAAAGAGATCAAGTTCTATCCTCAGAAGAATTTGTCAAATATTTAAAGCATTAAAGAAGCCTTTTAGATTTGACCCTTTTTATTTTTATTATTTTGCATTTATTATATTAATCTTTTACTAACAGTAATTTTTTAAACAATGTAAGTGTATGTTAATTTTTAAACAAAGACTCTAAACATAAATGTATTATGCCAGCTGGTCTCCTAAAACTGTTAAGAAACAGGATCACTGCAAGATTTTATTGTTTTAGTGTAATACAATTGCTTTTTGCAATAAAACTATTGAAATTACCCTTCCTTTTTTTGTGCAAAATTCTCCCACTTTTAACCACCCCATCTGTTTCTCTAATAAATCATCATATCCTCAACATTTAAATAGAGACCCTCAACATCTAATTAAAACCCCACTGACAAGTCTATTTTTATGTCATTGCAATTAACCATCCTAAGTCAGACTTTTCTTTTTTTATCCCTCATTAGCAACAAAGTGTTTCCTTCTACACAGATGCTCATGTTAAATGTGATTATACTGTGCCAGTTTTGCATCCTGCACTTTGTAGCCAAACCTTGTTGAGACAAATTGTGTCATTCAGAGAGCAGGGAGATTTAACATAGATGCCATACTGTTCTTTTCAAATACAATTGAGTATATTTAAGCAATGTTAAAGGTCTGATTTAAATCTGTTGAAAAATAGAATTAAGATTTCAGGTGGACCTTCTGTCCCTTCCTTCATTCTACTGTGGCTAACCAAAGTTTGGATCTTTAAACTGTGTCTAGCATTTTATGCCATATAATTTAGCGACAACAATGAGTAACGGGCCTTTGAGGATTCAGTTAAGTTCCTCCTGATTTTGATTTTGGGTTTAGACCTTTATCAAAACATAAATGTACCTTTTTGGCAGTAGAATTCCCTTCTATTTAGAAAATACTAACACACATGGGCTTCGCCCATGAACACTCTAATCCAGTCATGATTTGCTGCAGAGGGGATGAAGGGCATGTAGTGGAATACAGAGAGAAACCACATACCTCAAAGAACCTCCAGTTACAGTTTAGTAACCTCCATTTCGCCTTTGAGTGCTGGTCCCCATGTGTATTCCACATGTGGGTGATTGGTAAGCAGTAGTTAAACAGGAGGGTGGTAGAGAGATTCACTTGGTACAGATGTCTATAATACTACTGTCTCCATGGCTGTATCTGCTGAAGAGATCTGGACTAGTGCATAATGTTTCATAAAAGCATGGCTAGAGCTTCAAATAGCCATCCTGCCTATGTCCAGAATAGGCACGCCTCAAAAACATGCTGCTTTGTGCTACTTGTGCTCTAGTGGAGTGGGCTCTCATCCCATCTCGGGGAGGAATATATGTCAGTTGATCCACTTAGAGAGCCTCTGAGCTTTTGGTTGCTCCACAAAAGCAACAAATAGTCTAGGCATCTTTCTAATTGTCCGTGGGACACTGAGATAGTGAAGTATTCTCTCTTCATTGGAAGCATGTGGCTTTGGGAAGAATGCCAGTAAGTGGATAGATTGATTTAAGAGACATTCAGAAATTATCTTAGGGATGAATTTAATGTGAAGGCAAAGGAAAACATACTATTCCTCGTAAGGAGATATGGTGGATCTGCCAGTAGTATTCCCAGTTTGTTCACCCTTCCAGCTGATGTGAAGGTGACTAGGAAGGTGATGTTCAAATAGATGTAGGACATGGAGCTGGCTGCAACGATTCAAAGGGAGGTCTGGTAAATACTGAAAGTCTGAGATTAAGATCCCACTGTGGTATTGGTTTCACCACCAGTGGGCAAGTCCCAATGAAACCCTTTAAAAAACTGTTGAATGAGTAAAAACAGGATAGCCCTCAACTGGAGGTAGAAGAAACTGATTGCTGCAAGGTGGACCTGCAATGAGCTAATGGAAAGGCCCGAAGTCTCGAGGGTGAGTAGATTCTTGAAAATCACAGGCATTCCCACAATCTTGGGATAATAGGTTCAGTTGTGTCCAGATGGAGAAAAAAAGTCTCCATTTGCCCGCATAACATTTTCTGGTGGAATTATTTCTGTTCTGATTGAGAATATACTGAACGGCCTGTGAATATGACTGATTTAGGTCTGACACCCCTCTGAATACCAGACTGTAAAATGAAAAAGACTTGTGTTGGGATATATGATCCCTCCATTCTCTTGAGTCAAAATCAACTGCTGATGGGATGTAAAATTAATATCTTTAGAAAGTCTGAAAACTAAAATTGTCTAGGTTAGTTGGGCATGATGAGAATGACCTAACCTATGTCATAGGAAATCTTTTGTAGAACCTGTGGTATCAGCAGTATGGAAGCAAAAGTGAAATTTGCGGTTTGTGTGGGAGGCAATCAGTCCCAGGATGGTGATCCCTACTGGGTGAATATCCTATTCAGGACGGAGTTGTGTATCTCCCATTCATGGTGTATGGAGAAATGTCTACTGAAATTGTCTTCCAGAGAGTCCTGCACATGTGGTAGGTATGCTATTTAGAGAGTTATGTGGTTACTGATTCACCAGTTCCATAAATTGACTGCTTCTACACCACGAGGAAGGGATTTTGCTCCACTCTGTTTGTTTAGGTAGAAAAAAGTCATCATGTTGTCGGACATCTGGATATGGTGAGACTAGTGGAAGGAAGGCATTTCAGAGTGCTCTGAGCTCTAATTTGCTGACATTAACCCTTGGTTTATGTATTGGAACTGATATCAGTACTGATGGATCTATACTCCTTCATGACATACTCAAGCTGAGGAGGTTTAAGCAAGCCTAAATCCTTAGGACCCTGTGTGAGGCTCTCACAACTTGGAGAGAGTGGGCAAGGGATCCTATACTCTAGGAGAAGGATTTGAAGAGGATCTATCCTTGTGCTTGTGAGAGTGCTCCTTGTAGTCAATAAAAGACATCTTGCATATTTAGGATATAGAGGTGAAATAAATATTCATTAATGTTGTAACACAGAGCCTAAGGCCTCATGCCTATAGTGTATTTAGCTTAGCCAAACAAAGCGTGAGACCTAAAGATGGATTGACATCTTTAGCTAACCGATGAGTGACCATATGTCACAAGATAAAACAGTTATAGTAGAAAAGGTGTTAACTGCTGATATTAAAGAAATATATTTTGCAAGGCACCAGTTAAAGCTGGTTAGAGTATTTCTGAGAATTTTGCAGACATAGGTGTCAGCAATATTGTTATGGTGAGTGAGTGATGTGAATGTTAATGAGCATAAGGGGAACAAACAAGTCAGCCTATGAAAAATGGAGCATTCCAAAAATCTGTGGAAGTTCAACTAAAGAAAAAGGTTTGAAACCTTCATAAATATGTATGAACTCTAGTGGGTGTCAGCGTAACATTTTATAAAAGATGTTGCCAGATCTGTGTGTCTTGGGAGATGCCAGGATGACACTGACTGATGGTGATGATGACAATGAGGAAGATATGACCAACACCTTTGCTCTTGTGAAAAACCCTATGAAGGGCTTCTTTGGGCTTAGTAGTTGTAGCCTCAGTTCCTGAGCTCATGCTTAGAGGGGCACTGCCCATCAACTGAGTCCAGTGTGTAGGGAGGAGCTGATTTGATTGGCATATCTTGGATGTCTCCATGAGAAGCTTCCCTAGTCAGAGCTCTCGCCCCTCACGTTTGGGTATGGAAGGATCCTGCACCTAGCGGAGATGGGAGCCTTACCAAGGCAGTAAAGGCAGCTCTGGTGTTCATTAATCACTGAGAAGGACAGGAGGCAGAAGAGGTAATTCTTGAACTTTGAGACTCTGGGAATAGTCCTTGCATGCGGAGCAAAAACTCCGCATGATGGGGGAAAAACTAAACTATTCTAATTATACTAAATACTAAAATATCAATATGAGCTACTAAAAATACTAAAAACTACTTACAATGTCTATATTTATAGATTGAAAAAGATGAAGGCAGTTGTGGGCACAGAGGATTTCAACTCAGGCCATGCATCGGCAAGAAGGAACTGGAAAGGCATCCGTCCAGGCCGCCCCTTATGTCTTCAGTTCAGAGCATAAGCAGAACAGCTGCACATATGTGGACCAATAGACAGTTCTTGCTAGAAACCTCTGATCTTGGGCACATGGAGAAATGGAAATATATGTTCTATTTGCATAGGCACTTGAAGAAGCATTGCAAACAAAAACAAACAACCTCCCCTCTCCCATCCCCCCAAAACAAGCAGCTTTCATGTTTTGAAACCCTTAATATTATACCAGACAGAAATACAACACAAAGTATGTGAGATTTATATGATCTTCGGGGCAGGGTTTAGAAAGCACCTACCATACAGTGGGTGTTACTGTTATTTGAATTCAGTGGATCTCAGCTTGTGTGCAGCAACCCATCTGCATGTTGTAAACTGCAGAAACAGGGAGTAAATAAATAAAATAATAGCAGGTGTTCATTTTCTTTGTCTCCTCTTTTTCCTGGAGTAAGAGGCAGTCATCTCATACATTCCATTCAACAGAGGCCTCCAATATGTAATTAGAACCTCACTGGCAGTCTTTTTGTTTCATTGAAATGAACAATTTGAGGAATCAGACTTACCCAACCAGATTCAATTTCAACAGTACTCTCCTAAGAGTTTGTTACATTTTGTGACCTATGGTTCAAGGAATCTGTTGCAGTTATTCCAGTACAGTATTTCAATACCAACTATAGCCCTAATTCCACATAGAATGCTTTACATATCTATATTACCTTTATGGTGCCTATTATCATAATATTTGAGCATTTCAATATCATTAATGTATTTATCCTCACAACACCATGGGGAAGAGGGGCTTTACAATTATCCCCATTATACTGATGTAGACCTGAGGCACAGAGAAGCTAAGTAACTTGCCCAAGGTCACACAGGAAATCTGGCAAAGCAGTAACTGTAACAAAGGTTTCTTGCACCACAGGGTAGTGCCTAACCACTAGATCATTCTTCTTCTAGCATCTTTCTTCCACTGGGATGCAGGGGGCCACTTACGAAGTCCATTGATAGCTCCTTTTAAGATCAGGGACTAAGTGACTACAACAAATTATCTGTGTTTTAATGTAATTTTAAACATGAATTTATTGCAGGTTAAATAAGATTCTGCTTTGATTCTGAGCCTCTTCTAAATTGAAATCTCAGATTTTCTAGATTATAGATTTGTTTGGATACATTTTACCCATAGATGTGAGAACTCAAACTCTGTGATCTGTGGATTCACTCAGGACTGGGTGAGTAAGAGAGTGCCATTTTCTTGCCAATACAGTTGTATGCAGTTACAAAAGACCACCAACATTAAAACAGCCAAACAAACACCTATTATATCTCTCCTTTCTGAACACTGAAAAGCACATAGCCATTGATCAGTTTTTTCATAAATATAAAAATTAGCAGCAGGCAGGCAAACCTATGAAGGATGCAGTTGACTACTCTGACTTTCAGGAGAACTAATCTGTCTGAATGAAATACTTGGGACCAAATTCATCATGAGTTACATTTTGGTGTAAGTGGTAACATAATTCTATGTCAATCTGGAATTCAGTGGATATTCAAAATGTATATAATATGCATACCAAAGAGAGAAGAAATTTATCTGAAAAAGTAACTAGTAGGTATATTTTCTGGTGATACACTCATCTGTTCTGTTTCCTGTTTACACCCCTTTTCTGTTCTATGGGTAAATGCCACTTATATCACACATCCAATGAATGCCAAATTGGTGCAATTACAGTGTTTCACCACTTACAGCCTTACCTGCATCCATTTTCTAACCCATTCATATCACTGTGTCAATTACTGATTTTATACTACAGACTGTCAAAGGACTTGCACTCCATACAGTCTTTATAATGCACTGGCTTTAAGCAGCCACTTAAACCGAAAACTTGTACGCCAAAAAACAGTTCCATTTTTACAGCATAATGGCAAACTTTTTGAGTGAGTGATGAAATTTTGCCTAAAGACAAATAAATTAATGAAGATTTTTAATTTGTTCTGGCATAGAGATTAGCCATTTTCAGCATAACAACTGCTTTCCCTGACAAATTCCCACTTTCACAAAATGTTGCTAATAAACACATAAAATCTAATTTTACTTTGTATCTAAGCATATGTGAAACGAGAAATAATATTTCAGTCATATCTAACACTCACACATGTATTTGAATTTCAATATCTAAAACCATAAAAAAATGCCTAACCCACGTGATAGCTGCCCTTGACAAACATTAAAAATGAAACCCATCAAAGCATACAAATGCATACAAAAAGCAACAGCAAAGCAATAGCGAACCAGCAACCATTCTCTGCGTAAGAGAAGCCTGGCCACCACATTGATATTTTTCCGTCTCAGCTCTCACAAAACCTTAATCTTGGCTGATGAAACCTTGCAAAACCTCAACCATCCCCCAAACTCTATTCAGGCAGATGGGCTTTGCAGCACTTCTTAAAGACCAACAAACTTGGGTTATTTTGGATGGTGGAGGTGTGGAAAGGGAATTCCAAAGTCAAGGGCACTTTCTGGACAATGTCTTGCCAGCAGCTCCCTCTTTTATACCAAGCGAGCTCCCGTTCAAGCAGTGCTGATGATCTCATTTGCAGCAGTACTGCATGGGGTGAGAGGTGCTCTCTCAGGTAGGCAGGTCCCAAGATACTTATACGATCATCACCTTAAATTCCACCTGGGAACCAACAAATGAAGTAATTTACCCCTGGTGAGATACACAATCTAGTAAGTATGCCATCAATCAGCTTCAGTTTCACTGCAATAGGCTAACCTTGAAGTAACAAAGGCATACAGTGATAATGAAAGTCACATTTAAGAGAAAGGGTCACAAACTGAAGACCAGAAGGCAGTGGAAAAATAAAACTGCTGCTATATTAGATAGCAGCAGCTGAGAATCCAACAAGATGCATAAACAGTTAATGTCTGACCAATAGAAGATCCACCTCTTCTATAAAAGAGACTGATACAGTCCTTACCATATTCCTCCATGTGCTTTCCCCAGACTTGTATGGGGCATGTCTACCTTTCTTAAAGAAAATATTGACAATTTCCACCAGCAAAGAATTTAGCATTCCCCAATAGTCTTCACCAGAGTGAGGGACAAATATCAAAGCACAGGTTGTAGAACAAAGTTCTCCTGTTACATACAGAATCACAGCAAACACCACCTGCAGAGAAATCATAGTTATCCCCTCAGGTTCCTGCTCCACTTCCATGGATGTAATAGCTTCACCTTTGGGCTTGGCTAGATGAACTGTTTACTGCACAAGAAGCTGGGATGTATCTCTACAGTGCATTAGCATGCTGCACTCTAACTGTACATGTGGACCCTGTTGCCACACATTAAAAGGTCTCTCATGCACATCAACCTACTCGAGCCACACTAAGGAAATTTTACTGCACAGCAGCAGGGTTCACATGGACAGTTCATGCATAGCATGTTAGCATGCTGTGGATGCACCCTTTATTACTACACAGTAATGCTCAACTACACAAGCCCTAAATCTGGGTATTTTCCCAGCGAAACAAGACAGTTTTACTCAAATCTTGGGAGAAGACAGTTTGGATTAAGCAGACTATCCACTACTTGAAATAAACCTGCTGTTTGAGAGAGATCTGCCGTTTGGCATGCAGATGCCATGATGGAGACAAAGAGTTTTCTCTACAACATAAGGCCATACAATATTTTTCTTTTACAGTTCAGTCACCTTTGATGCCAGAATTCTACCTCAAGAACACCAGTTATCTTCCCTCTTGCTCTCTCTGTCAAAAGTCATTGAACCAAGGTAACCTATGAGGAAATTGTGGAAGGAGACAGACACACACGGATATTAAGCACACCTCCAACGTCCTCATGGGTTTTGCCTAGAATTCTTTTCAGCTGGCCTTCAGGACACACTTTAATTTCTACTTGTCTCGTCAAATTTTCAGTCACCAGCAGACCTCTGCTCCAAGTATACTGAATTTGGGAGCAAATTAGATGGTCCAGAAGTGCAGTTCTGTTTTATTTACATGCATTCAATAAAAATAAAATGACTGCACAAATTTCCTAACTGGTGCAGTAATTAAATGCTAATAAGAATTTGAGAATTATATGCAAACAGTGGCTGATCCAATCTCTTCCACTACAAGTATAATAAACACAATATTTCTACACAGCTATCATGCAATATGAGCATAATTCTAGAGACAGTGACTTTCTTTGCACTAATGACAGTTACCAGCAGAAAATGTATACAACTTGCCTCATCCAGAAGGATCCTAAAAGGCCATACAAACTTACTGGTAGGCCAGAGAACATCATTCAGACTTTTATATTGTAACCAGCCTAGACTGTCACTCAATTCCCTGTGAAGGAAACTGCCATTTTTATGTTCAATATGTACAAACAAGATTATACTTTGGTTCATAAGTATTAGCTACATATTTAATGACAATCTGAAATACAGTTTTAGCAAATTATTACTACTTTCCTAATTTAACCCTTTCTCTCTTTATCTATATAGGCATTTTTATGGCCTGTATTTTCACAGAGCCAGATCATACTACAATCATTAATGATTTGCCCCTCTGTGGTAGAGAAGTATTATCATCCCCATCTCACAGATGAAGAACTGAGGCACAGAGACTCCAAAATCATGCACAAAGTCTACTGCAAAGCTAGAAATTAACCCAGATTTCCTGAGTTCCATTTCAGAGTCTTAACTACACCATCCTTCTTCTTACTTATTGTATTTAAAGTCACTTGCACCCTATAGAACAACAAAATAACACTTGTTATTTGAAGTTGAAGTTGAATAATCAAATATTGTTATTTATATTCCAGTAGCACTTAGAGGCCACGATCAAGGTCAGGGCCCCATTCTGCTACGCGCTGTACAAATACATTATAAGAGATGGTTTTTGACCCAAAGAGTTTACAATATAAATAAATAAAGCAAAAGGTGGGAGATAGGAAGTATTATCTCCATTTGATGGATGAGAATAATAATTAATTCCTGCTATCAAAAATATTAAACATTAAAATTAAAAACTCAAAAGGTCAAAATTATGCATCATAGATGGAACTAAAAATATATTTTGGTTGTAAATTTTGTGTTGTTGGAACAATTCATATTAAGGTCTACTGATTATTAATTATTTTCTATCCTCTAGTGTGATTTCACTCTTTTCATATCTGATTAGTTATGAGTATATACCATGCAAAAAGGAGAAAAATCTATCAACACATCTAATTGGTTGTTATACATTTGAACTTGTGTTTCCACTGAAATTCTGATCTTCTAACTCAAGTCTATTTCTGTTAGAAGAGATTGCCTCAAATCACAGTTCAAATATGTTTAATTAATCAAAAATTGATGCTAACAGAATTATTTTTTGAAAGATTAGTGAAATAATTTTAGAAAACATAAAAAGGACTTAAAATGATGGATTTTAGTTTTTGAGAAAGAACAGAACCTTTAAGTTTCACCATGTGACAATCCCTTAAATTTTGAGTATGGATCAAAACATTTATGTTATATAATGACTTAGTAACATAACATATATAGTTACCCATATATATCAATACAGATATAGCTACCATATAATTTTAGACAGGATACATTTCATACTGTACATTTGCAAAATAGATTTTTCTCATCATGGCTGTCAGCTAAAATGTTATATATGCATTCAATGTTATATTTCTCTTTCTAAATAACTTAGAGAGTACTCCTCAGCAGTAGCTATTGTTCTTGTAAAGTTCAGACCGTTCTTCATTATGAATTCACAGAAAGGGTCTTAAAAGATTTTTTTCAAGTAAAACAGTATTTTTCCCACCTTGCATTTCTCCAAAATGTATTAATGGATTTTTATGATGGGGTCTATAGAGCCCACCCTGGAGAAGAAGGTTACAGAGAGGCCCTGGGGGCAGCGATATCCTGACCCCTCCAGACCCATCAGTCATAGATGGTAGGGAGGAGACCTTTAGAAAGGAAGAAACTGCAGTCAGCTGGGGGAGAATGGAGCAGAAGTGCTCTTTGCAGGAGACTGTTGGAGGGTCTCCTGGAGCCACACAGAAAAACTCCGAACCAGGAGCAATTCATCTCAACCCTCTGGAGAGTACAGTGAACTCCCAGGGTAAGCCAGAGAGACTTAAGAAGGCCCACAAAGGGCAAGAGCCCCTTGCAAGTTGCAAGGAGCTGGGGCCTGAGCTGAAGTCGCCCAGGGTATGTCTACACTGCAGTTAAATACCCACAGCTGGCCTGTGCTAGCTGACTTGGATGTGCAGGGCTCAGGCTTCAGGGCTGTTTAATTCCAGTGCAGACATTCTGGCTCAGGCTGGAGTAGGGTTGTCAACTTTCTTATTGCAGAAAATGGAACACCCTTGCCCTGACCCTTCCCTGAGGGGCTGCCACTGCTCTGCCCCTTCTCTGAAGCCTCACCTCTTCTCTGAGGCCCTGCCCCTGATAACACCATCCCTCCCCCTACGTCAATCACTCTTCCCTACCCTCACTCCCTCACTCATTTTCACTAGCCCAAGGTGTTGGGCTCTGCCTAGGGGCGCAGGCTCTGGGGTGAGACCAGAAATGAGGGGGTCAGCACGAGGGAGGAAGCGCCAGGCTGGGGCAGGAGGTTGGGGTGAAGTAGGGGGTGAGGCCTGGCTGTGGGCTCTGGGGTGGGGCCTAGGATGAGGGATTTGGAGTGCAGGAGGGAGCTCCGGGCTGGGGCAGGGAGTTGGGGTGCCAGAGGGGTGAGGCTCCAGGTGGCACTTACCTCAGGAGGGTCCCAGGAAGTGGCATCATATCCCTTCAATTCCTAGGCAGCCGGGGGCTCTGTGCGCTGCCCCCGCCTGCAGACACCGTCCCCCCCAGCTCCCATTGGCTGCAGCTCCTGGACAATGGGACCTGCAGAGCCAGTGCTTGGGGTGGGGACAGCGCACAGAGCCCCTATGGCCACCCCTATGCCTAGGAGCCAGAGGGAGATGCTGGCAGCTTCCTGGGGCCTGCGAGGAGCTGGGTAGGGAGCTGCCAGCCCTTCACTATCCAGACTTTTAATGGCCTGGTCAGCAGTGCTGACTGGAGTCGGTGGAGTCCATTTTCAACTGGTGTTCTAGTTGTAAACCAGACACCTGGCAACCCTAGGCTGGAGTCTGGGACCCTTCTGCCTCGTAATACTTTTCACTCTGGAACTGACCCATGCCTGAAGCTTAAGAAAAGGTGAAAAATACCAGGCTAACTGAGCACTCAAATTTTCCCTTCCAGGTCTTTACCAAAAATAAACTAAAACCCCTAAGTGCCTGGATGACTGCAAACTGATGCTAACTAACTACTTGAATCTTCCAAAATACAATGGATTGAAACTAATCTATCTGAAGATGGCTTTAATGCTGAAATGCCCCAGTCTTCCCATTCAGCAGAGCAGATTCTGACCTTTTCAAGCAGTTATATTTAATATGACAAATATGAACTCTGAGGTTTGAAAAAGCTATCAAAAGATTTTCACCACAGGTAGAAGTTATAATAACTATGGATTGTACAGCATTGTGAGTGTCACTAGCAGCACTTTGACAGAACAAAAGGTAAGAAGAAAAAAAGCCCTTTCAGACTGACAAAAATAACTTTGGAATATGGGGAATGCTGTCCGCACCATAACAATATATTTTGGGCTCTATTGCGGAAGAAAAAAGAATAAAGAACATTTTTCCTAATGGTTTGTCTTCCCCTCTTTTTTCAACTGCTTAAACCCCATGTCCCCAAAGCAAACAGTTCAGAGGAAGGGAACTTTCAGGGGTATTTTGAAATGTTCCTTTTAAAATAAGCCAAAAAAATGATTGCCAGCTGTAGCAAGGGCTGTTCTTCGTGAGGCTATCTATGACACCCTCTGGAATATTATGTACTCACCAGTATACTGACTGAAGTGATATTAGGCCAGTGTTCTGTACAGAGAGATTTACTTAACTGAATTTAATGGATGGCCCATTCAAATCAATCCTGAAAATATCACATCAAAAATCTACATTATGCAAATACTCTTGATACAAGTTAAGAAAACGAACTATAAAAGCAATGAGAAAATAACATATAGTTTTACTATTTGCATATGTCATATCTACTTTTCTCTCTTCTACTGCTTGATGCTCTTGATCATGTATTTATACTGCTGTTTATCTCTGCTTCCTGTGGCAAAATCCACATCAGTCTGAAATTGGAAAGAACCTATATAGGTAACAACACTGGAGGAATAGGTGGAGGTGGGCACAGTGAAACCAATAATTAATAGCTGTATTCTAGGTCTTTCACCTCCATCTAGTTTAACTGAAATGAGCTTAGAGACTAGCTAATATCATTCCTGAATAGCTAGCAGGAGGTGCCTTATTACTATGGTACTAGTATTTGTTAGCTTGTGAAGAAAGAGGATAAACATTCAGACTCCCAGAAGGTCTTTTGTTAAGATACAGAAGTGCTGTCTCAAGAACACCAAGCTGATCACATGTACATGATAGCAGAAGGGTAGTCTGGAGTGAAAAGGTTGTCTTGTGCTTAATGCCCTAGCCTGGTACTCAGGATATCAAAGTTCAATTCCAGTCTCTACTTCAGAATTCTTGTGTTGCCTGGGCAAGTCACTTTATCATTCTGACATCAGTTCTCCATCTGTGAAATGGAGATAAAAATACTTCCCTTGTCTGTCTTGTCTATTTAGATTATAAACTCTTTAGTATATGGACTATTTTTTTCCCCGTATTTGTGCAGTGCCTAGTACAATGGGGCCATGACCTTGGTGTGGTCCCAAGGTACTATGTAATACAAATAATTAATGATAATAGCAATGAAAAGTGTAGCTGGATCAGAACTTCTCTGTAGAAACAAAATATCAATAAAAACTGGAAAATGTTAATGAATTTTGTGATTTTTTTCCTTTTTGTGACTTTCTCTAATGATAACTATTGACAAATATTGTAAATTAATGTTCTGTTATGTTAAACTGAAAGTCCCATCTAGTGGTGACAATATGTTATGCTCCATACCCCTAGGGGCTGTGCATACTAACGAACCTCTGCTGGTCCACAAAGCTAAAAAACCAGTCAGACTGACACACACTATAGTGACATGCTGTATTATTATTAAAACCTCTCAATCAACCTGTTCTTTTAAACTGTAAATGCCTCATAGGTCCTGAATGTAGCAATTTCTTTATTTTATAGCTTAATTGTATGGTTTATAGTTTCAACTGGTAATGGGGCAAAGAGCGTTATTAATTTACTACCCTTTATCATGAACTCTGATCCAGAATTAAAATGTCACTGTACAAAAGAGAATGCAGTCTAGAATGTGCACCATTTATTTCTACCATACACCAATAGCACATTGTAAATGGAACAGAGTGCATTTAAAGTAATTGAGCAGTTACTAATGTGGAAAGAATATCTTTCAGTATTTTCAAAAATGTTTGCAAGGCTGCTTTTAAATATATACTTGCAGGTTCAAAAGACTTGAGCAAAGTAAACAAAAATATGCAAATTTTATCCAAGTGCTAACTAGTACAATACAATATACCAATATAAATCTCTGACTCTTTGCCTGGTTTATAAAACAGATGAAACTGCATCAGACTGTATAACTAGTTTTGCTCTCTGATTGCAAAGTAATTGCCTTTTTCTTCAGTTTGGAGTCATATTTTAATGTTTTTTTTCTATTAGCTCCCTCTCTTGAAATAAACCTTTATCTAATCTCTTCTTAACTAACTCCATTCTATATACAACTAAAATTACAACAGATCCCAAGATTTAGTTGTTGACAACCAATCGTCCAGTTCCAACACTGATATTTTATATGTAATCTTCAGCAGAGCATCCAGGAAGGATTTTCATTTTTGTTCAAATGAGATCTCTTTGGTATTACCAAAAGTCCCCCTAATGCAATTGTCTACAAGGTAAGTAAAGGGCGGTTTCTCAGTGACCCATGTGATAAATACATTTTACTGGATGAGCTGCAAATAAATTTATTCTGAGGCATTTATTACTATCACAGAGAAGGTCACCTACATCTAAAATTATGCTATAGGCCACCAAAATCAACAAGTTGACAGAAGGAACAGAAACACAACAGTCTCCTTGAATAATTCAGTTCCACAACACAATTAGATACAAAGAAGAACTGACTGCAATCAGAGCCACTCTTACCCTTGTCCTACCTGGATGGTAATAAGGATCAGATGCTACGTGGTATCTCTACTAGCAAAGATGGTCAACTGTCTTGACTAGAAGAATCTACCACCTATTTTAAAACATACAAAACTACTTCGACAGTCTTCTTCAAATTATTCTTACAATTCTTCTTTGCCCCCAAAATCTTAACAACAGTTTGGCCTTTGGTGTGCTGAGACCACAGCCTATCATGTTGACCAATATGGTCTCACTGTTTCCTTGTCCTCCCTTGTTTGTTTCTATCCACCATTTGACTCTTCTCTCATACTATAAAATCTTTGGAACAGGGATTCTATGTTTGTGCCACACCTAGCACATGGGGGTCCTGGTCTATGAAAAGGGCTTCTAAGTTCTGTGGCAATACAGATGATGACATATTAACAATATAACAACAGTGTTTATTGTTAATATAACATATTAACAATAAATACTAAGGAAATTGTTGCATGATGGTGGAGATTTACTCAGACAAATATACACCCTCCCTTTTCTCAGCAAGATAAACAAGATGGTGGCAAAACCAATCTCTGGTGTGATCTGTTAACTGTCCTGGGTGCCTTTCACAGGCCATAGTGCAGAGGCAGTACTTGGTGGTATGGTAGATGACTTTGCCCTTCCAATAGTCAAAGGAAATACCTATTACATAAACATTGTTATTAGCTGGAATGTTCTACAATATATGAATTATTTAACAAAAGAATCTCTCCAGTGCCAAGCAAACTGGATTTCCATGTTAAAATGATGTACCATTAGCACTATATACAGCTATTAGCTATATGTAAGCATTTTATTTATAATTATCCATATTGTAGAGGTATAGATTTTTGCTTTAAAATACCCAGTAGGCTAAAAATACCCAATAGGCTAAAAATATTTTAAAGGTATAAATCCTCCATTTTTGTTTCTGATGTTTTTAGCACTTTTCCAATGAAAAAATGATTTTTCTTTTAAAAATGGAGTTTTGAGTTCTTCTATGCATAATGTACCCTAGAGCTCATATTTTAAATTTGTTTTAACTGCACATCATTTTTTCTGAAAACCAACTATTTCACATGTGCAGTGATATTTTTTCCTCAATACATTTTCCAATATACCATATCTGTATTAAAATCATCATCTTTGATATGAATAGTTATAATACATTAAAAGACATAATATTAAGAATGAGATATGGTATAACAGGGTGAAAATCCTGAGAGGAAATGAATCTTACTCTAAAACTACAGTTAAAGAATATCAGCGCTTTGACTCACATGCACAAAATCAAGGAAACTCTTCTTAACCTTTTGACATATGACATGTCAAAATCAAGGCACAACCTTAAAACTAAATCTCCTTTATTGATGTTAGTCAGATCCTTCATATTTTTCAGTACAATTATTTTAGGGCCCAATCCTGGTTCACAAAAATAGATATTTCCCCCACTGAAAACAAAGGAAAAAGCTGTGGTCTTAGGGGTTTCATTTTACATGTATTTTTTCTAAAGATAAAAAAGGCTTTTAAGTGGATTTTTTTTAAAACAACAACAACAACAGTGTTTATATTGTGGTATTATTCCTAAATGTCTACTTTAATGCAATGCTATTTTGCTGCTGCAAAGGAAAAAAAAAACATTTTTGTGACTATACATTTTGTTTTGTGAACCTTGATCTTAATAAATTAAAATAGCCCAAAATCAGCTCTGCAGATGGAAGACCAAACAAGCTATCGCTTGCACTGAACAAAAGTAGAACAAGCTTGTAGAAGCTTCCATACTGCAGAAACTGCAATTATTCAATATAATATACAAAACTATACATTAACTGATAAGGATTAATAAACAATTCTCAATAATTACTTTCTTAAACGAATGTCACTTAGGATTATAAATGTGGTTCCAAGTTAAATCTGTTTTTGCAGACATCAAACCTAAAAAACACCTTACTAGGTTTCTTGACCCAAACAAAAGTGATAGAGATAATGAATTTATTCTCTCCCCCACCCACACCCCATCCCAAAACATATTGCATGAGCTGGTATGATAAAAAAGTGAAACTTGGTTTTAAAATCTGCTAACATGAATCCTTCGTCTAATTAATAACTCATATAGGCTGCCTTAATGACAACTGCAAATCACATCTTTTTACTTATGTAAGAACCTGATTTTGCATTCCTTGCACACCCAAAATTCCTATTGAAATCAGAGGCATTTTGGAGTGTACAATGTATGAAATCTCTTCATCTAAAATTTTAGAAAGAACACTAAAAGGGACTTGGGTTGCCAGGCATCGAAAAGAGACCCTGACGACTCAAAGTCTGATTATCTGCAGCACCAATGGGGAAGTTCCTGGGAAGAAATAATTGAAAAGTGGGTTATCACTTGGCAGCAGTAGGTCTTCTCAGTAGATGAAGAGTAGCCATGATTTTTTGCATGATCACATATTACACTTGTGACATTAAATAATTCCAGAATTGCTTACCCATTTTTAAATAATTTTTTTTGATAAATAATACCACAATATATTGCAAGTACATCAAAGTAATCAATTTCTTTTCATTCCTGCAAATTAAAAATAGAGGATCCTTCCCCAACCAACCCCAGACGTCTGGCTCCCAAGCCATGACCTTTCTTGGCTGGAGACCCATGTCTCTCTCCAGGCTGTACAGATCTCTGCTGACATTGTGATACTTTCAGCAAGCCGGGTTGCCTAGCCAGGCCAGCATCTGCAATGTGCTTATTCTTCAAATGCTATGAACAATGTAATTCCCAGTGGTTATGAGTTCCTTCTACACAGCTCTTCCTAAGCAGGCACACTTATTCTTAAGATGAAAGCATTACAGAGAAAACATGTTAAAAACAATAGAAGAACCTACAAACATGCTAGAAAGCTTACTAGAGATCACCCCAACTGCAATCTCAGACTCTGGCTGGTGTCACTCCTTCCGACAGTTCCCTATGCTTTGGTGACACTCCCCCCCCCAACCCCCGGACAGAAGGTTCTATCTATTTGCTGGATCAGAAAGATGACCCTGAGTCAGTTTGAACTCAGGCTTTTTACCTAAAAGTGCTTTCTTTGTCTGGGGAATCCAATTTGAACATCTGTATGTGAGTCTCTCCAGGTGGGGGTACCTAGACTCTGGAAGTGTTACAACCTGAGTGAATTTGCCTAATCACACTGTACTGTTCTTAATTATGGAGGAGCTGTGGTCATCCTCCCACATTGAATTATATACAGTCCCTGTACGTAATATACCGACTTAGCTTTTGCAGGACTTAGCTGTTGCAGGAAATTGCTAGTCACAAGTTTCTCAATGAAAGGGCAATCACTGTGTAACCAAAAAGTTGTTCAGATCAGTGTTTGAGCCCTAAAAAAACCCACAAAAAAACGACATGCCGAAACACACTTCTGGCACTATTACTCAGAAGTGCTGGTGAATGCAAACTGGGGCAACTTCCCATGGGTCTGGGGAGACCTGTGAGCCCCAGGGCAGCAGGTTTCACACTGTATCCCCTTTTGCTGTGTACCTTGGAACTGCTGCCAGGAACTACGCCATGCTATGACTCTGCCAGCGCCTCCCTGCCAGTGCTAACTGATCCATCAGTGGTGCTGTTCTCCAGACAAATCCCTGGCACATCCTGGCAGTGGGCAGGCACCCTCCCTCTTCCTCCAGCCAAGCGCAGGGAGAATGGAGCAACACTCACCACCAGCGCACTTCCCAACTCAGCTGTGCTTGCAATTATTGGGACTGTACTGAAGCAGGGAGCTCTAGGCTCGGGGGAGGGGATGGCAGAAAGTACCAGCATAAACCATCTAGTCCATGATCTCAGGTTCCCCTATCATAAATGATAGCATCAAAAGTGCCCGAACACAGTTCTGGCTCCCAAATGGTGCCGGAATAGCATTCTGGAGCATTCCAGCACAACTCAAGTCCTGGTTTAAATTTACTTAAATATGAATGTGGAAACAGATTATTATAAGAGGGAGCAGTAAATATTTCTGCCATTGCAGCACTCAAAGACCACAGTCAGGATCAAGTCCCCACTGTCCTGGGCTCTGCTGAATGAATGTGGAAAAGGGACCAGTCTTGCCTCCAAGGGCTTAGAATCTAAAACACACCAACAGAGCAAGGCTGGTGAGTATATAACATACAGGCCAATTAAGATGGTGAAGAACTGGCACAGCTTTGTTTATTACTTATGCTGTTTATATGTTTTCCTTTTCAAATTGGGACAGAAGTAGGAAGTAGGGAAAGGTCAGAGGAAGAGGAACAGTCAGATGTCCTCACCTGCCTTACTATGATCAGCAGGCAGGATTTTATAGGCATCATGACAGATGAGTTTTAAGGAAGAATTTGAAGGAAGATAAGGTAGTGTCTCTATACAGATTTTATTGGGGAGTTTCCCCAGGCATAAGAACCAGTGTGGGGAAAAACAGACAGAGATGTGTCTGAGTGAGAAGCTGACTGATGGATGGACGTTTGGGAACACTGACAGAGATAAAATTGGGGTCAATGTCACAATAAGTTATGAGGTTAGCTAAAGGGGGTGAAGACTAAGTTGCAAAGAGCCATAAAAATTAAACAAAAACCTTGTGTTTGATGAGGAGGTAGCCAATGGAGGGATTCAAATGGAGGGAACGGGGGAGAGGACATGGTCAAAGCAACAAGGGAGGCAGATCTTCGCATATATAGTGATACCTTAAATCTTTGAGGGGGAGAAGTCATATCGGATTGTCAAGCAATAGATAATTTGGTACGTACATTTGTTTCCTAAAATGTGCACAAGGATCAGAGAACAAAAGAAAGATATAATCTATCCATTAAAGTGAAATAATGGCATGTGGCTTGTTTAAAAAAATCAATTAGTGAACACTAGAAAATGTTTTAACACACTTTTGAAAGAAAAGATAATGGGTCAGATTTATACTCTTTTTTTATCAAAGTGCTAATTTCAGTGGTAATCTTTGTGTTAACAGAGAAAGAGAGTAGGAAAACTTGGAAATTTTTAATCTGCAGTTATCATGAAGATAGAGATAAAAGCAAGGCATTAAAAATGTTTCCACTTGTGGGGGATCAAGGTTTCATCAAGACAAATGTTTCAGCCAAACAGAATAGAGGTAGATTGAAGAGATTTGCAAAATAGACGTCAAACATCTAAAACTCAGCGGGGAACCATTTTAATATATATTTTATAACAATTGCTTCATGGTTGCACAGCAGGTTTGGAAGAATGGTAGAACTTGCAAACAGCAATTTTTCATAGCTTTTTGCTCTTTGTTTTGTTTCTTCATGTGTGTCTTAAGATACTTGTATTTCCTTTTGTTAAAAAGGTGCAATTAACAGCGCCATTGGAAACAAAAATTGCCCTGAGAATACTCTAAGAGCAACTTACACAGTATATATGCTCATTGGTACATACAAAGCCATGATAGCAGAAAATCTCGAGTTTTAATAGGAGATCTCATGCTGTTTTGTAAATAGCAGCAGTGAAGCTAAGTAAATATCTTTGCTCTTCAAAAATAAATCAGTGCCAGTATGATTCAATTGCTTTACAAATCTTGTAAACAATAAAATCCATTAGAAAATATAGGTTCAAAAGTAGGTAGAATGGAGTAGAAATATCAGAGATGACCCAAAGTAGTAAGAAAAATGTTGGCATTGGCCAAACAGGGAGATTCATAGAGGACTTAAGGCATAACTTAGTTCACAGAAACTGTTTGCTTCTCTTAATGCACAAAACAGTAGCTAGAAATGTATTGGAGCAGGCTGATCAACTTAAAAATTGTATCTTGGAATACTTATTTGTTTAATGATATTTTTATTAGTCTGCCTGTGTGGAATCTGATTGCAAAAAAGAATAAGCACAAGATACTGACCTGCCTACAACAGACACTATCAGAAGAGGCAAGAATCACTACTAATCTCATTGCATTCATAATGAAATGCAAACTCCATCTCTCTAGTGAAGGTTTCCCCAAAAGCAAGTTACATACACACACACACACCCATTCTCTCTCACCCTCAACACCTACCCCCAACCGATTTCTCCTACAGGCTAGGCAGAAAGCAGGACTGCTATCGTTATTTCCATTTTTAAATACTTAGGAGGTGTTCAGCTCTGATGAGAAAGTGATGTAGATTTCAATGTTAACAGAGCACTAGTAACACTGCAGCCTTAAAGCCTTCAAAATATGTCACACAGGGCTCTGAAGAATAGGGGTGACAGAATAGAACCTTGCTGGACTTCAAGTGAGAGCAGACTAGCAGGGTAGCTGAGCAGCTACACAATACCACTTTGAACTATTCAGAAAAGAATGGAGTCACTGCATATCCCATTTACTTCTGCCAAATGCCACAGTCTTTCAGCAATATTTTGTGGTCAGCCATAGAACAGGCTTAATGTATTTTGGGAAGACAACAGAAGAGATACAATGTCTCAATGAAATTTTGTACCACGGTTCTGCACACAGAAATAATGTTAAAAAACCAAAATCTGCTACCACTGAGAAAGGCATATGTCCATTTTTCCCTTTCATAAAGTTTCTCTGAGATACGTTAATTGCTTATGGTAGAAAGTTATGGAAATCATGTTGAAAGATGATCAATCTCTTTACAAGTGGAAGGGTTGTGCTAGTAGTAGACATGGTAATGGACAAAAGTGCTTTGTAATGGACACAGAATATAACCTTAACTGTGGAGGAGGTCTATATGGAATTATAATTGTATAACCCATGTTTTTATAATTTTAGCACATAATGGAGACTACATGAGACAGTAACTTCTGTCTTCATCATCCAGAGAAAATTCAATGGGATGAGGAATATTTATATGTAAAGGATATTATGTTTTTTACACCAAAACATTCCTTATAGAATTAATACATTTTAAGGCTGGAAGGGACCATTATGATCAACTATTCTGGCCTTTTGCACGACACAAGCCACTGAATTTCACCCAGAGATTCCCTTTTATTATCTTTGTTTCAGGTTGGGTTTGAGATAAGCATCACATATAACACATACTTAAGTAAAAAACATTTTTCTTAGTAAAACTGTTTATCGAAATAATATTCTTATCCAAAATAATCATTTTGTATTATGGAGTGTAGTTTCCATGGTGTGTTAATGAACAAGCCCCATGTTATCAAGAGCGTAATGCACCTAATGAGTTTATATGCCAATGTGTTGGGAACCTTTCAAATATTTAGCTCTGAATATATGGATGTAGAACTATGTGTAAACACAACACTCTATAGATGGATAAGGTTATCCTTTTAAACATACATACTAAATTAAATATTTACAGGTAATAATACTCACACAAACTATGCTGTGCTGCATTATCCTTAATAAGTAGAGCCAAAATTTTCCATAACTGCAGAATGTTTCCACATGATTTCTCTGTTTCTGGGCCCATCTTGTAGAGAAGAAACAAAGAATTTCATTTGTGGTTTTGGCCCTTCGTGACTGCATAAATGAGCTAACACTGAGTGACTGCATTTTCTGGAGTTCATGGAATAGGCTAAAAAGAATCAAACCCCAAATCAACCTTTTACTGTGATCTCTAAAACCTAGTGCTAAAATTATTGATGACTGATTCCACGGGTGCTATAATAGCAATTAACTATAAGATAAATAAGGGATGCATCATAAGGTCATCACTAGACCTGCGTTAAAAGAAAACTTTTCTTTAGGAAGTGTTGACAAAATGGTTTCTTGCACCTTCCTTTGAAGCATCTGCTATTGGCCACCTACAGCATGTCAGAAGAGATGGACCACAGGTTTAATCCATTATAGCAATTCTTATCTTTTTCTCTATATAATATCACTTGACTCCTAAGGGTAAGGCTAATCCCACCTGTAAGACAGAGGAGTTCAGTAATGTATTTTTGTAACTTTCACTGTGTGTTTTAATTTAAAATGAATTCCAGCAAATATTAGACATTTACTGATGTCCATTTAGCAAAGGCCAATCAAAGAAGAGGACAGCAGTCACACAAGCATGCGGTTGTATGAAGTAAATGCCTATGGTTCAGCCTTCTTGCAACTTCACTGAGAGCCCTGGAGTGGGAAATGAATAACTCTGCTTCTTAATTTCATTCTGGAAGGGATGAGTAGAATTCTGCAGAGGAGGATGTAGTGTCTGGAAAAGACACAGGAGATGTAAAGATCCAATTTTGGAGATAATAACAAGGGTCCATTAAAGATTACCTCTAACAGGAACAGTACTGATAGGGACTTTAAAGATACCCAGGTCAACGCAGATTCTCAGTTAATGGAGATAACACATTAGTGTTTGGCATTTGCAACAAATGCTGAGATAAAGAGTTTGGAGGTGCAGTGACTGATGAACTTATGCTCTCTCTCATGATGCACTTGTATCAATGTTCTACAGAGGTCACAGAGGTCTCGTCAGTGTTCTCCAAGAACAATGATCTTTCCTCTGAGATAAAACATTCTGTGAAATCTGAATTCTCTCTCTGTGGTTTTCTACTCATTTGATCCAGGAAAATGGAAGAGCCTGTGTTTGAACTAAAATAAAATGGTCTTGGAGGGCCCCATATGACACTGCCAATATGTGGGCTTTTACAGATGTGGAACGCTTATGATGTAACACAGCTATGAAGAGGTGGGGGAAATATGTGTTCCACATCTTGCAAATAAGTGACAAATTCCACAACCAGGGTTGCATCCAGTATACTGAGCCAATGAATTACCAGGCCTGGTGGTAAGGACAAGAAGTGGGGAAAAGGTTTAGAGGTAGTTTCTAGATGAAATAGTGCTTGTTGGGACTTCAAATGGTTCTGAGATAAATGAACTCTGATTTGATGGAAGTGACAAGAACTGTCCTTTCCACGGAGCAATGATGCAAGAAGGAGATGTGAGAAGCATGTTACAACCACATGAAGCTGCATCATGTTTCCAGGCACTCTGAATTTGCGTCCTTCAGAGGCTGTTGGAGTCTCTTAAATGTGCCCCAAGTCTTAGCTGCCTCCTGGAGATTTTCTAACATGGACAACAAGCACCTGGGGCCAAGTGTTCACCGCCTGCCTTTTCTCTGAGATAAACAGAGCTTAATTAAGCATGTGATTCAGTATGCTGGAGATGTCCATAATTTAATCAAGCTCTTAAAGAAGACTGAATTTCATAATATTAGTAATAATACATCAAAAGGCAGGGGTTATGAGGGCAGGGTACCCTGCCAGGAGTCTCAATAATACAGCTCAGCATGCTACAGAACAGAGAGACAGGCAGACAATTTTATATTCCAGCTCTTATTTTTTAAAAAAAGGGGGCGGGGGGAGTCCTACTTAGATTAGTGGGGAAGGGGTGTGGCTGTCAGGACCTGGTTGGTATTTGAACAAGTTTCTATTCTATCTGACAAATGTTCCCAGGCAGAGAGTAGAAGACTACCAAACTTCAGTGTTGGATGCACCACCTTTTGTGAGCTGAAGGACTAGCAGCAGAAATCAATTGCTAATTACAACCATCTCCCACACAGTTCTTTAAGCACATCTGGGGTCTCTGGCATTGGTAGAAGTATGACTCCCGGAAAGAAAACACCACTGATGCCCCTGAGTGGTATGGTGTATAAATGAATACCTATGTGAGTATGCACAGTACTTTTAACTATTATGACCAAACCCCCTTGCCAACTATTGCAAAAAGCTAGTATATATGTGAAAGCTACAGAAAAAAAATATATGAAAAGTCAACACTTTCCAAATGTGACTACATATATCTCCTACTATAAACATTACAGAAAAATGTGGTAACCCCAGATACAACTGTATGATAATTGTAGGCAAACGCTAGCATTTTAATGGTGACCATTGTATGTAATCCAACAAATACATACAATAGCTGAACACAAATTTAAAAACCTACAACAGTAATATTCTTTATGGGGAAATTAACAGGAATTAAGAATGCTGCCCTTCAGCACCTTTCACCACCATCTTGTTTCTAGTTGTCAAAAACAAGGCAGTTCCCCAAAGTGTTGCTAGGCCTTGATTTTGTATGGTGGTGAATGCATTTGCAACTCCCATTGATTTGTAAGGGAGTTGAAAGCATCCAAAACATATAGAAGTTGCTCAGCTCCTTGTAGGACTGAGTCCTTAAAACTTAATATTTATTGTTTGTAAACAACGCTTCAATAGAAAGTGAACATGAAACTTAAATTACCACAGGACCCACCATATTAAATATAGTATGTCTAGGTTACAGTAGCTGTCATGTTCACTGAGCAGTCCTCCTTTCATATTCTTTATGATTTGCATTTTATATCATTCGTATTTGCACTATGATGCTTAAGGTACATGTTATATCTTTCCTGATTTCAAAAACAACACAAAACAAACAAAAAACCCAACTTTGATTTTCTTTTTTAAACCTTCAAAAATGTCTTCATTTTATAAAACCTGCATCATTTCTATAATACATTCACTTGAGGATAAGGCAAAGAAATCAGACATTTGCTCTTTTTACGAACCCCTACCTCTGAGGAAACAGAACAATTATGTACCATTTGAGGATATTCATGGTTTTGAAAAGTACAGCTGAGCACTTTCCCTAGGGCATCTAGGAATTAAAATATTGTCTTTACCATCAAAATACGTAAAGTCAAACCCAGTTAGCGAAATCTTGTAAGTAGTCATCTAACTAGATTGTGTCCAGGCAGTAAACCAAAAAAATCACAGGCTCGATAGAAAGTGATGTTGCTGATTTACTAGGGGAGATTCTTCTGCATAGGTCATTATTCCAGCAGGCTGGTGACATAAAAGAGGCTTAAGGCCACTTGTGCTCCCACAGGTCTTTCTAGAAAAGTAGTGTGGATGTCGACACTTGGATTTTAGGGAACATTAGCACCCCAAACATTAGGGTTTCCATTAATAAATATACAAAACACTGCGTTTGAAATTGTTCAACTCACTTTATTAAATGGACAAATTTAGTGGTGGTAGAAAACTACTCACTGAGGTGTTAATCAATGGCTTATTATTTTATTTTTTTTAGCTTTATCTCCCTCCCAGTAAAAGAAGCTGCCCCTGAGAGGTGAAAGTTCAGATCAAATTCCAATTTGCGTAATTATATTTTGCCTATCTCTACTCTCTCTGCAGTTTCATCTACACAGGTTTTTGTTTGCTGCCAACTTTAAATTATTGCATATGTTTTTGGTTTATAACCAAAGCCGAAACCAAACAGGTTTTGCCTGTGTTCACAAAGTTATCTAAATTTCTCACATCTGTCACATTTATTAATGCTGGTTATTTAGGAATTAGGCTATAAGGCCTATTTAGGAGAACAAGCTCTTATTTATCTTTTCCCAATATAAGTCTGTAGGTGTTTATTGTTTGGAGTATCTGTCTCATTAAGTGCCTCACCTCTCTGAATTTTGTATGTGATTCTTTGTAGTTTTGTGGGTTTGGGCACTTTCGTCAGGGCAGCCATGACCCAGGCAGATATCAATGTGTTCCTATAGTTTACTAACCCTGGATCTTTTGTGTGTTTCTCCTCTAGTGATACAACATTTTAATTAGGGTATCACCTATTGCCATCATCTAGGTATCTATATTAGTCCTGACTATGGAGTGTGTTGTTACAAAGAAAAGAACATGGATATGGAGAAAAATAATATGAATTATCAAGGAAGAAACATTGCCAATTAGTAGTGAGTATTTTAGAAGAACAGACACAGAGTGACAACAATATAGAAATTACTGAAAGGCCTGAACCCAATTGCCTTGGAAACTTGCCCCATTTCTTTTCGTATACAGTACATCCAATTTACAATGCCTTTCAAATGAAAACTGGCTGGGCACATTCACTGGAGATTTTGATGTTAAATCAGTCCCTATATAATGATGATGTCTAATCCATTTTGGAGCTTAATTAAATAATTGTGAACATTATCTGAACTCCTGTTCAAAATGTACTGATTGGTTGAATATAATTCATCAATTCCCTTCTGTATATCTCCTTGCCAAGTTCTTTTTAATGCCTTTTCAGTTTTGAGCTATAACAGGCAGTACCTTGAAAGAAACTGAAATACTAATATTCATGATGTGTAAAATGATCTTATCAGGTTTTGTTGATTAATGTCCTTCTAAATGTTTTCAGCATTATTAACACAGTAAGTTTATATAACATTTCTAAGGCTGGCAGGCAAAAAAGCCTTTTCAATATCCTCATTTCCAATTTATTTTAATCTGTATATTTATTATCCCTGCATTCTTTTTCCTTCCCCATATGATGCCTACTACTGCTCAGATTGATCTTGCTTTAGAAGAGAGGTTTCTAAGAACTGCCCAGATGAAATTTCACTACTTGAGGGCCAACTGTTTATACTCTAGCCCTGAAACTAATTTTGTCCAGAGTTGTAAGAGCCACCTTCTTGGCACAGTAGAGTGTTTATTGGCCAATGTATAAATAAGTATCAGAAGCAACTGATCGTGTATTTTGTCCTTAACAGTGGATCACTATTATCCAGCTGGCTGAGACTATGCTTGAAGATCATTCTCAGTAGCAAACCCAGTGAAATGGTTTTTCCTAATATCTAATCAAGACCTCCCTCACATTACTCCTTGTTCTGTCATCTGCCACCACTGAGAACACCCTGGCTCAGGGGTCAGCAACCTTTCAAAAGCGGTGTGCCGAGTCTTCATTTATTCACTCTAATTTAAGGTTTCATGTGCCAGTAATATGTTGTAATGTTTTTAGAAGGTGTCTTTCTACAAGTCTATAATCTATAACTAAACTATTGTTGTATGTAAAGTAAATAAGGTTGTAAAAATGTTTAAGAAGCTTCATTTAAAATTAAATTAAAATGCAGAGCCCCCCAACTGGTGGTCAGGATCAAGGCAGTGTGAGTGCCACTGAAAATCAGCTCGCGTGCCGCCTTTGGCACCCGTGCCATAGGTTGCCTACACCTGCCCTAGCTCCATCCTCTTTGGAAGCCTCCTTGTTTGCTTATGCCCTCTACATCGATTCAGTTCTGGTTTGTTAGCTGAAAAATAAAGCCACAAACATTCAGGGAGCTCTATGTTTGGTCTCTCACTGAACTCTTGAATATTTAAATGTAAGCCTTATAAAGTGCCCAGATGCTAGTGTGATGAAGACAGATAAATGACAATAACAGGTGACACCAAAATTGTTCAAATAATTCATTTAAGCAGAATTCAGTGAGAAATAATGGAGTCAAAATATGGGAAACAGAGCGGCAACTTGTTAGAAAGGTTTGGATACTTGCTGTCCAAATAGCTAAAATTCTACTGTATTTAATATACTTATTACTCATTCATAGATTGTAAAGCAAGTACAAATGCATATGTTATTTTGCATATTTACCAGTCTTGAAGGCAAACCAAGAACTACAGTGCTTTTTCTTAGGCTTCCAAGCTGCCACTGAAATTAATTCCCTTGTGTCTGACTGGCAAAAACTCATCTCCCCCAAAAAACTAGATACTGAGATGACTGACTACAGCCCTGGTCCTAAGACAGTAGATATCAACAGAAAGACTTCCACTGAACTTTATGGATTTGGATGAGGACCTATACATATCACTATTAATTATTAACTAAGGATCGTACAATATCTGAGCCAAGACTCAGTCCTTATTCTTGAGTAATAAATACAGGACTGGGTATGAAAAAACCCTATATGTTAATGCGTACACAGAGAAAACATACTATTATGATAGGTTATGTAGCGGTTTTAACTTTTCTCTCTGCAAGCCATTCCCAGGTTATATTTAATTTATAATATTGTACTCACAGTTGAGTTTGCAGGTCCCTAATTTTATAGCAATATCTGATATAAACTCCAATTTAGCAATTGGGTTGTTATATTGCTTACAGTTTGACACATATCTATTGCCTCATGACTTTTCCATATCTAGTAAAAGAAAGAAAAGTTTGGCACCTGTCACTAACCCTTGTTTTTTTAGTGCTCACAATGACAGATCTGAATGAAGCAGAAATCAGAAGATTTTATTAATGTGACAACCACTTACAATAGGCCTTGGCCAGTGGCCTATACAAAATATAATGTATTGTTTTGTGACAGTTTCAATAATAGTGATGGGAAACACAAGGGACAGAATGTTAGAAAAATTGCCCCTCAAATGGGGAGAAAGTGTTTTATGTTACCTCCTGGTTAGCAGCAGCTAGTTCTTCTTCCAGTGCAGAGACTCTTTCTAAAGAAACCCTCAGTCGTTCCCTTACCTAGAAGAAAAACCAAAATATGTGCAGTAACGTGATTTCTATCAGTCTTTAAGGTTTATATAATCTGCCATAAACACTACAGTACAATCTGCAGGTCTGTTTGCAGGTATGTGTATTGTGCCCTGAACACTCATGAAAGAGACATTAGCTAAGGCTGAATAAGAGAAGAGTGAAGTCACATATGTGAGCATTAGGTTACATCCTTTAAAGCCTAACACTGCTACTATGCAATTTTCCCTTAAATCTATAAAATGTGCAGTAAATGCAACCTTCTACCAGTACACAAGACACTAAATATAAGAATTTATTGGAACAGTTCCAGAGGAAAGGTATGGAAAAAAACTCCCGAAAACACATTAAAGTCCCTTGTGTGAAGAATAACTGGTAATATCAATTTAATTTACCAAACTCATTGAAAAAGTTATGTGCAGCACTATTTGTCCCTGACGAAGTTAATCCTTGTAAGTAAAATCATTCACTTTACGTTATCTTTGCAAAAAGTTATTAAGAATCTACAAGATATATTTCCTACACACAAAAATCTAATGCCGTGTTTAGTATATTATATATGAGAGAAGACATTATTATCTATTTTCTGGTCTTCCCTTAATACTGTCTATATTACACACAAAAGGTCACAGTGTAAACAAGAAAGTGATGTTTCTTATTCTATACAACTGAAGTCATATAAACTTCTACTTGTTTGAAGACTTATTTCATATCCATAAGTAATGATGAAAGAAATGCTACTCAACTAAGAACTTGGGGGGAAATAATTCTCCTTTGACCTCCTGCTGTCCTTACTGGAATTTTGCAAATGCTTATAATGCATACCTAACACTATAGCATTCACAGGAATTAATAATAACTAACATTTAAAATTGTATATATTAGTATACTATTGAAGTTAATTATGTTCAACACTATGCTGCAATGTGTACACTTATTTATTCTTATTCTTATTTCAATCAAATGTTGAAATAAACTAAGTTGAGACAGCAAATACACTTTCAGAAAATAACAGCATCATGGAAAGTTATTCAAGTTATATTAATTAACATGTAACGGAAACCTTGTTGAAATTTATTCTGGCTTAGATTAAATAAAAGACCATGTAAGCCTAGTGTATATCTTAAACCAATTTTTTCTTGCACAACATATTTGTTTTAGTTAATTTGAATAAAATATATATTAGTATACTGTTTTAGTAGAGGTTTAATTGCAGTTTAATTGCAGTAAGAACATGCTATGTATGGTCATATAATTTAGTCAAATGTCCTAAAATATCTACAGTAGTAATTTCTAAATTCATATTTAGGGGTAAATTTTCAGAAGACTTCATAGGACTGCCACTCACAAAAACCCAAAATTAAAACACATACTAGCATATGCACTCTACAGGTGTAAATCCCTGTCTGTATGCATTAACAAAATTCTAACAGTTGCATGTGGATTTTGAATAGTGTTAGAATTTGAATGTACAAAACCCCCTTGCGCCACGTACACAGCTGAAGACTGGAATCTGAAAATTTACCTCTTAAATTTTGTACTGTGCAATACTATAGGATCCAGTCCTGACCTTTGTTTATATGAACTGTGAGGCATAATAAAGCCCAGAAAGCCACATATGTTACTGCATGCCAGGCTGACTAATCTTGGGGATAGTAGACCCTGGGGTCAATGGATGAATAAGAGGAACCCATGGTTTGTGAGAGCACAGCCACTCAGGGAGAGTGGGCAGGGAATTTGCATGAATATTCCACTCGATTCATATGCCAGTTTCTCACCCTAAACCATATGGCAGTAGTAAAGGTGGGGCTGTCAGCTGGAGGGAGAGTAATTAAACTGAAAAGGGTTTCATTTCCTTCCATAAATAAATAATCATAGAATATCATTTGTAAACTGTAACAATACTTGCCCACTTTCTAGGGCACTGGTGTGAGGCTTCACTAAATAAGCTTTGTGAAGTACAGAGAATTAAGACTAGTCCTGGTGATATGGGTGGCCTATTAGAACATAGCAGAGGATACACCTCTAGGTGACACTTTTCCTGTGTGACACCACAAATGTTGCAGAAAAGGAATTCCGTTTCCTTTCTGTCCGACTACACTCCAACCACAGAGTCAGACGACCAGCCACATCACTGGCTTTGAAGTGCCACAAAAAGAACCAGGCACATCACTGTTCTTTCAGTGTCACATGGTTAATCTTTTGCTGGCACTCCTGTAGGTGGTTACACACCACCTACCCTACTATATCTCCTAGTAACTGCTTCTCACTTATTTTCCCTCTTCTGCCAAATCCTCCTTCTTCCCTTTTCAATTCCCAGCCCACAAAGAGCTTTAAAATTATTTATTCATGATTGTAGTTGTGGCACTTTTTCTTTCTATGAACACTTGTGTGACTAAAACCCCACTTACCCGCCTGTTTCTGAATAAAAAATTGTGACTTGTGCTGAAACAAATTGATTGTTTTCATCTGCAAGACTATCTACATATACTTTTCTGTTGCATCTGCCCAGCACTTACCTTAAGAGAATTAATAATCTCTGACAACCGTAACTGAGAGAATAAAAACTTCTGTTGCTGTTTTTGTTTGTAGGGAACTTTACCTCAAAGTTAACTCCAAAAACTTTCTTTAAAAAGTTAAGGTTTAAAACCCTCTTTTCCTTTTAAAATTTACTTTAATTTTTTTTTAAATCCAATTGCTACATAAGGTCTGCAGGAAGGGAAACTTGCTCTGATAGATCTTATTATGTCACTAAACAGCAAAGTCCTTCTGCATGAACAAGATTGTTAGTTTCTTTGTCACTTCCCAGTCTGGGAGCTCCTTCCAGAAGCCATTTCCTTGCTGGGATGACTGAAGAGAGAGACAGCACTCCCTCTTCCTCTCAGTGGCCTCCCGTGGCCTTCCTGTACCTCCTGTTTCTATCTCTGTTTTATTGAGCCTCTAGTATTCTACATATGTTTGTAATTTGCTTACTCCCTGCCTTTCTTGACCTTCCCAAAAATACTAAAAGACACTTCTCTTCAATAAGGCCAACACAAAAAATCTGGAGTATTTTTACCAACCAATTTGGAGATACAGTCAGACAAAAAAAGAGTTAGGAATTTTTTTTCAAAGAGACAACAAAAGAGAAGATTTTAAATGCTCTGGCACCTCTTAGAGGGTGGAAACATAGGCAATTTTCTTTTACCTTTCCATTCCTGAATCCTGGGGCAACTTGGGGGCTAAGTCAGATTCCAATTCAAGTTAGAGCAATACTATAACTTTAGATTATCTTTAATATAACTGTAAGCAGAGCGGCGAGTCACCCTCGGTGCCTCCTGCTGGTCCTTCTGAGAATTAGCTGGATCCAGCCCTCTAGAGCGCCCTCTTCTGGGTTTGGTCCCACTCGCTACAGGCACCGGTGCCCCTCCCTGGGCCCCGGTGCCTTCTTACCTCGGGTGCTGTGCCCCGCAATACCTCCACCATCTCGGGGTCTCCCTTCCCCAGGGGAACCCCCACCCCCTATCCCCACTTTGCCTCAGTCTAGGCAACTGCCAGTCACCACCTGCCCCCGCTCACTGGGGCGGACTGCAGTCTAATTGCCACTCATCACCGGCAAGGGGGGTTGGCCTGCTGCCTCTGCTTGCCCCAGGGCTCCCCCTGAAACCCCAGTATCCCTTGTGGGACCGTCTACCAGGCCTTGCAGCCTGGGGGTTTCCAGGCTGGAGCTCCCCCAGCTCCTCTAGCCTAGCCCCAGTCCTGCTCCACTCCGGGTATCCTATCAAGTCTCCCCAGCAGCCAGGCCCATCTCCCTCTGCAGTCAGAGGAGACTGTGTCTGTTGCCTTGGCCTCTCAGCTCTTTATAAGGGCCTGCAGAGTGTTTGGGGCATGGCCACTCAGCTGACCCTACTCTCCCAATCAGCCTGGGCTTTACCCTACTGCCCCAGCCTTCTCCCCGGGCTGACTTTAACCCTTTGTGGCTGGGAGTGAGTAGCCACCCCGCTACAATAACTTTTCTGATTTTTCCAAAATATCCAGAGATGTTCTCTCCAGAGATAAGATGTGGCATTTGAAATTTGATTTCTTCTGGGGAAATTTTATGGTGATTTATAATGGGAAGCTAACTTCAACCTTGACTATGCAGTTAATACTGCCATTCCATAGCGCTACCAAGACTCCCAGATAGGTAACTGGTGACTGCTGATCTGTGTGCAGACTACAGGAAAATATTGTAACAGATTATTTCTGAAAATTTCAGAATTTTATTTCTTCGTCACAAACTGAGGTATGTTTAAAAGAAAAGACAGTCAAGTACAGATAAAAAACATGTTCTGTCTTGGTTTAGTGCTTTATTCCTGCGATCTACACAAATTACTGTTATTTGTCTTTCTATCCGGTGTTCCTAAAAAATCTAAATAGCTATATCAGATGACGTCAGTGAATAAGAACTAATTATGAGGTTGCTCAAATATATTCACTGGTTTCATGACTGTTGTGCCCATTTTCTATTTTTGTTTCTAGCTATTCCTTATTTTCATTTCATACATATACATAAAATAACACAGACTACATTTTGACATGATATACAGTGAACTGAAAAGTAGTTTGAAATATCACCTCCATCTATACCTCAAGCGGAAGTTCTGAGTTCTTGAGTGGTGAAGTTATATATGATGTGTTTGTCTGCATGTTTTGCATCCAAGTTAAACATTTTGCTTTTTAATATGAAAAGACATCTTAAATTACTCCACATTCAGTGGATGTGTTAGGTGTGATTTGAGGCAGAATAATTCTGTAAGTATTTCTTTCCTCCAACAGTCAGGTAGAAGTGGATTCAAATCTGACTTCAAAACTGGATCTGTACTAGATTCTAACAATCCAGTGTAGTATTTAGCAAGGTGGTGCACTACCAATGTCATCCTTCAGATGAAATGTTACACAGAGTCTGGATATTTAGGTGGACATTAAAGCTCAGACAGCACATTTTTCAAGCGGATAAGTGTCATGTACCAAATATGGTCTAGTTACAGAACTTCCACCCCAGAGAGAGGTACAGGAGATGTGGGTTTTTAAAGACATGTTAATGCACTCCTGTCGCTAGAGTTATTGCCAGCTCAGGTCAGGTACATTACACATGCTGCCACCTAGTGGCTAAATAGTATAAATTAGTTTAACTTATAGCTCCTTTTACGTAGAATCCTAATGGTTTTATCATTACATGACCCAAACATGTAACAACTTGGTTGTCTGGCTGTCCACTAGGTGCAACAATTGTGTCGTCGGTTTGGAATTTTGGAGTTTTCTTCTTCTTCTTATTGAAATTAAGAGGAACCGTCATGAGAGTAAAATGCCTACAAGCTGCAGGGAAATTTTTTTAAAACACCACAATAGATGCTCAAATTATATGTATACTCCTTCCTCAAAAAAATAAAAAAAATAAAAAAGCACAAAAACATAATAAAAGGACTAAAAAATGCCACCCAGACAAGCTAAGAGAGTAAAAGAGGCTGTTAAAAACAAAAAGACATCTTTTAAAAATTGGAAATTAAACACTACTGAGCAATATAGAAAAGACCAACTCTGGCAAGTCAAGTGTAAAGATAGGCCAAATTAGGCCATAATTAGGCAGACCAAAAAAGAATTTGAAAAGCAACTAGCAAAAGACAAAAAAATTAACAGCAATTTTTGAACGTGTATCAGAAGCAGGAAGCCTGCCAAACAATCAGTGCAGCCATTGAATAACTGAGATGCTAAAGGAACACTCAAGGAAGACAAGGCTGTTGTGGAGAAGTTAAATTAATTATTTGCACAGATCTTCATTGCAGAAGATATGAGGGAGATTTCCCATCCTTCTTTTTATATGACAAATCTGAGGAACTATCTCAGATTGAGATATCCATAGAGTAGATTTTGGAAAAATCTAAAAAATTACACAATAAGAAGTCACCACAACCAGATGGTATTCACCAAAGAGTTCTGAAGGAGCTGAAATACAAAATTGTAAAACTACTAACTGTGGTAAGTAAATCACTTAAATCAGCCTCTGAATTGGATGACTGGGGGACAGCTAATATTTTATTTTAGCTAAAAGTTTATTTTATTTAAAAGTGATCCTAGCAATTGCAGGGCAGTAAGCCTTACTTTGGTATTAGGTAAATTGATTGAAACTATAGTGAAGAACAGAATTAACAGACACAGATGAACACAATGTGTTGGAGAAGAATCAACACAGCTTTTGTAAAGGGAAATCATGCCTCACCATTCCATTAGAATTCTCTCAGGGAGGCCAACAAACATGTGGACAAGGGAGATCCAGTGCATTTAGTGTACTTTGATTTTCAGTAAGTCTTTCACAAGTTCCCTCACCAAAGGCTCTTAAGCAAAATAGACAGTCACGGGATGAGAGGGAAGGTCTTTCATGGATCAGTAACTGGTTAAAAGATAGGAAACAAAGGATAGGAATAAATGGTCGGTTTTCACAATGAGAGAAGTAAATAGTGGCGTTCCCTATGAATGTGTCCTGGGACCAGTGCTGTTCAACATATTCATAAATAGTTGGGGAAAAGAAAAACAGTGAGGGACAAAGTTTGCAGATGATACAAAATTACTCAAGATAATTAAATACAAAACTGATTATGAAGAGATACAAAAGGATCTCACAAAATTGGATGACTGGGCTAGAAAATGGCAGATGGCATACAGTGTTGATAAATGCAAAGTAATGCATCCAGGAAAATATAATCCCAACTGTATATACAAAATAATAGAATCTTAAGTAGCTGTTACCACTTAAAAATGATCTTGGAGTCACTGTGGATAGTTATCTGAAAACATCTGCGCAATGTGCAGCAGCAGTCAAAAAAGCTATCAGAATGTTAAGGATCAATTGGAAAGGAATAGATAATAAAACAGAAAATATAATAATGTCACTATATGAATCCATGGTAGGTCCACACCTTGAACACTGTGTGGAGTTCTGATCACCCCATCTCAAAAGAGATACATTAGAATTGGAAAGGGTACAGAGAATGACAAAAATGACTAGGGTGTGGAACAGCTTCTATATGAGGAGAAATTAAAAACACAAACTTTTCAGCTTAGTAAAGAGAGAACTAAAGCGAATATGAAAAAGGTTTATAAAATCATGAATGGTGTGAAAAAAGTGAATAAGGAAGTGTGGTTTACATCTCCTCAATACAAAAACCAGAGGTCACCCAATGAAATTAATAGGCACAGGTTTAAAACAAATGAAAGAGAGTACTTATTCCCACAACGCACAATCAAATTGTAGAACTCGTGCTAGTAGATGTTGTGAAGGTCAAAATTCTAATGGGGTTCCAAAAAGAATTAGATAACTTCATGTAGGATAAGTCCATTTTTGGCTATTAGCCAACATGGTTAGGGCTGCAACCCCATGCTCTAGGTGTTCCTAGCCTCCAACTGCCATAATCTGGGAATGGGCGGTGGGGGATGGATCATTCGATGATTGCCTGTTCTGTTCATGAAGCACCTGGCATTGAGAAAACAGGATACTGGGTTAGGTGAACCATTGGTCTGACTCACTATGGCCATTCTTATGTTTTTATGATGTTCTGCATCTGCCATCTGTAGAGTCTTCTCTGTTATTTTTTTGATGAACATACTGTAGAGGTTGATGGTTTCTGTTGAACTTTCTGCTGGTTTCCATCATGTGTGACCCGAACAATTAATTTTTTTTTCATTACAACAGCTGGATTTTCTATCCTTTTCCCCCCTCCAGTTTGACGCAAACATGGTCACCAGGTCATAAACCCAGAAGTCCTCTAACTAGTGACATTTGCTGTAAAAAAAATTGTAATCTCTTTTTGCTTTTTTATCTGATTTGGCTACTCTCCTCACGGATGGCCACTTTAGAGATAGGTCCTTTTCTGAAGACAGAACTGTAGTTCTGAGTTGTTTTCCCACCAGGTGCTAGACTATATCCAGTAGCTGTTATCAGTGTTGATCTGTAGCTCAAAAGAGCACAGAATGGATCTTCCCGCCATAGGATTTTCTTGGCTATCTGTAGAGCTCTATCAGCCTCCCTGTTCATTTGTGGATGTCAGGATTGCCTCCCCACTCTGAACTCTAGGGTACAGATGTGGGGACCCACATGAAAAGACCCCCTAAATTTATTTTACCAGCTTAGGTTAAAACTTCCCCAAGACACAAATTTCTTCTGTGTCTGGAACAGTATGCTGCCACTACCAAGTGCTACCCCAAGAACTAGGGGCAGGGCCACTTGGAGCTCCCTCTCTTTCCAAAAATTCCCCCCAAGCCTATACCTCCCTCCATGGGGAAGGCTTGAGAAAAACCCCTCACCAATTCTGCTAGGTAAACCTGATCCAAAAGCCTGGATCTTACACAATAAAAAACAAAGCAGTCAAATTCTTAAATAGGAAAAAAATTAATTAAAGGAAAAGGGGAGAAACAAAATTTCTATCGGAATCAGTGGAAAACACTTTGCAATCACAAAAAGAATCAAAGAGGAATTCCTCCACAGGGAATTCCTCCCCCCCTCTGCTGAGTTTCAAAGTTACAGAGAAAACACAGGGATATCTCCCAAAACCTGAGAAATTCACAAGTGAAAAAACAAATACAAGTTATAGCCTTGCCTGGCTAAATTACTTGCTGTTGCTGGTGAAAAAGAATATAGATTAGATGGAGAGAAGAAAATTGTCTGATTCCCATGAAAGCCCAAAGCGAATGAGACACAACAGACAAAGCACTTTCCCTCCCCCCAGGTTTGAAAGCATCTTTGATCCCCATTGGTTCTTTTGGTCAGGTGACAGCAGGTTTATTTAGTTTCTTAACCCCTTATAGGTAAGCAGTAATTCTAGGCTACTTTATGCTTATGACAGTGGATAATGTGTGCTGCTAGTAATATGATCAAAATCACATCTTATTTGGAATGTCTTAAATTCCACTGCTGTGAACTGTGGTCCATTGTCCATCATTAGTTGTTCAGGAATACCAAAAAGTGCAAAAGTGCACTTCAGCTTCTTGATAACATTGCAATAGGTTATGTCTTTCAAGTAAATTATTTCTATATACCTGGAAAAATAGTCCACTACGACCAGGTAACAATGTCCTTTGAATTCACATAAATCTGCAGCTTGTCTTTTCCAAAGGCTCTCTGGTAAAGGTGTTGCTATTAAAGGGTCTTTGTGTTGGATCAGTCTGTTAATTCTGAAATGTTCACATGCAGATAGTATATTCTTTATATCTTTGCTGATGCCTGGCCACCATACTGACTGGATGGCATTTAGTTAGTCCTTGATGTTCTTTATGGATGAGGTTTAGGATTTCTCCCCTTATTTAGTTTGGCATTACAATGCAGTTGCCTTTAATCATTAGTCCATTTGACTTGCTTAATTGTCCACGTACCGCAAAGTAGCCTCTTGTCACTTCCTTGGTGTCCTTTAGATACTCTGGGCAGCTGGCCCTAACATAAGTTAGAACTTTCTGAAGTTGTGTGTCTATTGTGCTTGCTTGTTTTAGCTGGCATAGTTGCTTTCTGACATTGGTCTGTATGTGTTCACAGCATCCACTTACTCATTAACTTCATCTTTGAGCTCATAGATAGTTGAGTGTGATGCTGGGCTCCAAAACAGACTGTTGGCTACTATTAGATTTTCTCCAGGAACATATTTAGCAACTGGATTCAATTACACTAACGTTATCAATAGATGACGGCATATCAGCAATGCTTGATCCTGGCCTTCTCCGTTGATGAGGGTTACAAACAGTTTATAGTCCATTATCAGCATAAACAAATCCAGTCCACAAAGATATCTGTAAAAGTTCACATATGCCCATATGCTTGCCAGGTATTCTTTTTCAATTTGTGAATATTGTTTTTCTGCTTCTGTGAATGTGAGAGCGAAATGCAACTGGCTCCCACTGAGTTCCATGTTGCTGCAATAATAAATCACACAGGCCATAGCTGCTTGCAGAAATGACCTATGCCTGCTGATAGTGGGAGGGAAGGGCAGAGTGAGGGCAGCTGGCTTCAGCAGTGTTACTGAGCATGCTAAGTCCATGTGAGCGTGGGGAATACAAACCAAGCTGCAAAGCCGGGGGGGGGGGGCACGAGCACATGACTCCTATACCGCCCCCTCCCCGCCTTCCTCCCCACATCACATCTAGCTGCTTGCATCTGTACTGACCATTGTGGGTTTGTTCACATCATAGTATTTGAGAACTGGAGGTATTGAGATAATTTCTTTTATTTTTTTAAGGTAATTTCTGCTGGACTTAACAGTTCACACAGTGGTTTTGTCACTATAGAAAGGTCTAGGATCAATCAAGGCCATTTACCATTCCCAGCATGTGTCTAAGTTCTGGTACATTCATTGATATGTTTAATTCTCAAATCATTTTTTACCTTGTCAGGGCTAGGTCTGATTCTATCTTTGTTTACAGTCTGTCCCAAAAACTTGATTTGGGATAAGCAAAAAATGCAATTTTTTCTTATTTAGCATCAGTCCAGACTGACTGATTAAGATTAGACCTTCGTTGAGGGTTTTGTTTTCTTCTGTGGAAACCCATACATCATAATATCATCCACTAAGACTACAACTCCATTTGTGTTTTGCCATCTTCCTTTGGAAAATTTCAGGTGCACTGGTAACCCCAAAATATTATTTTTGAAAGCAAAAACTCCCAAAGGGTGTGATAAATGTAGTCAGTTTAGCATTTCTAAAGCGGAATGGGTAGGCTGAGGAATATCCTCTGTAAACAACATGATTACTAGGAATGTAGCTTCAAGGCTGGCATGACTATTGTCATGACTAATGTTACTCCCTTCCCATGAGATGGAAATCCCTGCTGAAAACATAAAAGTGAGAACCCATGTTTGGGATCTAACTGGCAGCAGAGCACATGAACATGCCAAGCTGCCATTGGGGAAGGGAGGGCATTTAGACGTACTTCAGCTCTGCATCTGATTGGTGACCTACATGGCTAAAAGAACTGTCACGGCCTACTACCCTTTTACTATTCTGCCTCTATACAGAGCTTATAATGCAAGGATATATGCAGCCCAAAGCAGTTGACCCCTTCCTCTTCTGCAGGTCCTGCATGGAAGATGATAAACTAACCCTAAGTCTTTGGAGGACATCTTTGGTCAAAAGTTCACAGAATGAATAGTGTGTAACATATTACTGTAAAACTCTTTGGAATCTCTTTTTTACAAAAAAATAAGATATGTAAACACATTCTATTAAATCAACAAGCTCTTCATAGTTGTTTCTGTGGTAGAATAAGGATTCTGTGGTAATTTGACTGCACTGAGGACATCGAGTAACTTGACACCAAGAGAATCCAGAATAGGAGGCAAAACTCCAACTGTTAGGTTGATAAGAACCTAAAATTTAACAATTACAGCACAGTTAGATATATAAAGAATGAACAGAAAATTGATATATGCCATGACAAAAACAAACACAGAGAAAAACAATGATTTTTTTTTGTATATAGTACAAATGCAGTCTGTTGCAAAGTCTTCTTCAATTAACTCACCTATGGAAATGCTTAAAGATGTGATGCACTTAAATTTCCCAGAAAATACATCATGACTGCAGAAGAATGATTTCTGAAGATTTTTGAATAATGGTATTAATATAATGTATGTGTGACCAATAATATTTTAAAAGACTCACATAATCATTTTTCCCCATGAGTGGTATTCTTTTTAAAGCACTTAAACAAGGTAATTTTCAGTGACAGGAATTAGATCCCCCATTCTTGCATGTTTGTCTCATCTGTTTATATAATGTGGTCAAACTGACTATTGATTGATCTTTGTCTAAATCTTGTCAGATCCTAAAAGCCCAGCAGAGTAGGTATTAGAGCCCAATCCTGCTCCCATTATAGTTACAAGAATTTGCTTATTGAGCTCAATATAGCAGTAAGTACAATACATGTAATGACGTCCTTTGAACGAATAGCCAGATGCTGCAACAACTGTTCTTGGGGACATTGTCAGTGGCCATGAGTATGGCATTAGCATTGTTCTCTCTGAGTAAGTGTGAAGTTAAAGCCCCAGCATGATGCACTGGGATATTGTGTTGTTGCAGTTGCTGCCTCTGAAATGACAAGTGTGATGTCGAACTGTTAGTGAACTATAGCAGGGTCCACACAGGATGTTATTACATGGCAAGCTAGTGGTCTATAGATTTACACTCTGAGCTACCACACACTAATGTTCCATGTAGACAAATCCTAACATTCCATACCTCTGCTCTGAATAGCAGCCACCATTCTTAAACAAAACAAAAAAAAAATCAGTCTGTTACAAAACTTTTTCTCTACCCCAAATGTGGAATTCTCCCCTCCACCCCCAGTTAAACCTGTCCAAGGCCCAAAGTTTGTAAGATTCAACTATAGGCAAGGCACACCTTTTTTATACATTAAAATGTCATGACCGTAAAGTCACTTAACTCGCAGCCTTAACAAGGCGGAAACAAAAGCATTATACTCTTGGAAAGGGGGTAGTTCTAGCTTCTAGGAATAGGGTCTGGAATCATAAAATCATAGGATTGGAAGAGCCCTCAAGTAGTTTTGTAATCCAGTCCCCTGTACTAAAGGCAGAGCTAAGTATTATCTCACCCGACGGGTGTTTATCTAACCTGCTCTTAAAAATCTCCAATGATTGAGATTCCACAACTTCCCTAGGCAATTTATTCCAGTGTTTATCCTACCCGGACAGTTAGAAAGTTTTTCCTAATGTCCAACTTAAACCACCTTTGCTGCATTTTAAAACCAAAATAAGCCTTTTTTTTCAGCTGCATCATATTGCTCAAGTTCTTTATATATTAACCTCATGAAATCTCTTACATGGGTGTTTGCTGAATTTCGGTAAATAAGATGTATGGTTGTAAACTACTGACAGTTCTCAGGACTTCTTATTTATTATACAACTAAATGCTAAACACTACTATGTGGCAGAAATCCTCTATTGCTTATATTTTTTTCAGCATTTTAAATACCATAAGCCCTACTAATTTTCTAAGGATATTACTGACAATACTCATTCATGCAAATTATGCTACAGTCAAAAGCTCACTAAACCTAAACTTAACAGCTAAGAGAAGCTACTACATATTGATACACACATATACATACACAAAAATACATAAATACATCTATATAAACTTTCTTAAAATGCATTTTACTAACGTTTCCCTTAATAAAATATCACTCATTGCTAGCTAAACACAGATACACTTTAGGCTAGACTTTAAGTGACTTTCATGTAACATTGCACCTGCTAATAAAATCCAATATGAACAGACATAACCTGCAGTGTTCAACACTTCTAATAACAATAACAGAATACTATTCTATGACTATAACTAATGTATTCATAAAGTTTTGTGCACTACCCCTCCTCAAATATTAATTTGTGGTGGGTATTTTCAAATTCTTGCAGGACTTACACAAAAACTGATGTGTGTTTACATTTTAGAAATCTGTGCAATGAATACTATAAAAATTCCCTGGCATTCAGAATGCTACATTCCAGATCAAAACCACTATTACACACAGCAACACCAAGTACTAACGTCTAGTTATGAGAGAAAACTGATGCCGCTACCTCTTCATTCACAATACCACTGTGGGGAATTGCAATTTGAGATATCCATATTTTCTCAGCAATCACTTGCTTCTTGAAATATACAACATGGACTAGCATCTCCATTTGCGGGAGATATGTTTGCTTAGTGCTAAATGGAGAGAGGTTTACGTCCGTGATGTAATGCTCATGGAACTGTTTTATAACAAAAACTACTAGAGGCCACAAATAAGTCATGATGACCTAATTTTTATTCAAATCCTTACTAAGCCCCCCAGAAAGAAGCTAAGAAATGATATATGAATGTATCAGTTGTTGGTCATGCTTTGTCAAAGATTTTCTTTAGGTGTCCTACTTTCAGTATGTACAGTACACTCCAAGAACTGAGAAACAATTCTGCTGTTCTGCTCTGTCATGAATGTGTTAAGCAAGGAGATAGCCTGCTGAGTAAGCATCTTTCCATACTGTACCTTTTCATCCAAAGCCTTATGGTGCTCAAACAAAGATTTCAGTGCTTTGAGGACTTCAACTTCACTGGAAACTCCTGAGGGGGACTGTGCTTGACGTTTCACTACCGTCATCCTCAGAGACCTTTCGTGTCTTGAAACAAGGCACTCCAAATGCTCCAGTAACAGCTGTTGAGTTTAAACATAAAGGGACATCATTCATTTGTACCTAAAGGTCATAAGCATTATAATTACAAACTGCATGCTACCAAATGACAATGACCTTGACAACCTCCCTAGCTGAGGAAGCCTATGACTCTATAAAGATACTTCCAGCATTCCCTGCCGCCAAGTCAGAGAACATGAGAAAAAATAAAAAAGGAATTTTATTCAGATCTTCGTAAAAAACTGCTGTGCACATTTGAAAACAACAAATTGCTCTACTTTTATTGTTGACTGTCTAAAATCCACTTAATATATTTAAATGGATTTTTTAGTCACAGTAATTAATGGAATGTTAATAACAAAAATAACTAATATAGCTAACCAACTAATGCAGTCTATAATTAATGCCTGAAAATCAGTCATCTAATTCTAATTTGCATTTCATTTATACTAAAACTTACTTAACAGAGAATGCATAAACAAGCAATGTATTTTCATTAAAGTTCTAAAACACTGTATTTATTCTAAATGCATGTTGCACAGGCAGTGGTGCATGATAATATGGCAAGCTCTAAAATATTCACTGTTTAGTTATGGAATGTAGAATATCCACAAACATTGCTAAGTATATTCTTTGTGATTTCTAGCCTACATTCAGCTGAAGAAAATATTAGAATCATATTTTTATGGACACCATTTTGTGATATATTGCAAATCTATCTATTTGTATAGGGTATATCAATCCCTGTAGCATCTGAGCATGAAAGTGGTTAGCTGTATTTATATTAAAAGAGAATGGGTAACTTCAAGCATCATACTGTATAATAAGAATACATTAATTATAGTATAATCACAATAGTATTCCTTTTCAACATGCAATTACATCTAATTCACATAACCAGAAGCTTAAAAGTTAAATGAAGTTAATATATAAAGAATTTTAGCAACACCACACGGCTGAAGAAAAAAGGAACATGTTTTGCCATTCTGGAGTTAAGAAAGCAGATTAACAAAAGCAATCCACATCAAAAGACATGCATTAGCTTGCTCTACTGCAGTGGTGGGCAACCTGCGGCTCGTCAGGGTATTTCGCTGGTGGGCCATGAGACAGTTTGCTTACACCGACTGTCCGCAGGCATAGCCATCCTCAACTTCCAGTGGCCATGATTCACTGTTCCTGGCCAATGGGAGCCTCCCGCAGCTCCCATTGACCAGAAATGGTGAACCACGGCCCCTGGGAGCTGCAAATGGGCATGCCTTTGGATGGTCAATGTAAACAAGCTGTCTCGTGGCCCACCAGCAAATTACCCTGATGGACGACAGGTTTTCCACCACTGCTCTACTGGGTCCCTGGCTGATGTCACGCAAGTTGAGAGAAGGGAGATTCAGGCATTTTATGACAGCTTTGGTACGGTGCTTTAAGATGCAGACAGGTTTGGAGCCTCACCCAGCAAAAGTTGATGAGGGGCCATGCTAAAGCACTGATTCACATTAACAATGAAGTACAGTCTTAAATTCAATCCTATTCAGAAGAGCACTTACACATGTGCTTAACTGATTTCCTAAATGTGGGCCTACATTAGAGCATCTCCAGGTCATGCTTCTTCCTAGGCCAGTGCTGCACCACTTTACGGGAGTCTCAACAATCTGACCCTACATTTCACAGTTATCATTGCACACAAAAAATTTAGTTTAACTAGAACCTTCACTTAAAGGTAACATTAAAAATTAAATATGTATAATAGTAAAAAACCCCAACAACCCGACCCCCAGTATTTGAAAGAACAGAAAATGACATCTAAGAGACAGATAAATATTCAAATACCTTCACACATAATCATAAAATCTGTTAAACGAATGTACCTGTGAAAATATTCTTTTGCATATTTTATGATATAAAGTGATATAAGCTGACATCAGAGATAAGTGTTGAAAAAACCATGGGGAATTACATACTCCTTACAAACGTTCAACATCCGTTCTTACTGTATTGCTTATGGAAGGGTTTCAGCTAATAATTGTTCATTTTTCTGGAAATTAAGTGGAAACACTGGCATTTTCCAGACTGCTACCCACATGAATGCTCAAGAGTACATGTCCACATTTTCAGGTGTATTAACAGTGACTTTAGTTATGCTTTTCAATCGAAATTGACTCCCTACTGAGAGTCTCGTATTCCCCCCCCACCCCACAACCAGTCTATAAAGATGATTATGGCTGGGTTAAGTTGGCTGACTCGAAAGCCTTATTAAATGACACTCCCAAAGGATCATCCAATGGTTAGAGTACTAGCCTGGACCATGGGAAAACGGGGGGCTCAATTTTTTGCTCCACTACAGATTTCCTGTGTGGCCCTGGGCAAGTCATTTAGCAGCTTAGTGCCTAGGTTTCCTATCTGTAAAAATGTGAATATAAATATGAAAAAAGAGTGCAAAGCGTGATACCATGGCAATGGGGACCATATAAGTATCTAAGACAGATACTATAGATGTTCATGGGGGGCAAGGGATGTTAGGGTATGATTAGGGGAGGAAAATCATAGTATTCAGGGGACTGCAAGGATAGCTGAGTCTATTTATCCCTAAGCGCAAGAACGTGCCTCAGTTTTTTCTGGGCTAGAGTGGTTCTGCAAAGTGTTCCAATGTGACCAAATGGCTAAATTTCACAATGGGCCCTAAATTTTTCACCTCTAAATTTATATTCCTGACCACTGAAAAATTCCAACACTAATCTTCAGCTAGCTGGCCCCTTTTTTCCTGTGTTGTTAACCTCAGTTGTTCCACTAGAAACCTCAGACTCTAAGCTGGGGTGCGGGCTCTACATTGTCTCTTGACCACTTTTCTTCTTTTCCCTCAATAGATCAGGTATTTTTGTCTTTTGATTTTCAGTTAGAGACAAATCTGAAGCTCCATTTACACCTATAATGGCAAATGGCTACTTGTTGATCATTTCTTCTTAAGGAATATGTTTTGAACCAACTGCTACATAGCCAGGTAGGCAGCACAGGTGCAGCAAACTGCCATGTTAATGATTCTCAGTTTAAAATCTTTTATAATGGCCCTAAATTGCAAAAATAGATTCTAATGTATAAGAATTATATACTACCCGGTTCAGAGCTCAGACAGCAGCACTTTTTCCATGGCTGTTAAATGGATATTCAGATTTGTAATCAAACTCAGTTATACTAGTTCCATTTCAAGTACACTCAATAATTCAAAATGCCAACAATCTTTAATACTGTTCACTCTTCTAACATTTCAAAGAAGCTGAACTTTCACAAGATTATTAGCCATATTTGATAACAGGTAATGAAAACTAGTTGGAAAAATAACCCCCACCACAAGCTTGTCTGAGTTTTCACTAAGAATGCAAATGTAAAAGCTTATTTTTTTCTCCATATGCAATTTTTCCTTTCTTGTAATTTTAGGAAGTAAACAAGCATTCAGAGTGCTTTGTTTTATTTCATGTGAATATTTGTATGGCAGTAAAAACAAAAAATAAGTTAATTAACAGCTTAAAATCAAGGGCCACATTTTCAAAAGAGCTCAGTGCCCACAACTGGGGGCCCACAATTTTCCCACTAAATGGGAGCACAGCTCTTGAAAATGTGATGTAAGCTGTTTTCTGAGGTCTTTTTAAAATGTGTGGCCTCAAATTTTCAACTAAGTATAATCAATTATCAAAGCCGAAATATGAAATGATGCGAACAGAAGCCTTTTGTTTCTAATAATGTTTTCAATATTAGTGTGTGCAGAGAATCAAACCAGTTAACCACATTGTATCTTCCCCAAATGTCTCCTTAATCATAAAATGTGCCATATCTGAGCCACCTGGCCACGTCACCGCACAGGAACCGGAAGGAGGACATGCTGCTGTTTCTGGGATTTGCCTGAGGTAAGCGCCACCTGGATCCTGCACCCCACACCCTCTCCCATGCCTCAAACCCTTGCCCCCAACCTGATCCCCCTCCCACTCTCCAAACCCCTTGTCCCCAGCCCAGAGCACCCTCCTGCACCCGAAACCGCTCATCCCCACCCCAGAGCCTGCACCCCCAGCTGGAACCTCATCCCTCCTACACCCCAACCTCCTGCCCTAGCCCTGAATCCCCCTCCTGCCCTCCAAACCCC